>CM065184.1:21710000-21712500 GCA_033026295.1 Channa striata | reverse complement strand
TCTAGTATTCTCCAGACATTAATTTTCACAAGCTTAGCTCTCATCCAATCAGGAGAGAGCAAGGGATTTTCCCCTCTCGCCCCGAGTCATTCACCAATGTGATAATCGGTCGACCCAGGGATAGAGTAGGGGTTTTATACAAAGAGCACTGCATCGCAATGCAATGATTAAACTCAACCCCATCAGTGAGGCCACTGCTTCTCTCATAATTCTCACTCACGGGTCTAAAATTCTACTATGAATCCTGGGAAAACACACCCATACAGGAAGAAATTTGTGCTCCCCATGATCCTCCTCCCGAGCAAGATTTAAATTTTTGAACATTGTTCTCCCCAAAAAAACCACTTTTAATCAATCGCGCCTGGACATATTATACATCAAAACGATCGTAAGAAAGTGAACTCTTCAAAAATGACGGAATTAAAATACTCAATATCCTTTTGGAGCTTATTTTAAAGAAACAAAAATACAACACCGTCACAGAAAGCGTGGGAACATGAAATTGGCTGAGGCTGCGAAACAACTAATGAACTGAGCCTGATTGACGTCTAATTCAAGACCATTGCACGGGTAAGAATACCTTCGGTCTTTATTGGACTCTCGGGCTTGCCCCTTTAATTTCTAATTTCTGCTTAGATAAGCTTTGGGTAGGCAGATAGGCAAACATAGGGGAGAGCCTGGTCGAAGTCGTGGGGGCTCTCGGGCTAGCCGGGGTATGCTCCACCACCAGGAATACTCTCCCGGGTGGTTACTATAGCCCTTGTTTAGAATGGGTACCTGGGAGGACCTGAGCGGTAGCTGCTCATGCCAGGTTGGAGTAACCTAACGGTGCCAACAACTGACCTGGTGTGATGTCTGCTGCTTGTCTGGGGTCCTTCTTCCCTGGGGATACAGGGTGGGAGCGACATTCTGTTGCCCCGGCCTTGTTGATCCTCTGGGGAGGTACCTAGGGACTAAATTGATGCCTGGGAGGACCTGGGTGGCGGGGTATTGCTGCAGACTGGGGTAACCTAACGGTGTCAACAACCGGTCTGTGGTGGTGCCTGCGGCCTGCTCGGGTCTCTCCCTTTCCCCTTAGTGGGGAGGAGCAGAATAGCCTGCCCTCCCTCGGGAAGGCACCTTAGGTTAGAATGGGTACCTGCTGGGAGGTTTCTGGACGGCGGACACTCGCTCTGGACCGGGGTAACCTAACGGTGACAACAACCGGCCTGGAGTGTGGTGCTTGCGGCTGTCCGGCAGTCCTCCTGCCCCGGCAGAGTCAGGAAGGCAGCAGCTTGCTGCGGCTGGCCCTGTCTCTTGCCCTGGCGGGGTGCTCGATGGTGGTTGTGAGGGAGGTGTCTTGGTGCATTAGGAAGGCAGCAGCTTGCTGCGGCTGGTCCTGATGTGGCTTGGATGCCCTCCTTGCTTGCCCGTAGTCCACCTAGGTTACAGGGAAGAAGAACAGATCAGCTTCTCAACCTTGTCTGGGCAGATTGGAGTAACCTAACGGTGCCAACAACCAATCTGTTAACCTGAACAAGGCGGTAAGTATCGGCCCTCCGGGTCCACTTGGACAGCACGCGGGATGTGGTGGTCCATGGCGTCAAGGACCTTAAACGTGGCCAAGTCTTCTATGGGGCTAGCCCCACTCACGCAACAGAACACATTGCATTACACACGTTTTAATTTGACCCAAACCCCTACTCTCATTGGACTGTTTCATATTGTTCACACCCTCCAAATTACTCATCCCCTAGTCCAACTTAGGTGACTAGGCCGAGGATGCACCGGGACCTAGGCTCGTCAACCAGAACATCTCTTTACTGTAAATGACTGAAGAGATTTAACCAAAAGACGACCAAAATAACTACAATCATGCCTATCCGAACTCTAACTGCTTGAATCCAGCCCTCAATCCACCTTGTGACCTAAGACCAAAACGCCCAGGAAATAAAATAAATACTTACCTTTAAATCTAACCTGGACAACCAGACCTAGAAAACACCAGCAACCCAAGTCAGTATAACTCAAGTTATCTCTGAACCTTCTATGCTCCAAATTTAGCTCAACTCCAACTTGTTACCTAAGGATAAAACAGCTACGAACAAAAACCATATTCTAAAACACTACCAAGAAGTACATGATCCCGAATAAAGGAGTGTTTAATCACAATATAGTACCTTAACTACTTAAATCTACACTAACGTGTAATTAGCCATGAGACACACCCTGGGACTTGATCAACCCCAGCGGGGCCGTCCTCGGTGAGGGTGTCTAGTGGTAATGGCGAAACACCCGATGATCCTGAGGTACACTACTGATGATGTGTCTCCCAAATTAAACTAACTCTTAAATGGCTTGCCTGGCCTAAAAACTACACTAGCCTTGACCTTTATCTACCTAACCCTAACCAGTCGAAACTAATGCCTAATCCTAAAGACTCTGGCGCCAGTGCTCAATCCCAAACATCAATGTCTCTCGCTCAATGCTAACGATAGCCCGTCTCCTTTCCTAACCCTAA
>CM065184.1:20630000-20972500 GCA_033026295.1 Channa striata | reverse complement strand
AAGCCTGTTGGTCCGAAACGCCTCCAAGAACCACAGAGCGGAAGTTTCCACGGAACAGCATCTCTGGGATTTTAATGTTAGAATTCCTTTGAATGCTCCTTCGAAATAAGGGTATGACGCACATTTCCTGTGCCTTCTGTGGAAACATTCAGTGCTCTCTGCTTTAATCAGACACGTCCTTTGTGGCAGTGCTGTTATCCCGCCACTAATCACTGTTGTCTGTGTGCTGTGACCTCTGACCTTTGACCTCTTCGCTGCTGCTCTCAGGTCTCAGGCTGGAATCATGGAAAACAGAACGAAAGGAACTGTCCAGTTCAGCAAAGTGTTTTTAAGTGACCAGAGTATCTTTAGTTATTCTGCGCTGACACTTGGGGGTGATGCAGGACAAAGGGATGTGAGGACATTGTCCTCAGACAGGACAGGAATGAGAACCTGGAGACACATATGATCTTAATTAACAGAGGATCGATGATGCGATGACCTGCACCAGCCCCAGACGTCTGGCGGGAAGCGCTGACGGAGAGAGTGTGTGAAGAGCAACCTTAAGTTCCATAAAGTGAAGTGGTCGCACACGTGTACGGCAAAACATCGTTTGTCCCACAATCACGGGGCTTTCTGCAGTCATCCTGTGTTCTCACGGAGTCACGCTTCCCTTCACTGAAAACCTGGCTTTTTATTCTAGTTTATGGTTTATTATAGTTTTTCGAAAGAAGAAATTCAGAAGATGCTGAAATTGAGATGTAGCCTCAAAAAAAAACAAGCATCCTTTTGTTTAAGAGGTGGCAGAAGTTCATAAACTCTATAAAATATAAATTGCAAGATTATTGCCAAGTTAATGTTCTTAGTTAGTCTCTACCACTGTTTTTTTGAAACAAGTATGTGGGGAAACTACAGACATTCCACCAGAACCAGTAAAAAACCCAAACCCATAAATGGTCCGAGAGTTGGGGATGAGCTGGTGAACATGACGGAGGAATCAGCAGTGAAGGAAATGGACGACAGCCCGCACTGAGCTAGAGGAGAGGGAACGCTGGACTTCATCGGGCAGGCAAACGCCGCCGTGTTCCTACCTGCAGCCGCGTCAGTTGATGTTCGCACATTCAGAGGAGCGGATTCTTTCTGCTGTCAAGCTTTTTTCAAAACAGCCTTTCTGTCACAAATTCTAATTCAAAACAACATTTGTTGTATATGTATCTTTTAATAAGTGTCTGAAGGATCTGTGAAACATAAAGTGATGTTCATGTTGCAACTCACAGGGACAAACCACGAACGAATATTTCCCATATTTCTTTAATTACAAACCATAGAAACGTTTGTTTCGCCCTGAAGAAGAAGTAAAAACAAGTTTTAAAACCAACTCAAAGCAATCTGCATCAGGACATCAAATATCAAATCACCCCTTCATTAAATGTAGGGAGGATTTATGGCTGAAGGGGGGACAGGAAAGCTGTCTGGAAGACAAACTTTTAAAAGTCCTCAGACTGATCTGAACCGAACCGCCACACGCCAACAAACGGGTCATGAACATGAAACCCATGAGCCCCAAAAAAGCAAAGCGCGAAATGAAGAAGAGATAAAAAAAAATTATAATAATGATAAAAGCCTGGCCTGGGTCGGGCTGGTTCGGTGGCGGTCAGAAACCGTCTAATAGGAAGCAGCTGGGGGGGGTTCCAGCAGAGGAATGTTGGCAGCTGAGCTGTGGTTCTCCACCCAAACACGGAAACTCCACAAGAGGCAGAATGCTTTTTTCATTAAGCTCAGGAATTTCTTTCGACCACACTTTGACTCTGAGCCACGTGTTCCTCTCTCCTCTCATGTTTCACACTCGACTTTGGAAGGTTTTCAGCTCCACGAGCAGCAGGAGTGTAAAGAACCATCTGATTTACTGAATTTCACACAGGCGAAGTCGTGTCGATGGGAAGTTGACTAATTTAAATGAAAAGTTTGAGCTAATATTTTTAGCGTAAATTAAATAAATGCAGACAGACGACCCTTCATTTACCACGGAAGCAGTGAAATAGCGCCGTTCAAAATGGCCGCCACACTCACACTAGCAATAATTCAACAATAAGTAAAAGCCCGAGTCAGTTTTGGTATTTGTACCTCTGGTATTAGCAGTGTACAGCGATATCGCCATAAATGTGTGTTTGCAGGAGCTGATCAATCAAAAAGTCAAACTATAATATTGCTGTGAATTGTTCGGTAAAATCTGTTGATGAATAATTAATAACTCGTTCCACGGTGTCTTACAATGTTGATTCTGAAGGTTTTGATTCCTCTGCAGCTCCCGCTGTGGGCGACCGTGAGCTGCTACGTATCGATCCTGACGTGTCCTCCTGTGCTTCTAATGTGATCGATGGCCCGATCGATGCACACACACACACACCCTTCAGCTCTGCTGCTCACTGCAAATGCAATAAAACAGATGTTTGCAGTTTGATGGTTTCAACTGCAGAGACAGAATCGTGCCTGGTTGACTGGAGGCCTGTAGGTGCAAAGCACAAACGTTCACAAAACCTGGTTGTGTTCTGTAAAAAAAAAAAAAAGACTTTTTCAGCTTCAAAGTTTTGCAAAACTAAAGTCATTCCACTCTGTCACGCTCACGAACAGCGCACTGTTTTTTCGAGCAACGTGTTTTGCACCTACAGGCCACCGTACACGAGGCCACAGACTCTCTTCCCGAGGATGAGCCTCGGACACACTCGGCTTCTCGGACTCCATCACATGGAACATGCTCTTTTTAAACACAACTTTTCCACACTGTTGTTGGGATTTGATCTTTTCATATTTACACGCTGTCCTTACAAACAACCGCGTGCGCGCGCGCGCGCGCGACCATCCCTCTGAAATCTTCTGCTCCCTCACGCGCACGCGCCCCCAGTGCTGCAGGTACTAGCTCCGCCCCCCTGCGCTCCGCCCCCCTGCGCTCCGCCGCTTTAAACGCACTAACCCGCCGCTTGTCCGGCTCTGCGGACCGAGTGTGGACGGCTCCGACCCGGGTTCTGGCTCGTCTCCGGTGTGCGGCTCACAGGTGAGCTTCCTGCCAGCGGCCATGTTGCTGTTCTGTTGCTCTGCGTCTTCGCTTTGATGCTAACGGGGCATTGGAGCGGAGCCGCCGTTAACTCTCATTCACCGGCGGCGCTAACGCCGACGTTAGCTACAACTACGTCGTCCGCACCGGCTGCGAACAGGCTCGGGAGTGAGCGACGCGCCACCGCGGCGGGCAAAATACGGGTTCGGCGTGGTTCCGTGTGTTCCAGCAGGGCAAGAAGCGGGGCGTTGGGTTCGAAGGGAGCAGGGATGCTGCTTCGCGTCATTGTTCGCCCGAAGTTTGCTGGAAGTGATGTAATGTGGCTCCGCTGCGATTTGCGTGGAGCCAGCGCCGGACTGCGTTCAAAAAACAGCCGATTTAAGCGCGAACGGACGAGCCGCGCTGCGGTTCTAAGACCGAGGCTCCGGCCGAGCTCTGATTCCCGCTTCACATCAACCCCGAGACTCCGTCCTTTGTCCAGGAGGAGGGAAGCTCGCGTCAGTGGACGAGCCCCAGTTTGGAAAGTGACGCATTCAGGGTCTGAACGGTCGCCGTGGGCTCCCGTGACCCGCCGAGTGACGAGGGTTCGGTGGGAGCCCGTGTCGCCCCGAGCAACCAACCCGTGGTTCGGTGTTTGTGAAGGGAGTTCGGTGGGAAGGATGAATTGGGAGATGATGTAGAAAACTGTCTGAAAACTTGACTTGTTGAGCTCCTTTCCCGCAAAGATCCCGTCCAGTGTCCAGCGGTGGATTCTCGGCGAACCTCAGTAATTGGGTCCGAACAGGAATCGTCGTTGTTCTGTTGGTTTTACGGTGTTTTCCAAAATGTCAAATCCGACGTGCTACACTTCAGACTGTCTCCACGACAGTGACGCAAAGTTTGTGGTGGAAATTGTTGTGCAGAGTTTTGCGGTGCGGCCTGAAATTAAAGCCCATTATTCCGCATTATTCATGGGGAAATAATGCGCTGAAGGAAGCTCCTCCCCGCCCGCATCACTTACTGTTTGTTCACCGGAGTGATGGAGGCTGCCGCTGGAATGTGGGAGTGAAAATTAGAACAATGCGTCCACAGCAGGGCTGTGACGACCGGAAGACCAATGGAAAAAAGTTGGTGCACTTTATTTTTGGGGGAGCGGTTCAGTGGAGTCCAACTGTCCTTTCCTGCTCCTGACTCCTCTCCACTACATTTCCTTGATAGTTGCCACATCAGAGGCCTTAGCTTGACTCCGTTGGGAAACCAGAAAGATTGTGGTTGTATTCGAAAGTTAACAGCCTGTCGTCTGACGTGGGAGTTCAGTTCCTCTTTGTAAAACCGGCCTGACGCCTGCGAGTTGTGCGTTCATGGGTTTGATTGGAATGACAATGTCCAGGTGTCATACTGCTGATTATGATGCATATTTGTTGCTCACCATTCCTTTCACTTGTCTCTGATTGAGAAATCACAAAACATACAAATACCTCGTAAATAAACATACACACAAAGCAAAACGTATTGTACAGTGAGTAAAAGTCACAAAACAATTTTGTGACTAGCAAAGACCATCCAATTAGGATTGTACCGAACTATGTGCATGTCCATAATAAAATAATAGCAAAAAGCCCCACGAGAGACCTTATTTTCCCTTATAGAAAACGTAATTTTTAGCAGGCAGGGTTATTTGAAGACCTCACAATGGACTTTTAAAAAAAAAAAAAGTTTTTTCTTATGTATACGAATGGTTTAAGAGAATGAAATTGGCAGTTGATGACCAGCATAAATCTGTGCGTCAGCACGTAATTCATCACAAGGTTTTTTTTCTTCTTTCTCAGAATTGCTCCGCGTTCATCCTGTAGGTGTCAGAGACTAGACTGTATTTTTACCTCCGTCACAGCTTTGAGACCCCGACTGTTCACTATTACAAATGTGTCTGTGATGAAGATGGAGGAGACGGGGACTTGCCTGTCTCAGAGGGAGACTGCTAGGAGCAAATTCCTCCTTTGACTGGGCGGAAATAAGAGATTGAAGTGTTCCACATTCCCAAATTCAGAGTTATTTTGTTGCTGGTGCGGCGCTGAAGGACTGCTGTATATTCATGAGCTCTCATTTTAGTCATTAGGCCCCAAATCTGCCCCCATGCTGACTGCCAACAAGGTCAGCAGTGAGAGGAGTGGCAGCTCCTGAGCCCAAAAAGCATTTTAAGGAAATGTTTAACTTTGCAATTCTCTCAGGAGTTTTGCAGAAAAAAAACTAAAATGCATAGATTTGTTTTGTCACAGAAGACACATGAATTAAAAGGTTTTGAAGGAAAATAAGGGAACTTCATAAACGTTTTCGTCTCGTTTCTCCTTTACACAGTTGATTCCTTCTCATCCTCTAACTTTTTCTGGATGCTCTGCTGTCACTTCATATTGAGTGTTGGGAGACAAGTTTCATTTTTAGAAATATTGATGTTTGTACGATGGAAAAAAACACATGTTCGCAGCAGGCTGCTCCGTGTCCTGCTGACAGCCTCAGTTCACTGGTTGTGCATTTGATAATTTTCTTTTCCGGGCCTCACCTGGTGTAACAGTCAGGAAATAGGAATATCAAGATCGGCTTTTTTGGCCCAGATACTAGGTCAGGTTTGAATTTCGAGTTGGTGTATTAAGTCTAATGTGTTTTCAAACCAGCATAAATTATGTGTGTTTGAAGCAAACTCTTGTTAGTTTCCCCTTGGCACAGATTGTTTGGGAAGGTCTGGAAACAGCTGGATGTGGGCTTGGTCCCCAACAAACTCTGGGGTAGGATGAGTATGGATCGAATCTCCCCAGACTGTAAGTGACAGTAGGGAGCGCTGGGATACGCTTTTACAAAAGGGGCCACACTGTGTTTGTTGTGATGTCAGGCATACACGCCAGCTTATATCTAATCAAATGAACATGCTGGTGTGTTCATGTGCAACATGTTTTGGTAGACTGCTGTGATCGCAGATATGCACGTCTGCTCGAAACTGATAAGCAGAACCAAAGTTAAGTTTTTGTTTTAGGTAGGTGGGACTTTTATTTTTGTTCGAATGTGGAATGAAGTTTGAATTCCCAGAGCTACTTTGGAGCGATTTGTCTCTTTTGAGAACATGATCAGACCTCACTCCAGTCCACATTGGCATCTTTTAGTTAAACACTCACAAAACCTGGGATGATGCGTTTACTAAGATTTTTTCTCTGCGTGAGCAGAAAATATACAATGGTAACTGCGTTCCACTTATTTGGACCAGAGCAAACAACTGACCTTACAAAGCCGTGTGGGTCTGACACTTCATTAAGTCTGCACTGACAAAAGCCATCTTCTCAAAAGTTTTTATGATGCCATACAGTCCCAATACAAATAGTTATCATAAAGCGCTGTCACCTGACAATGTGACTTGTTGTGGTCTGAATACTTTATTGTCAGGTGTGTTTATCATATTGGATATATAAACATAAGTTTCCATATTACCATCCACTGAAATTGTAGCTTTGCAGTTTTGGCACATAGCTGTGGGGCCTCCTATTATTTATGCCTCCACACCAGAAATGGATGAGATGTCCCAAAAGTGCTTGAAGAGAATTTCATAGATGAATTGATAGAATAAGTCTGAAAAGATATGCATGTAAACTGTGACTTGACTGGTTGGAGGTGGTCCACACTACAAGCCCACTGTAACTGTCAGGATGAGCCACAAGTGAAACTGGGCTTCTTTTCCATCCTGACCAGTGCAGCTACAGAAGACCTTTAAACTTTAAGCTTAGTATAGTTCAGCAGCCTCAGGTAATTATTCCAACAACATGCAAAGTTATATTCACAGTATTCAAGTACTATTTTAGTAATGGTGAAGGCTGTCTGAACACTAGTTTCGCAGCGAAAGTGTGTGTGTAGTATTTTCCGACTCAATTTCCTGAATACAGAAAGACCAACAATTTCCTATATTTGAGAACCATTGTTTTGTAAGTGGATGATGCATTAACTTGTAAAAACTAGTAAATGGTACATTTTTCTTTATTCACCTAATCAGGCATTAATGAATCATAAATCTGCTGCTCCCAAACAATTCAGATTCCGTGTTTAGTTCACTGATGAGGATCAGTGGAACTGAGCAGCAGCTTGGCGAAAAATAGCCTGAAAATGAAGAAAGTCTGGCAGCTGTGAACTTACCTGACAGCCTAGACTGAATCTAGTCAATGGTGTCTGTGGTGCCAGGCCTGTTATCTCTGCTTCTCTGTGTTTCTGTTGGCTCCATCCCAGTCTCCCCATTCTTCCCAGTGCTCCCAGTAGTATCCAGTCTCCTGGCAGTCCTTCTGTCAGCCCTGTAATGCTGCATGGAGCCGGCACAGAGCCAGCTTGGAGAATTAGGTGATTATAGCTGTGTGTGTGTGTGTGTGTGAAAAGCCTCTGTGACAGATTGGTGTTTTGTTATATAACCACTTTTATACCAAACCAGCCGCAGCGTTGACCAGCAGAGGACACAACTTGTAACCAGCTGAACTGAGGGGACTATGGGGGGCTTGTGTTCTCTCTGTAGGTCATTTCAGGTGTCTCCTTTTATTTTATTGGTTCTTTTGTCAGAAACGGCTAATTCGTCATGAGATGAAGATATTTATTTTCGCTGAGCCAATGCAGTAATGGTATGTTAGGATTTTGTTCCTGGAATGATGAGCAGCATATGGTCACTTGCTGTCTCATAATCGTTCCTAAAGATGCCTTTTTCTTCAGCATCCACTGGCTCAGGATATACTTATTTACATTGTGATGACCTTGTGTAGCCTGTGTTGATCATCACAAGTAAACACTTCTCGTGCGTGAGGTACATTTCCGCGTATGTCCTGTGAAGCAAAATTATCAGAGGCCATGGACAATTGGCAAAGTTTTGTTTTAGACCATTTTCAAACCCAAAGTAAAGTGTCAGATTTTATTTATTCACCTCTGTTGCATGAATGAGATGACCTTCACAAAGTCAAAGCATCAACAGATCCTTTTAAAAATGTCTGTTTTTTGTTATGTTTTTGAAGTGTTTAAGTTTTATGATAAGGAAACCTTGATGTCATTCCAGTCCATGTTTTGGAGCCCATTCCAGTGATTTAGCGTGAATGTCACCAGGGTTTCATTTCACTAATCCCAGCAGCCTCATAAGCTCCTAACTGCCTCTGTTATGTTCTTAATTTTACACTTTTCTCCATTTTAATTAATATTTCACTGGTGTTGATTTGACCTTTGGACCCTGGTCTGTTTGTGTAGGATGTAAAAAGCTGTAATCATTCAGTAGGAGATTTTCCCTTGTCTCTGCTGTGCTGTGATAGCAGCTGGTTGGCTGGATGTTGCTTTTCCGTGGTTCAGAAGTGTCTTCAAGCCCGGGTCCAGCAAAACATAAAAACTCACGCCTGTGGGACTGTTAATAAGCCAAATAAAGAAACATGTCACTGATGTATCACCAGCTAGAATTAGCATTGGGGCCTTGAAACAACTTGGTCATTACAACAGAAAGGAGGAGACCTAATGTGTACAGATTCTAGTTGATTTCGGGGTTGTTGTAAGTGAGAGGATCTTTTGTTTTTACTGTTAATAAAAAAAAAAGGCGTAACGTCCTTATATTAATATAGTGTTTCCTTACTCCTGTGATTTGAGATGAGCTGCAGCAGACCTAAATGTTGGATTCTGTCGTGATTGACTTTAAATGGGCCCTTGGAGCTCCAAGCTCTCATGCTGTGAGGGTGTAGCGTGAGCAGCATGTTGGCAGAGCAGCAGCAGCAGCAGCTCTGGTCCTGTGTGTGGGTGGCTATGCAGGAGGCGTTCTGGTCCAGTACAAAGTGCTGACACACTTTTGGTGTCCCTCTTTGTCTGTTCGTGCAGGTTTTTATCTCTTTGCCTTTTATACTATAAGGTAGTTACTGATTTCTGATGCAGATGTGGAACTAAAACCGTGGACTACAACATGCACACGCATGTGCACAAGCCTTATTTACAGTGCAACAGTGCCCTTGAACACCGGTTTGTGTAGATTCCTTTACCAGTGATCCCTCATAATTAAACCATTGTCACTAGGATATCACAAACACAATTATGAAACACCTTAGGTTATCAGTGTATTGGCTTGTGTTGAGACATCTTAAGAAATTTAGTTTGGGATTAAATGACAGAAATGACTGAAATGTCCAACTGTACTTTGGTACTTGGAACATTTGTGATAACGTGATTTTTCCTTCTGCTTGAATACAAGCTAAAATCTGTTCAGAGCTCAATGAAAGTCCTAAAACTAGATGAAGGGAACCCACTCAAACCAGTGATGGATCTTATAAATTTGGCTTTAAATCCATTTCATGTTTCACATTTTGGCAGCAGAATTGGGAGGGACGGAGGATGTTCTAAACATGTGGCAGATTGAATCATTTCCCACAATGAGTGTACATATTTTTGTTCACAAGTTAGGCTGGGCTTACTGGATCTAGTTTAAAAAGTTGTGTAAAATCAGTCATTAATGCAGAACTGGAGAAAATCCCAAAAAAGTGGACAAAGTTTAAAGCACCACTTTGCATTTCATTGTATATTTAATTTCATCGTTTCAGGCACAGCAGCTTCTAGAGAACTGTGCATCGTCTGAGCAAAACATGTGAGTGTGGCGCAGGAGGTAGTGCAGTCGTCAGATGCTTAGATCCCCACCTCCTCCAGTCACATGTTGAAGTGTCCTTGAGCAACACACTGAACCACAACGTTGCTCCTGGTGAGTGTTAGCCTGTGTGTGGGCTTGTCTTTATAAGATAAGATACGATATGACTCTATTGATCCCACAGTGGGGAAATTCTTGTGATTCAGCATCAATAGGAAAAGCGAACAAAGAACCTACACAGACAAATGGACACTTCAGTTTAACTGAACCAGATAAAAGCAAAAACAACTGTTAACTGTGCAAACAAGGTATTAAAAAAATAGGAATAAAGAATCTGATCTGCTGTATGTAACAGTGGAAAAATGGAACAGGTGAATTGTGTGTCACTGTAGTGATGCGTTGTACAGTGTGACGTCTGGCGTCAGTTTGGCCAACACCTCCTCCATGGAGTCCAGTGTGCAGCTAAACAAGTGCAGACCTTTTTTATCAGGAGATATACAAATTCTTCCCACAAACTGTATTTATGTGGCTTTAATGTTTTGCACATGCATCTTTTTTTTATTATTTCTTTACTATCTTAACATCAAATGACATACAACATGTTCATCTGTACGTCTTGTATATTATTCTGTCTGTAGCACTTCCACGTGTACAGTTTGTCCATGATGGTGTCTATCTTGTACATACTGTAGACAACGTGTGTTTTGCACGTCTGGTTAGATGGTAAACACCATTTTGTTGCTTTGTACTTGTGTAATGACAATAAAGTTGAATCTAATCTCTTGAAGCCAGAGCAGGTACGCTGCTGCTGCATCAGTTAACCTAACTGAGGTGGATAGTGGAGGAGCAGCAGAGACACACAGACGGTCTAATCCAGCACAGACAGTCTGATCAGGCTAATCCTCGTCACCTCCCTCGGCTCTGACCTGCACTTTACCTCTCTCTATCTGTACTTCTGTTTGTGACCAAACTCCCATTTCCCAGACATTTGATATTCCTCCCACCTGTGGTATCGAATTCTAACTTCTCAACAGATTTTATCACATAGAATCTATCAGCAAACAACCCACTAGTTATTTAGTTTTATGTATCTCAAAGACGGTTGCCAACAAGTGGTTACATGAGACTTGTAAGGTTGTTGGGAATGTCGTCATTTTTAAAAACAAAGACTCATCTACTCATTCAGTCTTTAGAGTGTAGTTGTGTTGTACGTAGATAAAGGGTTGGCATGCTCACTGAAGTTAAAGGTAGAAAGTTTACAGGTGATTAGGCTAAAGTCATGTGACTGTGGTGTAGGTTAGTTAAAGCCTAAAACCAGCTTTTTACTGCTGCTGATCAGCTTGAACAATCTAAAAAAAGCCTGTTAGTTTGTAAAGGTTATCTTGCTGAACCATAATGTCTAAGTATCGCACACGTCTGTTTGTCATAGAGCTGATTTTCTGCAATAACCAAAGGCCATGGAAAAATCTCTTTGGCTTGTAGTCAAAGACGATGCACAGTATCTGGCAGTTACACAACCGTTGTCTCTTCACTCTGTTGTTAAGAACTCCTAACCTGTGGTGGCTCTGATCGACCACTGTCCTCTGCTTCAGCCGTTTTTCCAGTGTTGTGGTTGGGCTCAGTGGCGTACTGTCTCACACAGACTCTGAACTAGACCCAACTTATTGATGATTAAATTTGTTTCCAACTATATAGTAATGAATTCTAAAAATTATTTGTTGCAGCCAGAGTTTTGTGGGGACTATATATTATTGGGGTTTTGATTCCCAGTCCCATTATGGATCCATGTTTCCTGCAGCTGCCATTTAGGCACTGCAGCTTTACCTCTTTCCCGTGGATTATCTAACATTCATTAGCACCACTGAGGCACATTCAGGAGCCGCCCAAAGCCACGCTCTCTGGTGACTAACATTGATAGTGTTTTTTTATTAGTGTGTTTGAGTCTGGGCTGATAATCTTTCTGTAGTCTGGCTTCTCACAGGTTCCTTTTCTAAATCCCAAACGGTTTTTTGCCAGGCACAGTTAAGAACACTTAACAGCACTAGGAATTAGTCTGGGTGTTCGCTGTGTACAGAAAAAGTGAGCGTGCAATGGAACGTGAGAGTGACAGTGAGTCGGGGCAGCAGGCTGGCTGCAGTTCTGATGGCATGTTGTCCCGGTCTTGGTTGACCAGAGTCTCTTGCCAGAGGGGAGAGGCTGAAAGAGTTTGACCAGCATGAGAGGAGTCGGCTGCCCATCTCCGGCTCAGCTCCTTGAGAGATGGGAGGCCGCAGCCAATTGCCTTTTTAGCAGATTTTTAAGTTTCTGCTGAACCCTGTCTATGCAACAATCTGTGGCTCTTTAGAAATTAGCATATTTCTATTTTGTTAAGGTCAGTCTGTCTGATTTTTTCCCTTCGTTCATTGTGTGTTCTGTCTCAGCTGTCACATGTAGCCCTGAGGGCTTTGGCAGACAGTCACCAAGACAATAAAACCATGAGGATATGTAGATGGACTGAAAAAAGCTGTAAATGCTTGTGTTGTTGTGACTGCAGTGTAGGAGAAAATAGAAAAGCTGAGGAGGAGGACGAGGTTTCCTCGACTCATTACACCGTCTGCAGAGGCCTTAAATTGTCTCAATCTCAGGTCTTAGAGGAGCTTAAATCCAGTTATTACAGTGAAGGCTTTCAGAAAAGAATTTGCTCGGTCTGTGTTAATGAGCAGATTTTCTAACATTTTTTTTTTCAAACTTGAGGTTTAAACTTCTTCATCAACAGCATCTGCTCATATTACAGTTTTGGTTGTTGTTGTTTTTATATCCTCCCACACATGGATGCAACGCTCTTCTGTTATGAACACAGAAAACCTACTACTATGTGCCTGTTGGACCAGTTTTCAGTCCTCATACCCTGTACTGGTACCGGGACGTCTCTAGTTTATCTGTTGGTGGTGGTTGATGTGTCCTGTAGAAGTGGATGAATGGAAATTGATCAAGATTTCAGTTGAACATGGTGAAGATGTTTGGTACAAGCAGATAATTACTGCTCTCAACCAAAATATGTAATTCAGCGGTGTCAGTAAAATATGAAACTATGGCCTGGTTCTCTGTGTTGTAGTTTGAAGTATTTTATTTGTTGTGGTTGTTTTCTGTTCGGCATAGGCAGACTTGGCCTCGGGGCAGCTATCTGGGCTGTTGTAAACCCAGGAACCTCCCGCACCAAGGCCCCGTTATTAGATAGGGTCTTGGTCTTGTCATAAATGACCTCCGTAACATGATCCAGTCTTCAGCCAACTCAATCAGCAGTTTCTCGCTAAATCACAAGTTGACAAGACGTTTTCTTTGGACAGTGCGAGGGGATGGGTTTTTTTTTTTTTTTTGTTTTCAAAATGTTAATACAGTTCTTGTAACATTTCACTTGTAAGAACATTCATGTGCAATAGGATCATGTTCCTGTGAATATGAAGCCATTTTTTCATGAGACAATTCTATTTATTTTATATGAATTATTTTTAAAAAGCCTTTAAGTCTGAATGTTCCTTTGAGATTAGAAAACTTGACCTAGGCTCTTTGTTCTTCTTCTGCAGATCTGTCCTGAGTAGCTGCAGGGCTGAGTTGTCACCCACTGACCCTAGGACCCACTTAGCCATTGATTGTGGCGACGATGAAAAGTCGATATGTCGTCACGGTTCAGCTCCATGTGTTGACGTACGAAAGAAGAATAAAGGTTGTCTCACGTACAGACGGAGGGGAATGGATTAAAAGAAAGTAATCATTAGAATGTCAAACCAAAGGATCCCCATAGAACCCATGGAATGTTAAATTTCTAACAACTGAAATTTCAGCAGAAGACACCGTGGATCACTGTGGATTAACAGTGATCGGAGTTTAAATATAAGGACGTAAAACCTTTGGATTTGCTGGAGCTATGACCTGCAATTAAAAAAACTTTAATGGGAAATGCACAACACACACATTAAAAACATTAACCCAAGTTTTGTTCTGCAAATTAAATGTTACATAACAGAACAGAGTTAATTTCATCTCCTGTTGGACGTTTTTAAATCTTTCATTCATCTGTCCGTTGGAGGATATGGCAGTGCCTCCTTCAACGCGGGAACTAACACCAGGAAGTTGACAAAGCTGCGACGCAAACGAGGAAAGAGACGAGGGACGATGTCGTGGAAGAGGAATTACTTTGCATCGGGAAGCAGCGGAAGCGGTCATGGGGGCAGCGGAGGAGGAGGTAGTAGCAGCGGTGTTGGCGGTGGGATGCAGGGGATCTTGATGCCTCGCACCATGACGTCCATCGCTCCCAGTAAAGGACTGAGCAACGAACCGGGACAGAACAGCTGCTTTCTGAACAGCGCCCTGCAGGTACAAATATACACAGACACGCTTACTTTCTCTGCTGCACCACATCTGTCCCTGACCCTTAAAGTCTGCATCATAAAGTTCTGCAACACATGCACACGGCGTTGAGGTTTCTGTGTAACTGCCTGTTTTTACATGGGGAATAAAACGGTGCATTTTGACACAAGTTGTTCTAATGAATTACTGCTGCAGATAAACATCGTTCATGTATTGATTTCTCTGCTGAATAGTCATGTTACCCAGGTGGGCATTGTGTCTGGCTGATGTGTTTTTTTAAATAGTTATTCAGGTTCAGGGCACAGATTAACAAGCTAATCTGGTTTACAGACTGACATGAGTAGAGACTATTCATTGGTGGTGTTGGTGTCTGTGTGGGGATTGTTGAAAATGGCATTTAGAAGGCGACTCTGGCTAGATGTTTGTATGGTGTGTGTGTGTGTGTGTGTGTGAGAGGGTTTTTAGCGAGGAGTTGTCAGCAACAGAACTATGTGTGCAGGTTGCAGTTTTCTGACAGCATCTAAACCCTTTAAGCTGCAGTTTCACCACAGTGCCTCTGAGCCAGTCACTAAATGCCGCTGTAAACAGCAGTCAGACATATGACTCCACACATAACAAGCAGTTTGATAACCTGCTGTGTTTGTGAGAGCCGGTAATGAGCCTCTACAGCTGCAAGAGCCGGTGACACCTCCCAGACGGCATGTTACTTATTTATGACTCATCGGTTCTTTAAAATGGGGGTGTGAAGCCTTGACAATAAGAACTGAGATGGAGTGAGAGAGCAGTAATTACTGTTGTTTCTTTGTTCGAGTGCAGGCTGACTCATTAACCTGGGTGGGTGGGGCTGCTGAAATGACAGACTGGGCTGAAGAGGAAACCCTCATTACACTGTTTAACCACAGATACTCAGCACATCCTGGAAGATTAAACACAGGCCACAGGCTCTCTGATAGTTTCTTGTACTTAATGGTCTTCTGTCCTCAGAAAACTCCTTACCCTGTGGTCTGGTAAGGTGAACTCCACCTCAGGCCCATAGACACTGAGACAGCCTCTAATGACTTAATGGACGTGTGGACATTTTACAAGTGTTCGATCTAACATGAAGGACTATAAATACACGCAGTTTAACAGAAAATGAATCACAAGTTTTTTTTCAGACTCTGCATTATATTTTTTATGGGAAGTTGTTAGCGGAGTTACAACTAGGTTTTACTCGTATTAAAACTTTAACAAACACATAAAGACGATTAGAAGAAGTAGAAATACCAGATATGCAAACCTATTGCCTCTTGGTGAAATACCCCAAATGAATCTGTTATTCAGCCTTTCATTCACTTCACATAGTCTCTGTGGGTTCTCTGACACACTGGCAAAGTGAAAATCATCTGTCCTGCACAGAACATCAGACATTTAGTCTGCTACCCTGCAGGATCTGAACGCCCCTCCGAGTCCACTGTAGCGTAAAGACACACTTCCTCATGACTCCTACACCAGTCAACTGTAAAACGTCACCATCCCGACCCCTCCAGCCCCGAATCTGGCTGGCTGGGCTCATCGTCCTGGCCTCACACCAAACCAAAGTGATGAAAAGGATTGTGGGCCTTCCAGCAGCTGAGCTGAGTGAGTGGTGGTGCTGTGGCGTACTGGAGGACCAGAGCAGCCGTCAGGCCGTCGGGAGGCTCAGCAGCCCCGACATATGACAAATACACAGTGAAGAGGAAAGACATTGGCTTAACAAGCAGCTGAGGCCTTCACACCTTCATCCTCCGCGCCTCCTCTGGTCATAATAAAAGATATTTGTGTGTCACCTGACATTGTGATTCACTTTATCAGACTGAATCCATTTTTTGTTTATTAGGATGGTTCCTAAACAATTCTAATCAACTAAGGTTTTCAGCTCTCTACACTGTCCAGCACTTTAAAGTCAACACATTTTTTTTCTTTTTGTTTTTACCATAATACATTAAAATCAAAACGCTTCATACTTTGAGTTTGGTAAACATAAAAAAAATCTCTGTCTTGGCTATAAATATCTGTTCTATTTTTATTGTTGGAAATTATGCAGTTAAGACATAAGGCAGTGTGTGTAGCTTTCCACCCTTGGCAATTTTTTATTTATTTTTTCACGGAAATCAACTGATGCCAGAAATGACATGTTTATTTAAAAAATTTAAATGATCAACTAGTAATTGACAATTAATTGTAAAATTAATTAATTTAAACAAGTTTGATAACGACCTTGCTGCAAAGCTGAATTGTTTTTGCTAAAATAATTACAAATTATTTCATTATAAAAAAGCAAAAATTTGTAAAACACTAGAAAATAAGCTGAATTGAAGCTTAAATGTTTATTAATAGCTGATGGTTGAAAAAGCTTAACTAATTTAAAAAAATAAAATCACTTTGCCTCAAGAAGCTGAAAACTGTAGAAATGTAATGGCTGAGTGCAAAGTTCAGGTCAAACACCAGAACAATTAAAGAATTGCTGGGCTATTATGACAACTTGGGCATAAGTAAAAATACTATTACTATTACAAAAAATCGTGTTAAAGTTGAAAGAGTATGCAGAACCATTTACATCTCAATGTGGAGAAAGCTGAAGAGAATTCCAACAATATTTCAATTAGGGCCTATAAGTGCAGGTGGACTTGAGCCACAAACTCATTTTAGCATTTAAATGAAAAGCTGAAAGAGAAGGAAAAAATATAAAAATACTTAGTGTGTGTTGGTATCATAAGGGAGAAAAAGTGTCAGTTAAAGTAATTGGACGCAGCTCTGAGGCTGATCACATGACCAGAAGCAGCTGTGTCTGTTAACATGATAATGACAGTTTCAAATCTGCTTGGTCATTCACGTGCTAACAGGAAAAGCTAAGAGTTAGCCTCGCAAAATGTGCAATAAGTGAAAAAGTATTAGTCCTAGAAACAAAAGGAAAGAACTTTGAGTGTCAGAAGGCTTCACCGCACACGCTGATGTACTTTATATGAAGATGCTCAATAAAATGAAGGCGTGGCGGCGATTTTAAAGCAGCCCCCATTTGGGATTTGTGGAGACTTTTCTGGAGCTCCGTTATAATGGACTCTAATGGGAGTGTGAGAGGGCGCTCTCTCCGCTTCTGGCCACGTGGAGAAAGAACCGTTAAGACCTGTCGCCGTGAGAGGTACATTTCCTGAAAGAGGACAAAAATACCTACAGTTTGATGTATAATTTGTTGAGGAAGGATGAAAGTTGACTGATACACAATACACACTAATGGAGAATATGAAAAATCACCAGAAAGAACCATGCGGTGTACCGCAGGGCTCAGTTCTAGGTTCTCTCCTTTTTCCAGCTGTACTACTTCCCTAAACTCTATCATCCATTCACACGGCTTTTCCTATCACTGCTATGCGGACGACATGCAGCTCTTCCTGTCCTTTCCACCGGACGACTCTGTCTCGTCACACATCTCTGCCTGATGAGAGAAAGATGTCTTCAGCTCAACATCTCCAAGACTGAAGTTCTTGTCTTCCCAGCCAGACTTTCGACACAACACAACGTCACTGTAAACACTGAATCTCCGGTGATTGTTTACATTTACATTTTCCTTTAGTCATTTGGCAGACGCTTTTATCCAAAGCGACTTACACGTGGGGAACAAGCGAGCAATAACATCTAAGTTAAGGAGAAAATTGTCCCCGCTAAGTCGGCCATAAATCTGGGGGTCATCATCGATGACCAACTGAACTTCACGGAAATAAACACCTCAGTCTCTAGGTTGTGTAGATATACCCTCAACGAAATCAGAAAGATCAGACCCTACCTCGCAGAGTACGCAACCTAACTCATTGTGCAGGCGTTGGTGATATCTGGCCTAGATTACTGCAACGCGGCAGTGTTGGACTCACGTCACTCCGCTCTTCAGATCTCTGCACTGGCTTCCTGTGGCTGCAAAAACTAAGTTCAAAGCTCTGTCTCTTGCCCACAGAGTGGTCAACTCAACAGCTCCGGCTTACTTAAACTCATTCATTCAGGTCTACAACCCCTCCCATCAAATGGCGTCTGCTGGTCCCAGCACCACACAGAAGACACCAAGGAAAACCCTTAAACTCAGTGATCCCACGATGGTGGAATGAGCTGCCAAACTTTTCAGCTGTTATTAAAAAAACAGAACTCTTCAACATCTTCCTATGCACTTTAAAAAAAACCAAAAAACCCTTTCTGCTCTTTCTCGTACTTGCGTCTCACTTGTAAGTCGTTTTGGATAAAAGCGTCTGACAAATGACTAAATGTAAATGTGCCAAAGAAACGTGACTAAAGTCAGAACAGTAAAGATTACAATATTACTGTGAATGATTAGATTCACAGTGGATCATCAAAGTTACGTACTATGTATTATGAGATATATTACACAGCATAAAGGTTTTTGAACAAGGCTCACTTAACAACACCAGGTGTGTCTCCTACTTTCTCACATGTTTACAGATAAAAGCAATGAAGGAATAAATACATTTAAATCATTAAGTTGAATAATCAGTGATGTAAATTATGATTAGTCTGGCCTTAACTTTCAAATGATGCCACCTCAAGGACAGAATTTCTAGTTTATTGCATTTTAAGTGTAACGCAGGCAGTCCTGTACCAATCTGAAATGTGTTTTACCTGCTTGGCCCTGCAGGAACAACATATTGGACCTCATGGGGGGTAAAGGAAGAAGGAAACGAACACGCCCAGAGTGCTGACACTGCAGTATGGTTCAGTGAGGACTCACACCTCAGGGCGCTCACTTTCTCTCCATCTCTATAGAAAGAAATCTTGTTTCCAAGGCGTGCTTACTATGAAAACATGTTTTATTTTGGCCCAGGTTTCATTTCAGTTTCACTCTGCACCACATCCACATTTTGTGACGATATGTGCATCCAGTGATTTTATTACTGATTAAGCAGCAGAAAATGTTCTGGATTCGTTGTTTTCTCTGTAGATGTCATAACAGTGGAATTGCCTGTTGCAATTTCCCAGAAAGCTTGATGTCCTCTTTAGATGTCCATTCGGTACTCTTAAACCTACTCATTCAGTTCAAACACGTTTTGGAATCGGCAGTCACACTTTTATTTGAAAACTATTGCTTTTAAAGGTGCAGTAATTGCGGGTTCATTTACTAATCCAGAAATTGAGTTCCTTTGGTATTCTTGCAAAACGACGTGTCCTCAAACACTTGAAGCCTGTGGCAAGTTTTGGTGCCACGTTGAATCTTATGTTTCAATTCCGTGGGTTGATATCAACAACTGTCCGTCCATTTACAGCCCCGCCTCTCTGACCTCCACCAGTCTTTTTAAAAGCTTCCTCATAAGAAAATGATGAAAATGTTCCTCTGTCTTTGGATTTCTGCCGTGCTGCAGTCTCTGGGAAGATTCTTTACAAAAGATTTTAAAATGTGCATAGATTTTTATCATCTGTAGTTTGATCCCTTTAGGAGTTTGTGTGTGCTAATGGTTGTTGATGATTTCATAAAAAGCCTGGCTGTGTTTAGAGCCTGACCTCACAGGTCAGATTCTTTGTGTGTGTTGTATGCAGATTTTCGGTATACCTACATTATAAGGATATTTTGTCCAGTCCTGTTGTCAAATGCTTCGTGTAAACAAAACTGTTCCACGATTAGATGTATTACTTTTTCGCCTCCAATCAATGACACGAGAGTAGTGTTTAAAATACTCCGCTAAAAAATGGGGCGACCCTTCACGACCCTGTGGCTCATCAGTAGTTGGCTACGGTTATATCAAAACTCACAATGCTAAATTAAATTGTGGTAGTGGGGATTTAAAGATTTCTTCGGCCTGGCAGCAGTCATGGCTGGAGACAAGGTTTGCAAGTGGCCTGTTTGTCCCCTTGTCATCATCGCAATATTACAGGAACGCCTGGAGGAAGAAGTCCTCCAGTCCAGAATTCGAGGGGCACAACCTCGAGTGTCTTGTAGCTGTGTCTCGTTTTGTGGTAGTTTCTCTTTTTGTCAAAGTCATGCGGAGGTGGCAAATGTTGTCATATTATTAATCTCTCTTGTGAACATTTTGCCTCTCTTTATGGTAGTTTTGTCATTTTGTTTGAGTCTCTTTGTGGTTGTTTGTTCGCTGATTTTATTTGTAGAATTCTGCACAAACTCTAAAGAGATCATGAATACCTCAATGAACAACATGACGTTTGTCCCCTCTGACATCATGTTCAATCACACACGCACAAAAACTTATTTTCCAGCGTCACTCTGACTTTGACACACTCCATCTCCCTGACGCACACTCGTCTTTCGGAGAACTTGTTGTCACGCAGGAGTGCAGCAGATGGAGAGAGTGATGGACACACTTTGACACACTTACACGCGCTCACGGCTTTCCTGCTTGTTCCTTGGCGCAGTGTCTTGCTCTCTTATGCTTCAGCATGTCCTCGGGTCACTGAACTCGTCCTCTGATTGGTAGGCTGCAGTCTCAGGTTGGTGCCACCCATCCTGACAGCTGATTGGCTGGGAGGTGTATGGCTGTACACTCTTCATGTGGAGTCTCTAGTGGAGATGGAGCAGCAAGACTGAGCCGGGCAAGGCAGATTCTCAGGAACTTAATCAGGATCTTAGGACTTCTTATTTACTTAAGATTAGGATTTTAAACACAACTTCATTGTCCAACATAGTTTTCTTAGACAATTCTGATTGCAGATTTGTGGATTAAAATCCTGTGCCAGTGTTTTATATCATATTAAAATTCTTAAGTCGGCTGAAATTTGGCGTCAGACCTTGGCAGGTAGAGGATTTACAGTAGTTTTTGGACGAACACCATCTTGGGATTATGAGAACTGAATAGAATTTTTGATACAGGTACTTCAGATCATATTCTGACCTCCTTATTATGCTTCTTAATGACCCAGATGATATGCTGTTTTTTTTTTTTTAGTTACTTGTATTCTCTCTGCTTCATTCTCAGGTTCTGTGGCACCTCGACATCTTTCGGCGTAGTTTCCGTCAGCTCACTACTCATAAGTGCATGGAGGACTCGTGCATTTTTTGTGCTCTGAAGGTGAGGATCAGTCTGACTAGTGTCTTTAGCTGATCTTGGACCATGTATCGTTGCTAACCTCACCGGGTGTCCTGTGTCATCTTGTTTCTTTAGAGTATCTTTGCACAGTTCCAGTACAGCAGTGAGAAGGTTTTACCTTCTGATGCTCTTCGCAGCGCTCTCGCTAAAACCTTCCAAGATGAACAGAGGTTTCAGCTTGGCATCATGGACGATGCTGCCGAGTGCTTTGTAAGACAACATCTACTTTATCTTGTTCATTTGTTACTCATCTCTGTAAAACTATATATTTAAAGAACAATTAGATTTTTGTTTAGTTTTTTTACAAGATGATGTCATTTTACATGCACTGATGTGACCTGGTAACTCAGATTTTAGGGTATGCGGATAATTGTGACACACAAATAAATGCACATACAATGTGCTGCAGAAAAGTAATCAGGTTCCTCCTCTGCCTTGAACCAATTTTGGAGGCGTTGCTCATTCATTCTAACTCTGTGTTGAGACGAGACTGCTGCTTTTCCTTTTTGATACTGGAGCAGACTGACATCACAGCGAGAGGAAGACCGACCGACTGACAGAACAGAAGTGCTTTTCACACCATGAACCTTCTGAATATATGAAATACTCCAATTTTTTGTAGCAGAAACCGTGTGAGAATTGAGCTGCAAATTGATCATTGTGATTCCTTTAAAAGGAATCACAATGATCTTGAATTGGATCCTAAATTTGATGGGGAGCCAGTGTAAAGAGAACAAGATCAGTGCTTAGCAACACCATTCTGGACCAATTCTAAACACTCCAGAGAAGTGTGAGTTTGTGAGTATTCCTTAATTGAAAGAAGCAGCGACGAGTCAAACGTTGTTAGAATAGAGTCAGCGCCTGGTCAAAAATGACACCAGTGTTTTCTAACTGATGAAGGCAGGGAACAGAGACCGAGGAATGGTGAGTGATTTCCTCATATCGTACAGGGATTGTTGATTTTGTTTCTAACCTGTAACCTGCTCGAAAACACTGATTTCTGCATCATGTTGTGCATCTTTCAAGCTCAACCCAGTGCCGGCTTTAACATTAAGCATTAACACATGAAAGGACTGCGCTGGATTTTTCATTGTCTGGAGTTTATATGGGAAAACAACTGTAGGATGAAGACGAGAGCAGTCTAGTAAATTAGAGGCTTGTAAGCAGTCATTGATTCGAACGATGTAGAGTAGCTGATGCAGTTCTCCAAGTCGGGTCATCATTCTGGTCTTGTGTTCCTACAGGAAAATATTCTGATGAGGATTCACTTTCACATCGCAGACGAGACCAAAGAAGACATCTGCACAGCCAGACACTGCATCCCCCACCAGAAGTTTGCCATGACGCTCTTCGAGCAGGTGAGATGTGACATGTGGTCTGAGCATGAATTATGCTGGCGCAATAAAGTCTCACTGAGCAGTTGAGTTATGCAGTTACTTATGCTGATTGAGCTAAAATGATTAGTGAATCAGTTCAGTTAGTAATAAATAAATCATCAGTTTTTACCAGCTTTCGTTTGGCCGTAACATGTTTGAAGATGTCATCCTTATCCTTGAGAAAAGGACATTTTTTGCCCAATTTCCGGACTAAATTAATAATTGCATAAATATCAACTACAACACTGAGACAGGAATCATTAGGGGAATCTGTAGTGTAAAGAAAATGTCAATTTTCTCAGGCTCAGGCACCTAAAACCGACTTTGTTTTAGGGGGCTTGCAGGATAAAGTGCCAGTAATATAGGGAATTTCCAAGCTTTCCCACGTAGACCACCTCCAGACAAATTTCTGGATTCCACTGCACGTACGAAAGAGGCTAGAGTTACCAATAACCGCTCCTTTAAACCCTCCGCGGAAAGGTGTTGATGAAGGTGTTTGTGTGTTTGTGTGCGCCAGTGTGTGTGCAGCAGCTGTGGAGCATCTTCAGACCCTCTGCCTTTCATTCAGATGGTTCACTACATCTCCACCACCTCCCTGTGGTAAGTATGTGCTAGGGTTAGCTCTCATCTCAGAAAAGGTAAGTTGAAGGGAGCCCCACACCCCCACCATACCGACACCGGTCGCTAGGTTACACTTCAGGGTCACCTAGGCAACCAACTAATCGCTCTTTATCTTGGGTCCTGGGGTGATTCTTATGCACACAAATGGTTGTTTCATTCTCCAAGAGCAGTTAAGTGAGAAATTGTGTATTCCTGGCTGCATTCTTCTTATCATGTCTCATCTCAGGAAATACAACCTGCTGAAAACATCATCATACATTGGCCTTTTTACAAAAGGGTTCCCTTTAACGTTTCATTTCATAATGCCAGCTTTGCCATTTTATTTCATTAAGTGAAGTGGCGGAAACATGAAGCATACCTTTGGCGACTGTGGCGCAGTAGCTAGTGCTGCACAGCAGCTCCCCTGTGTGTGAATGGGCAGATAAGAAGCAGTGTAAATCTGTGATTACAACAGGTAGAAAAGTACTAAATGAGTACAGGCCATTTAACATTTACCCGTGTTGCTCTGAACTGTTGGTTAAAGAATTAAGTTGTTGTCAGGGTTTCGTTTTATGGACCCATGTGTATATATAGGATACACGAGGAAGGTTGAGGAAGTTTATTGATAACAAATATGAATAGCAGCACAGAATGAGGATTGGGAATGGGAGTGGTAAACCGGAGTGAGTGGAAGGTCACAGGTGAGAATTTACCAGCTGGAGAATTCAGGTAAACAGTAGGGGAAGAAACAAGCAGCTCTCAAAAAACAATTCAAAATACAAAGTTCAAAAGTCTAAAAATCCCTGAAATAAAGTTCAAACGACTCAGGAGGGTGCTGCTCTTAACGAGACTTCTCAAACAGTCAGGGATCTCAGAATGCACAGGTATCTGGGACTTACAATACAGAGATGACTAGAAGGGAGGCCGGGGCTGAGTTCTGCAGCAATCGCTGCTCAGGTAGACGGGCGTGATGCGGGCTTAGCCGGTGAGTATGGGTAGACAGGTTACCAGATGAACAGGTAGAAAAACCAGACAAGGAGGCAGGTAAATCAGACGAGCAGGTAGGTTACCAGTAGACAGGTTCGCAGGGAACCAAGATCCAGAACACAGTGCGAGAATGGAGTCGTGTTGTTGAGCGTTCAAGCAGAGTCAGGGGAACAGGTGAAAAGAGTCAAGGTCAGTGATTGGTGGTGAAGTCGGCAGAACTAACTAAAGAGCGAGTGGCGACGGGAGAAAACGGGCAACCAAATAAAAGTCCGGGCGAGGAAGTGGAGATGACGGGAACTGTTGGAACTTTAGCCCAAACAAGTAATGGCGGCTGTAGAACTTTACCAACTATAACAGGAACGCTAACTCTGAAATTCAAAGGTTCAATCCTGAACCTCTCGAACCTTGAATTCTTTATCCAAATCTCGCTGTGTGTCTTTGATGTGTTTGTTCCGAAAGCTCTGAGACACAGTGAGATCAGTAGCTTCTGGTAGCTTCTAACATCACATGGTCTTTTCATTTTTCCCCAAGTTGCAGGGGACCTGTCGCTGTACCTGCTCACATCAACACCACTTACTTGTATCCTTGGACATGCTTCTCTTTGAATCTAAGGACTGTTACTATGCTGCCTGATTAGAGCCTGGGGAATCACATTTCCCAGACAGCCAGAGAACTTCCACTAGCAACTTTACAACCAAGCCAGCAGCAGTGCTGCTGTTGATTCAGCCTTGTGGTGGTGGTGTTGTAGTCTTTGCAAAATAACAGTGAGGGCTAAGAAGGATGAGCCAGTGATACGACACAGTCTTTCTGTCATCGTCTGGCCGGTCATTTAACTTAAAATTCAAATTATATGTGACTATGACCCAGTAATCCTTTACGTACAATAGAAAAAAGACGAAAAGAAATAAAACTAAAAGTTATAAATTCTGAAGGCTCACTAAACCCAGCCTGAGTTAAAAAGTACAGCTTAGAAAATCTTGTTCTTCTCCAGTAACCAGGCGGTGAAGATGTTGGAGTCGAGGGAGAAGGCAACTCCCAGCATGTTTGGCGAGCTGCTCCGAAACGCCAGCATGGGAGACCTCCGCAACTGTCCTGTAAGACATTTTGATAGTTCCTTCGACATATTTGATTTTTGTGAGCCAAAGTTTTTAATTTGCCCTCTTCCTCCCCCTATATTTCCTTAGAGTCAGTGTGGTCAGCAGCTCAGGATGGCACGGGTCCTCCTCAACAGTCCAGAGATCATCACTATTGGCCTGGTTTGGGACTCCGATCACTCTGACCTGGCAGAGGACGTGATTCACACTCTGGGAACCTGCCTGCGCCTGGGGGATGTAAGTCTTGTTGGTGGTAGCGGTTTAAATTGTGGTGAAGCTGCGTTTCCTCATTGACCTCCTGTTCCCTGTGTGCTCTCTGCAGCTGTTTTACAGGGTAACGGAGGAGAAGGCTCGTCAGTCCGAGCTTTACCTGGTTGGCATGGTGTGCTACTACGGGAAACATTACTCCACCTTCTTCTTCCAAACCAAGATTCGACGCTGGATGTACTTTGACGACGCACATGTCAAGGAGGTAAGTTGAGTGACACAGGGTGTGAAATTCCCATGTTAATAGAAGAGCACTGATCGCTTCAGAAAGTTGTGTTGAATAAATAACGTAAAACCTCTGGGGGTTTAGGTGCCAACTTTGAACTGCAGCATCCTTGGTTCATGCCCACGTAAATAAAATTGAGTAACATTGCTTGTCATTTTTCTACCGTGCTCATCGATCACAGAAACAAAGAAGGGTCTCTGTTATCTGTAAAATACACACTAAGCATCAACGGTACGAGTAAATACTGATGTTTAATGTTAATTTCCATCCAATAGCAGGACATAATGTTGAATTGGCTTCATGAGATTCACTTTGACTTGAGGTTAGGGGCTAGTTAACGAGGTAGCCACAGGTTCAGCAGCACAAACGTGTGTCAAAAAACAAGAGTCGGCGTGAGAAAAGGGAATGACCTCATGTTATAGTGAGTGATCGTCCACTTCCTGTTCATCTTCGTACCTTTGTCCTGTCTCTCCCCTTTCTCTTTCCTGTATTCTCGATGCTCTGTCTCACTTTATTACTTTTTTCTCTTTTCATTTTACCCTATTTGTTGTTTTTATGCGTTACTTTCCTTTCGGTCATGGCTGTGTGCTGATAACACTGGTGTATGAGATATCTCATTCCCTCATTCTCTGCACCCCTCCTGCTCTCTCCCTCTATCTCTGCTGGTTGTGAAAACAAGGATATCCCTCTATTGTTAATCAGTCCAGCTGAACAGAACTCGGGGTGTGGTCAGAACACACACACACACAGCACAGGCAATGCTTTTGCTCACACTGCAGACTTTTATTCTGTCGCTTTCTTTCTTTCTCAACACATTGTTTGACACTTTGCTGGACATGGTTGACGGACAGGTTGGCATTTTGGATTTTTGGGACATCCTGTAGGATCTGAGCATTACTGAAGGTGGACATGGACTTTTGGAAAACTAGGAATGGTTAAAATAACAACTGGGCGGGCAGAAAAACCATTTTCCAGGAGTTTGACGCACTTGAATAGTAAAATCTCAGAGGTCATCACTTCACCTGCTGAGGGGCGTTTCTGAGGGCAACACGACATCCTTAATGAGTGGTATTACTGCAGCTTCTGGTAAATTACCATTTTACAGTACACCATTTCAGCAAATTTTTCAATAATCAATATTTCTTACTTTATCAGAGTTTGATTTGTTGCCTTGTTCTTAGGATTTGTGTTCAGTAGTATTTCATAAATTGAAACCTTTTAAATCCCTCGTTGAGTCAAATTTCACCTTGATAATACCTGATTTAGGAAATGTGCAGGGACAGCATGGACATGAGCTGAATGAGCCAAATGATTTTTCACACCTTATTGTTAAGTAATTACAACAGTCCAGAACACAAATGATTGAAATTACAATTTTACTAATGTTACAGTTACTCCATAAATAAAAGAAAACGAGCTCACAGTGCGGCATTTAGTTGTTGAAGGTTCAATAGAGCACGAAACAATGAATCTTTGTGTTCTGACACTGGTCATTGGATATGAACAGGACACGGCTCAGATTAGTAAATAAGAAAACCACCTTGCGGAGCAGCTTCAGACCTCCACCAGACCTCAGCCAGGTGTCGCTGTCCGCAGCAGACAGCTCAGGTAAAGTCCAAGTATCTCCACAACGTGACTGGAAAACACTAGTGCTCGTTCAGGTACTGCCGAAAAAATGGTCCACAAATCAACGATCTGTTAGGGAAACGGATCCAAGCACTCATTTCAGCCGTGCCCACAGTTCTGCCATCTGTGTTCACTGCAGCAAACTCGTTGGCTAATCGCTAACTGCTATGAGCGTGTTAGTTCACGTCATGCTCAAAGAATTTAGGGTTGTTTGATTTTTCACAATTCACGGTTTTATTTTGCACAACAAATTATGTAAAGAGTATGGGTGTGTCCAAACTGTGGGTGGGACGATGCCACGACGTAAATTGTGCGTCGTTACAATTGACATAAATGCCAATATTTACATATAGAAACTAACCTAACTAAACTACCTAAACCCTAACCCACACGCAAAGCACCATTCATCTGTCGTCTTAACCACTTTCCCCAGTGGGCTGTAGCCTCTCCCAGCTATTCTGTAGCTCTCAGTTTGGTTTACTGAATGTTCTCCGGTGGTTGTAGTGACCGTGTGTTTGGTTCTCTGATATAGATCGGTCCCAAGTGGAAAGACGTGGTTTCTCGCTGCATTAAGGGCCACTACCAGCCTCTGCTGCTGCTGTACGCCGACCCGCGCGGGACGCCCGTGTCAGTCCAGGACCTGCCCTCTCGTCTCGACCTCCAACACCTCAACAAGGCCTGTTACGACAGCGAAGACTCGGGTAACTACAACACAGCTAGGAGTCGTAGTAGTAGCACAACAGCAAACATTCAGGTAACTAACCCAGAAGTAGCGGTGCTTGTAATAGTTGTGGTAGTAGTAGTGCTATGACAGACAGGACTGAGGTAACTATCCGTAGGTCTGCCCTGACACTGACAGGTGGGAGTGGTCGGGTTTATGTGTTTCATTGAATCTGTGAGCGAGCTGGCTGTCCAGCCAACAGCTGGACGAAACTGTGGACACTATGGCGTTTCTGAGTAGCCAACCTCAGCCGCCCCTGCTCACTTTAGCGTCATTGTTTACCAGCGAACAGCACAAAGTCTCAGCGATTCAGTGACCGCATCGATCTAAATACATCAAATCTAGATCAAATCTATAAACATTGTCTCGTCTACAATTACTGAGAATCTCAGTAGTTAAGCTGTTGATACATGTGCCTCTTTTAGTGTCTAACATTACATTGGATTTTAATCTAAAAACAAGTGTTTGAAATTGGTGGACAAATATAAATATAGTAACACTTTCATTCAGAAAACAGGAGCTCCCGTGTTTTCTTTTGTCTACAGGCCATTCTTGCCAATTGGCGGCAACAGGCCAAAGCAGTCGGCGTATTTTATGTAGATGGGTGCGACTGGCATGATGGGTCACTGCTGGCTAGCTAAAGTTAGGGCGGCCTCGACTGCGTTTGAGTGGAGACGCTGTGATGGGAACTCTGACATGAGACTTCGGTTCGGTTTGTTCGGTTCAAGTGGTAAAATCAGGCAGTAGAGATGTAGTTATTTCAAAGTATTTTGCTGTTACTCATGTGACGAATTTAATATCTTTTCTTCTTAAGCTTTATTGGTTAGTAAGATGGTAAATCTTATTTTTACATGTTTAAGATTACAGCGAAAAATGTTTCTGTCCATCCATCCTGTAAACATGCAGCCCAAGTTCTTTGAAATAAAAAACATATCAACTGTTATTAAAATTTAAAATTTGCTTCAGAGGACTTCACACTGTGTACAGCAGATGCACTCAGTCCTCACGCTCTTTTCCTGGTGCTTTCAGTTTACGTTGTACGTTACTGTAGGATAACTGTCACAATGCTCTTCATGCTACTTTTTATACATTGTGTGTTTTTATTCCTAGTTGTAATCTTTATAAATTTTCAATTTAAAAACAATAAAGAAACAATAGATCTATTCGAAGGCAAGTTCGCTTGAATACCTTGGAACTTGCACTAGAGCCTCTGGTCTCACACAGTGTTTAGTGTATAAGAGCACTTGTGCACCGCCACTGATGTCTATCCCCCCCCCCGCCTCCTGGGTAGGCCGTGAGCCATCAATCTCCAGCGACACTCGCACCGATTCATCGACGGAGAGCTACTCGTACCGACAGCCCTCTCACTCTCACCATGAGTCCCTGGCCAGTCACTACTCCTCTGACTCCCAGGGAACTGTCGTCTGCCTCGAACACCCAGATAGACCCCTTCACACCTCACTCTGCAGCCTGGATACCATAGGTGAGTCCTTGGGGTGGTCAAAGTTGCGTGGATATAACACGGAAGACAAAGAATACACATCACACGCGCCGCTTTGTCATGTTCTGTTTGCAGCCAGAGACCATCAGCTGTTGTCCTGCATGTTAATGACCTCAGCAGCATTAACCAGCTGATACACTTGCTTTTAACTGTCAGCGTCATATGGCTTGAATATTCGTCAAGTGTGCAAACCGAGGCCACGTGCACATGAGGTGCCATTCATCACTAGACCCTGATCTGCCACCTAGTGGATAAACACCACTCACCGAAAGTTGGGGATATTCACCTGGGTCTAATTTCAGAATGCCGTTAAAAGGCATTTGACCTCCTCTAAACGTTCAAATGGACATGTGGAACTGTTCAGTGTTCCATGCTTATAGCGTAACGTGGCGTTCTCGAACAAGGGGACTCAAAGATCATGTCATATCCGTGAATTAACCATGTTCTTGTTCGATACCTGGTCTTATTCATCGTGGTACTCACCTTTTGACACGAGACCAAGATGCTCAAGGGCACGTTGACGTATCTTGTTGTGGTGTAGCCACCACAGTTATTAGTGTTTGAGATGAAGAAATTACCATTGCATGCTTCAGCGTAAATGCCCTACTTTCATGATGTAGCAAGAATTATTTACGTTTTTCATTTCCCCCAGAAGTTGAATATCCCTACATTTTTGTGAGTAGTGTAATTGTTTTCCCTTGACAGACGTACACCAGTCCCTCCACGAGTTGTTTTGTGATGTTGCAATCACAAAAATGAAACATTTTTTGGTGATTTCTGCATGACTTTGACGTTATTATCATTAGTAATATCATAGTGAAATGCATCCTGTTTTAAATTCTTTATGTTAGTTTGAAAAGTTGTTATGAAATCTGGAATTTTAGGCCACAGCAATCACGAAACATCTGAATCAAAATCACTCAAATACGTGCAGAGAAGTGGAGGGACTGGCAGCAGGATGAGCAGTGATGCTGGTGCTGCTGTCTGTGTGTACTCCTCAGTGAAAAGCAAGTATATCGAGACGTTTATGGGACACCATTCATTTCGATTTTTGCATTTACGTTTGGAGTTTAGCGCCTTGCCAGAGTCAGCTACACTGCCATGCTTCCTTTTCTTCTGTCCGTGTTGTGTGATGTGCTGCCCTGTAAACATCCATTACCGTGCCTCTCATTGCCAAGGCCACGTGACGGACAGCGAGCAGCACCAGTCTCTGAGGAAGGCAGTTGGGCCCGGGGACAGGAAGCGCAGCTCTAACCGCCCCCAGCGAGCTAAACCTGACAGTGAAGTTTCGTCAGCCGGGTACCACAGTGAGGGTAGGCCGGGTGAAACAACTAGACTGAACTAAATAAATCCCAGCAAATATTGAATTATTAACAATAACGTGACAATAATATTCTTACACAATTTAAATAAGGATCCCAGTCAAATCTTTGACTCACTAGCATTTTATAGGTTAAAAAATAAGTTATTGTTTCAAACTGAACTAAATGAACTTTGCACATTGCCTTATGCTTTTTTTGTTGACGCCCAATATTAAAGTAGTAGTTTGTGGGGCTGAAATAAATAATTGTGGATATATATGTAACATGTAAATTAACCCACTATATTTATAACTGCAGTAAATTATTTGAAGGAACAGCGTGGCATCAGCGGACTCCAGCTCAGTACTACAATATTGTTTATGCGAAAGATAAACAAAATAAATATTTCAGTAAACATGGAACTGTTCCTCCATGGTGCAGTTTGGCAACTTTGCAAATATAATAAAGTCTTTAAAAAAGCCACAACAGGTGGGCTCAGTTTTGTAACTCAGGTGAGGTTCCTAATACAGAAGTAAGAGTAAACACCGAAGATTTAAGGTCAGTCTTTCATATTTTTAAGTTGCTGTTTATCATTTTTCCTTTGTTCTGCCTTCACCCTCACTGTCCTGTATTTAATCTCACTTCCTTCATTTGGCCTTGTCTCTCCGTATCGTGTCATTCCTTTGTCACTCCTCACCCTTTTCTTCCTCTCTTCCCCTTCTCCTTGTCCCAGGAGAGACATTAAAGGAGCAGCAGGTTCCACGTCACCTTCCCAAACCTCCTTCCTCATTTTCAACTTCGACTAGTCGCCTCAGAGACTTCAAGGAGACCATGAGCAACATCATTCACAGCCGACCCCTCTCGTCCTCTTCCTCTGCGTCATTGCCAGCTGCCATCACACCCTCTGAAATGTCCACCAACCACCACCCTGCCACAAAAATGCACGACTGGGAGGCAGACAGCACCAGCAGTGAGTCAAAGTCCAGTTCCTCTGGAGGAGCAGGATCCGGCAGGTACCGGCCAGCGTGGAAGCCCCGGAGGGAGGCGCTTAACATTGACACCATCTTCACACGGGAGAGGAGGCGGCAGGCAGGGTACAGCCCACTCGGAGCCTCGCTTCCCGACGACTGTGCGGCTGCATCCTCCAAGGGAGCAGAGGCCGCCTTCATGGGCCAGGAGGACCTGACACTTGTCAGGTTGGGCTCCTCCTGGACTCTCCCCACCACCTCCAGCAGCCACAGTATAGGTGGAGATGGTCCACGAGGTGGAGAAAGTGCGGAGCTGCCTCCTCCACCACCTCCTCCTCCCAGGCTAATCCAGAGAATGGAGAGCGGATATGAGAGCAGCGAGAGGAACAGCAGCAGCCCGGTCAGTCTGGACCTAAACCTGGGAGACAGGTGAGTACAGAAGGTTTCTGGTTTCAGTCATCATGATTTAAATCAGATATCAACAACAACGGACTATCTCTCCTCTCTGCAGGGATTGTGGTCTGAAGAAGGCTTCAATCTCCTCTTCCTCTGGGCCATCATGGAGGAACATCAGGTCAAAGAGTAGTGGAGCTCTGCTGCAGGAGCTGAGCTCTACCAGCAAGGGGGGCCCAGGTACGGTGTGTGTGTGTGTGTGGGGGGGGTCGAAACATGTCATTGTCTTGTCAGCACTTGATCTTCGTTCAGGGATAGATGGGTTTGTATGTGTTGACTGGCAGCCCCTGTGGGCCGCAGCGAGCTGGACGAGCTGCAGGACGAGGTGCTGAGGAGAGCGAAGGAGGAGGAGCATCAGCGACGGCAGGAGAAAGAGAGGGAGGCAGCGCTCGGCTTTAACCCCAGACCCAGCAAGTACCTTGACCTGGACCAGCTACAGATCCAGGGTAGGTATACATGCACACACACGCTTTTCTTTCTATACTTGTGAGGACACTCATTGACTTAACACAATCCCTAACCCAAACCTCATTCTAACCCTGACCCTAAACCCAGTCTTGACCCTCAAAAAGCCTTTTGAAGTCGTGTGGACCAGACAAAATGTCCTCATGGTACTAAAACAAAATTTGTCCACAGAAGGCTTTAAAGACACGCGCAGACACACACACACACACACACAAAATGCACTGTGCTCCATAATGGTGTGTGTGATTGTGTAGAATGTTCCTCATTGAGTAGCTGAAAGGGAACAACTAAGCTGGCACACAATAGCTAGACAGACCCATGCACTGTCAAAGCCTGTTTGTATGGGTGTCTAGGAGCTGGCTCCTCTTGACATTACTGGAGTGTTTTTGAGGGAATGATGGAAATATCAAATTGAGGTGACCTCACAAATACACTTGAATTAAAAAAGAAAAACAGCTTTTAAGTGCAGCTCCTCATTATTGTGCATAGGATGCACTACAGCCAATCACTGCTGACCTCTGCTTGAATGGATGAAAAAAATAATTATCCTGCTTGTGTGCAAAAAAACAAATAATCAAATTACAAATTCCCCCATATCAAGACCGTTCACTTTGTACGGTATTCCTAAGAAAGTAGTTCAGTGTGTCCGCTGTGCCAGTAAATACTGACGCTCCTGTGTTACTGCTGGGGTGTGAACACGCTGAGAATGTTACGATGTGATGGGAAAACCTTCAGTCAGTGAAGTCGGTAATAATGTTTTGAACTAACCTTGTGGTGCTAGACTGAAAGCTGAAACTCTTTGTTCTGTTAAGATAATGTGACATGCAGGCAGTTTGATCTCGCTTTTCATATAAAATGTCTCTGAGATACAAGGTTTGTAAAATAGCAACATGATTTGGACTCATGCCGGCTTCATGCCTCTTACCTGGAATGTCAGGGCAGCAGAATGATAAAGTCATCTCACAACTGCTCAGCCTTTAATACTTTCAGCAGCCCAAAGTCCAAATCCTCTTCGCACTTTTTGTCTTCACCAAGCTACAGAATCACTTAGACTGTGTATTCTCCTGCAGGTAAGAGCGACAGCATTGAGCGGTGTGTGTCGGAAGCTGAGCTCCTGCTGGACCAGTCTGTGCGTCTTGAGCAGGCGGGAGAAGTCGCTGCTGCCCTGTCAGCAGTCAACGAAGCAGTCTGTAAGCTCCTCCCACTCCCCTGACCCCTCCTCCTCCACTTCAAACACACTCATTCACATTTGTCTGTATAGGTAAGAGGGACCTGACCCAGTTCTGGGCTGAACCCTAACGCTAACTGAATTCGCTGGTGTTTACACACTGTTCACGTCTAACTTTTGAAGTGTCATTCCTCTCAATCCGCTTCCTCCGACCTTCAGCGTCTCTCCCGTCAGGACAGCAGCGTCTGTCAGCACGACAGTGTAGCCGTGCTCAAAATCACTTCACCGGTCTTCGCAGACTGGGTTTCCAGATTCTTTGAGGGATTGAGGTGTAGGGCAAAATGTCAGGTCTACACAATCGTTCAGTCCTCTGGGCGAGGTCCATCCTTTTAAGCCCTGAATACCCAAAACACTGTACGCCACAGCTGATTCTGTGACAGGATGCCGTTTAGATGAGGGTGGTACTTTTTTAATGTTCCAACTTTTGACTGACTGAACACACTTGATCCAGGTAATCAGCAGTGGGTAGGTTGGACAATGAGCACGACAGTAGTCCCAGAAGACCAGGGTTGGGACTTCTGTCATAGAGGGTTTGTTTTTACCGCTTAAATAAAAAAAATAAAAAACAAACTGCATTTTGAAGTTCAATCGGTCATTATGTTATCAAACTAAAATATGTCCACACCACGACAGAAGGACGCCGTTTCTCATCGTCACAAAATAAACACCATAAATGAGGTCAACACGCCCCCACACACCAGCCCTCTGCTTAGTTGCTAATGGCAACGAGAGGTGGCACAATGGCCTGCTGGAAACGATTTGTCATCAGCCTCGGAGCTGTTGATGTTTGTGTGTGACTGAGGAATGTTCACACACTCTTTTCTTCTTCTTCGTCTGTCAGCTTTCATTCGCCAGCTGTGAGGACACTGGTGGTCGTAATGCATTCGAAGCCCCTTCCCCAAACCTAAAACAAATGTGTACAGACGCACGTCTTCTGCCACTGCAGCACAACGTTTTCAGGGATGAAGAGGTGCAAGAGTGAAACAAAGGGAGCAAACTACAAATGAGTTTGGCTTCAAACTCTCCGCCGTTCTTCATGCAAAAAACACATATATTAACCGTGCAAACAAGGGATTCAACAATGAAGAAAAAAGAACATTGTATCTGCATATAGTTCATCTTTACAATGGGAAAAAATGGATTGAAAATTGCTGGCATTGTAAGAGACTATAATTAGCTGTGACGATACATAAAATGTTGGATCAGACCAGCGTTTAAATAAGAGCAAATCCAAGCAGCCTTCTGGCACTGAGCAACACAGACGGTAAAGCTGTTTTACTGCCAACCTCAGAAAAAATGAGTATCCCAGTCCACACCAGCCTGAGAGGATTTAATCACTGATGAACAAAAAGTAGTAGTTTGAAGTAGTGACTATGTCAGACTGAGCGTGTGGTGTGACAACCCTGACACATGCAGCCTGCTGGTCATAACGACGTCACACTTTACTGGAACCCGTTTAACCCTTGTGACATTCGTAAGGTGAACAATGCTGACCTTGCTGCTGAACAAATACAAGCTTCTCACTCTCACTGCAAAAAAGGATCCTGAAACGCAAAGACATTTGTGACCTGAAACACTGGAAACGGTCCCTTGTTGATCAGAAACACTGTGCACAGAGAAGTTTTGAAAGGCAGAGGTGCAGCTTCATTCTATCCTCTAACTGAGAAGCTTGTAATTCTCCGGTAATACCTGGATGATCCGTGTCCCTACAACCTGAATAGCTCAGCCGTTTTAGTCCTACTTCTGTTACTTTTATGTTGTGTCTCTATTTATTTTCGCCATTTCATCATTAAGAACAAAACCTGAGTTCCTGCTCTTTAAAGACACACACACACACACACACACACTCAGACCACTGTCACGTCAGCAGTCGGTTATTTGATTTTTCTGTCCAGTGTGTCTTGGCTTTTTAAGGCTTCTGCATGAAATCATCATAACAAATTATTTTCTGCATCTTTGTTTTTCCTTTTCCTCATTTCTTCTGTCCTCTCTGTTTTTTTTTTTTTGTTTTTTTTTTCTTTCTGTTGTGTATTTTCTGTTGACATGTGACCTGGCTGCAGCCAAACTGCGGTCGGCAACAGCTGAGGGCGGAGCTAGTAGTCACAGCCGGCTGCAGCGCTGCATGAGGAGAGCCCGCAGCCTGCAGCAGCGCATGCAACTGCAGCAGCAGCAGCAGCAGCAGCAGGACTCAGAGGCAGGCAGACAGCAACCACAGGAAGAGGGGCAGCAGCTCCAGGAACAGCCCAGGTACCACCTGTAGTTTGCTCAGCCAATCAAAAGTAGTTTGACATCTCATTAGTAGAGGCTTGGCATTTAACACGTCAGAAACGCAACGCCAAAAGCTGGACAGAAGCGCAGTAGTGCCGCAGTGTGAACGATGCTCTGCACAAGTTACTGCAGTGGTAAAATCTGAAACGAGTCCACCGAGGCAGGCTGGAGGGCAGGAGTTCATAATGTTCCCAGTGTAGAACGTCTTCTCCTGACGTCTGCCTCCTGTACACTGTAACATTCTGTTCAAAACGTTTCTGTCTGTGACACTGGCATCATTGTCAGTGAACCGCGCTGCAGGAGGCTGTTCAGACCTGAGCACAGGTCAGAGCGTAAAACAGACGTTTCATTATCATCATCCCTAACGCTAGTACAAATGTTATTCATAAGGAATTAAATAATTCATGTGTTTATTCATCACCTCAGTAATAGGTTGGGCCTTTATTAGATATGAGAAGACAGGAGGCCAACGCTGACGTGATGGGAGAGCTTTGTGATGTCTTAGTAAAGCGTTTTTCTGCACGTGGACTGAAAACCTGGAAGACGGTTTACAGATGTTGACTTTCACTTTGTGCTTTGAAGTTGCCTGAGCGGATCGGTATGTGGAGATGAATCTGTAGCGCTGCTGCTGGAGTCTCTTCACAGCTCCTTTTAAGGCCCTAACATCCCTGGATGTCACAACAAGCACATTACTACAGTGGCTTCACAAATGTTGCTCCAGGCTTTGTGAGCAAATGTTTGCCTCTGACCACCACGCGTAAAAAACCCCACTTGTGCACCTCATTGCGGTTGCTATGCAAGGTGATTTTGTCGATGGAAAACCGTAATAAATGTTACGTGGGATAGTAATAATCATCTTTACGGTTGTAGAGCAGCACACAGTTGATGTTACTGTGGAACCAGTTTTTCTGCAGCCTGCAGGACACTTCAGCAGCTCTTTAGTCTTGTTGTGGAGAGAAGTGTTGTCGTGACGACCATCTAATTCACAGTGTGAACCTTGGTGCGAGATTGTCCCCAGGAAGCATGAGGCACAGAGCTCGGTGTTAAACCAGAGCTGTTGGACGACACCATCTGTTCCAGACATACTGCAGGCCAGCACACGTTTGGACAGCGTTCCAAATGAGGACATTTATTGACGTTACGATCACAATCTTCATGACATGGTGCATTCCTTTGCCCCTAACACCTGACAATATATGTCCAATAAAAAATTCTATTGAAACTAATCGGTGAAAACAGATTTTTAAAGATGACAAAGATCAGAATTAGGGACGTGTATTTGCTGAGCCTGGGTGAAACCCAGTTTTAACCATCACAAAGCCCTTTGAAGCTGTGCAAGAGTGTAGGCCCACACACACACACACACACACACACACACACACACACACTCTTCCTAACACACTGTCTCTCTCTCTCTTTAGTGAAGAGCCTCTCTCGGGCCAAATACTTCTGACGGACAGACCAAGCAACCAATCAGCCGCCACTCGTGACTGGCAGGCCCCACCTCTCTCTCCTTGTGTTGTTAAGCCCCCCCTCCAAGAAACAAGTCTGAGTCAGACCATGCGTCTGCTACCGGGTCCCCTACAGGTTCACCTAGGGGGGGCGACAGGACCGGGGGCCCCTGCTCTCACGCGGGGAAACCCCTCTCTAACAGCGGGTCCCTCCCTGCTGTCTGTGTGGACACCTGGGACCAGAGTCCGCTGGAAGACTTGGCTCCTCCACCCCCACCACTACCTGGGGAGGCTGACTGCTCCCATGAGTGGACCAGATCGTCTTCGGTCTCCATCCCAGCACAGGCCCAGCCCCAGCCCCCACCAAGGCCATATTCCCGGACCCCCTCACCTGCTGACAGGTGTCGTCGGAAGATGCAGGAGGAGCCTCATTACGCCAGACACATGCAAAGCCCATCGCATGTCTCCAGTCCCATGTCCTCGTCTCCCCCCATCTACCCCAGCAGGAATTGGTCCTGTCTAAACCTAGACCCACCTGATGCGGGTGATTGTCTTGACCCATCAATGTCCTCGCCATTAAACTCTCCCCTTCTGCCTGCAAGCCAACCTAGTCGGGCGTCCCCCCCACCCCCCAGCCAGGACTACAGCGCAGCCCTGCCTGTGGAGCGCTGGGCCGAAAATGTCAACAGATACTACGGCTCACAGAGAACAACAGAGAGAGGAGGGGAGGCCGTGGTGCCTGGCGAGGAGCTGACAGAGCTGGACTCTCTGTACCAGGCCAGTCTGCTGGCTCCCAGCATGCATCGGGGCAGCCGCGGCGTCAGTCCCCAGCCGCCCAGCAACAAACCAGGTACATGCAGGTGCAGGTACATCACACCTGTCCCACAGGGGGTTCAGTAGCACCTTATGTGACAGATGATCCTGGTTCTAACTTATGAAGTTAATCCGCTACTGAGACACTGAAGAAGTTCTTCACACAAGGAACGTTGATTAGTAAACCGCTCATGGTCTGTAATGTTGCCTCTGCTGTACGAAGGGAAGGGCAAGACGGTGTCTAGATGCTACGTTACTGTGCCTGACACTTCTGTCTCTCTGTCCACACAGACATGCAGGCATCATCATTTTTTTGGAAAACTTTAGGTTTAATAGATCTTTTATACCACATTTTATTCAAGTGAATATAAAACGTGTGTGTGTGTGTGTAGGTTTGAGGAGAATGGCGTCAGGATTTGGACGTTCTAAAACACCAACGGCGGAGATCGAGAGATGCGCCTACAGAACACCGACACCGGTTACACCTCTGCAAAAGGTGAGTGTGTGTGAGAGAGACACGTGGATGTGCAACTGTTTAATGATTGTAATATTTTTTAGGCTCTATGTTGTTTTTTCTTTTGTTTTTTTGATGTTTTGTTCTGCTCGACAGTTTAAAGATTTTCTGTCATTCAGTTTGGTTATCCACAGATTGAATCCTGTCAACTGCGCTTCTTTCTTCCAGTTGACCCGTTCAGCATTTGAGATTTCCTGAAAAAAAATTGTTCTTCGAAATAAATTCTTAGAGAGTCGGAACTGGAGGTGCATTGATATCAACCCTGATATTGACACAGGCAAAACTTATATTTTCTGGTTTTCTCCATTGTTAGTCGTGGCCCCCAGCTGATGCTCAGTTTCCTCCACATGTTTTGCAGTAAATGAGTTTTAATGTGGAGGGACGGTGGCACGGAGACGTCGACACGCTGCAGCTCACGAAAACACATGCAAACAGTGAAAACAGCCTAATCAAATACAAAAACATAAAAAACAGCTTTTCCCACGACTGCAACAACGTGCAGATCTGTCTTTGTTTGCATCTTGTCGAGTTTGCCGTTTAGTTTGCAGATTAGTTGACCCCTAGTTTACAAGGACTAGTGTAAGACACGTTGTCCTGTGTCGTCCTCTGTGCAGACGCCGCCAGGTGAAGATGAGAGCTACAGTGCAGAAAACATGCGGCGCCTCGCTCGCAGCCTGAGTGGAACGGTCATCGGATCACGACCCCACAACCCCGGGCCTTCGCACGGCTGCGTAAGTCTTCATTTACACACGAACATTGCTGGCTGGGTGTGTGTGAGAAGGAAAAGAACGTGTGGTCACGAGCTCTTTTCACTCACCGGCACCAACTGCCCGACAGCCCGGCTCGCTCCGCTGCTGGCGCCTAGTGTTCGTGTGATGCAGCTGCAGCCTGATGTTCACTCAAGTGAGATGACGACAGCAGTGGAGATGACGTTCTCCCATCAGTTATTTTACTAAAGTAGGATTAGCTGTAACAAGTGTGAGTCCAGTACCACTTGAAAAAAATTAATCTTTGCATGTTTCTAGTTGCTCTGAAAAATAAAAATCAAAAGCTGCATTTAATGTGTTGGCTGGATTTTAGTTCCTTCCACAGAAAATCTACATGCAAAGATGTTAAATGACTTTGTTTTGACCTTTGGCATTCCAAGTATTTTGAGATGGTTTGATTCTTGTTACTACCACTTTGAAGAATACGGAGTCGCTCTTCTCGCCTCCCTGGAATCTGAATTTCAATGACGCTAATGTTTGCGTGCCATTTTGAATGCAGGACTTGTACAGTTTACTGCTATTGCGACTCGTGCTGCGCGGTAAAGCTCCGAGTGTTTGGAGTCTTCTCTGCTGCTGCTGCCGTTCAGCCATTGGATATTCAGCCCCGAGGAATCGCCTCAGGCCAGCGCATTAAAGATTGATCACTGATTTAGTTCTTCCATTAAGCTTTTACACCGAACCCTCGCTGCGAGGAGTCTCTGGCCTGATCTGAACCGACAGCAGAGTTCCGGCGTCTGTGTGAAGAACCGTTTTCTTCATTCCTCCTCTGAGTGTGAGACGTGAGAACCGAGCTGTGGCTGGCGTCGTACCTGAAGCCAGCGATCGTCACGAGCAGCGAAAACACAGACGCACGTTCTGTTGTTTTTCCTTTGTTTTCATTGTCTCATTTTTACTGTTGTCCCTCCATTTTGCTAACTTCTTTTCATTTTGTCATTTTTTCTTTTCCTCATGTGTTTTCCATCTTCTTCTTGATTTATTTATTCTTTTATCTTGTCATATTTTCGCCTTTCTTTCTTCCGTTCTGCTCCACCATCTTTTCCATCTTTTCTCCATCCCTGTTTCCACCTCTTCACACTGAAGGAACCCACCCTGCCACACCCGCCTGGCAGACACTCTGACCCTCAATCCTCCTCCTCCCTCCACCTCCGTCGCCCCAGTGCCTCCTCTCTGCACCTCCCCTCCTCCAACTGCCTCACTACAGATCACTCCTACCACCAAACCCGACACCATGGCCCCTCAGCTCCTGCACCTCCTCCACAGCACCCTCCCTTGCAGACATCACGGAGCCCCAGCTCGGGCTTCTCCTCCTGGGTGCACTCAGGTAACCTGCTGGTCCTTCACCTCCATCTTCACATCTGCTTTTCACCAGCACCACCCCCCGCCCCACACTTTCCTTTTTACTGTTTGAACATTTCAAATTGAACAGAACAGACACTGAATGTCCCTGATTGACCTTAAAATCAGGTTGGTCTCGCGTTCCACGGCAACATGTGCAGAGTAGTAAGTAACGTCCTGATTTGTGCACAATAACGTGTCATCTGTACGATGAAATATCACGTTTCAGTGGAGCTAAAGAAAGTTCAGCACTATGAGAGAAGTCATTTCTGTTTAGTACAGATTTAACAATGTATCAAATGAAATGCCGTCCATAGTCCACAACAACCCAGCTCCATAAAAAGGACAATGAGACGTTAGCGTCCTGCTCGTGATAGGTGGTTGAAGATCTCGAAGTTGAATAATCCCAACCCGAAATTTAGCTGCAGTTTGGTTTGAACATGTGACTCCTTTAGGAACTTCAGTAACTGACGTCATGAAGTGACAGTGGTGTCGTGTCTTCTAACGGTTCTCCTCCCCTCCCCTTCCTCCCCAGGAGCTGGACCAAACCTCCAGCACCAGTTTCTGGTTGTGCCTGACAGGCATCAGGCTCTCTCAGGTCAAGGCCTCCACAGCTTCGCGCTGAGCTATGGCACTCTGCCCCGGGCTCCTCGCCGAGCCCCGCCTCCCTCTTCTTCCACCTCCTCCTTCCCCATGCCCAGAGCTGCCTCCAGTCCAGCACCCCCTCCAGTTCCACAGACCCTCTACGCCACTCTGTCCCACCCTAAACGCGCCGCACATGTGATCTCCAGGACTAATGGCCACTACCGGCAGCACTCTCTGCCCGCTAAAGTCAACGGTTCTACCCATGTCACTGCACACCACCTCAGAGTCCCAGGGGAGGCCCCCACCCAGCCGCTCCGCCTGGATATGCCCCCTGAGAGCGACTGGCGCCGTGATGCCGCACACAGGGTCCAACCCAACTCTTCCTGGGACCCCTCCACCATTCGCCGCCACCAGCGGACCGAGTCTCAGCCCCCGCTCCCACACCGCCCTCGCAGGGACCCCCGTCTCTGCTCTCTTTGCCAGCAGCTTCCTGCCGAGCCGTCACGTCCCTACTGCCCATCCTGTGGCGCTTACATGGCTCGGTTCCACCCGGCCAGCTGATCAGCCCCTCACTGCAATCCCATCTGTCGTGCCCCCCCCAGTCTGGGTTCCCACCACAACATTACAAAGACAAATGTCTAACAGACAGTAAGTGAATTTCTGTTAGATCCAAGCACATGTACTCATCCCATCCAGATGAAGGACGCAGAGCAGAATCATGAAGCAAACGTGGCAGATGACTGACGGAGGAACAGAAGTGAGCAGTTAGATGCTGCTGCCGACATTGTTGAACTGCAAACTTTGAGTTTAGCCCAGAGAGAACATCTCGGGCATCGAATTGTTTAACAGGAAGCACAGCACAGCTGAAAACGTGCTACAGCCCCTGATCTGCTCTAGGGCTGTAGCAATAAAATGATTAGTCAGCGGAAAGAACACTGTGTATTTTAATCATCAATCGAGCGGAAGTTGCTGATTTTTCAGTCTTATCTGGTGTAAACTGAACATTGCTGTTTCCACTTTCTGCGTGTTGCCAACTACGCACTAGAGCCGGTTCAGAGCTGGTTCCATGGGCCACAGAATCCCTGCAGGGCCTAACATTTGGGTTTCCCATGAAAGTACGACATTATCAGGGCTCTCTGTGTGGGCCGGCGTCCAAGCACAACTAGTCCAACACATCTGTGCTCCTTGTTGTTTTTTTATGGATGCCGATGAGTTCTGACAAATGTAATAACTGGACACGTTCTGATGCTTGTTTACACTCTAAGATGTTCAGGTTAGCCTTTAGCGAGTTAGCAACAGCATTGCAGTTGTTGCAAATCTAATAAATGAGTGACAGATTTTCTTTAATATTGCGAAGCCTTGAAGTTCTTGTTGGGGATTATGATCTCTGCTAGCTCTGGACAAAACTGTCTCTTTGTTCTGGAGCAGCAAAGTCTTGTTGTCGCTCTTGAACGCTTGTCTCTGGCTGAAAATCTAGTTCCAAATTGGGCCCCAGCTCTGAACCAGGCCTTCCACCGTCTTTGTGGAAAGGGGGTATTTGTGTCCAAGGCATTTTCCAAAGCAAATGATCGGATAGTTGTAAGAACAGATTAAGCTTTGCCTCAGATTCGACACCTGCTGAAATGAGCCTGCAACCAAAGTCACAGTCGCGTTTGTTTTCAAGGAATCCAGAGTGATCCAGTGTCCATCTGCGGAAAGTTGTTCAGGAATCTGTACGTGAATCCCCCAGGCTGGAGTGTTTCTCACCTGAGCTGAACAGGTGGACAATAGAAAGACCTGTGGTCACGACGTCTTTGAGCACTCGTGCAGGCGTTTAGGCGTGGCCTCGGGTAACTGGGGGACGCTCCTAGGAGACCCATTTTGAAGCCTGGAGAGGGGACAGCCAGCGTGTGCAGTGACACCAGAGGCTGCGGGCTTTTTTATTCTTCTGCTGCCGGGGGGAGAGAGGAAACGAGCAGGGACACAGCTGATTATAAAAAATCTGTGATGGAAAGCAACTTATTTAGAATTCTATCATGGCGCTTTGTGGGGGTTAAAATGTCATTAGCAATTTGTGGAGACTTGGATTTGAAAGCTAGTAATTGCTCCATTTATTCGGCCTTTCTCTGCCGTGTCTGAGGCCTTCTGCTCTGCACACGCTCGGCTGGACAAAGCTGATTCCATGTAAAGTCTCTTTAGGAGAAAAACCTTTTTACGTGACCGTTCAGGGCCGACTGTCGCCGGGTTACTGGAGTTGATGTAAACCCACTGACTGTGAGCTCCACGCTTCCCCTTCATCCAGTGGCAAAAGATTTGCTAAGTGCTACCAGCTTTGATCAGACTGACGACCAACTTGGACGAGCAGTCAAAGGTTTCAAACCATCAAGACAGAGTCCAGCTGCCCTGATCCTACTTCCAGACCCTTTACGCTCAGACTGCAGCATGTGCAGGTGACGCGCAGGTCTCAGAGCGAAGGACACAAAACTTGTCAGGAAACAGACGTCCTCCAGACTCTGAATATTAATCTGCTTATTCCTCTATTTATTTTTGTAGCCTTGTGTGACTGAGTTGTGCGTAGATGAAGCTATTGTAAACTAACATGAATATAGTCGACTACAATGATCTAATTTTATAAGCGGAGTTTCGTTGGTCGCCTTGTGCAGGAGCCTGTAGAGGATCTTTAGATAAAAGCTTTTATTTGAACAGAGTCGCAGCTAATATTTAGCATGATTTTCAGACCTATCATAGCCTTGTACATTTAATGTGATGATATATGCAGATCTTTGTAGTGCATTTAACTCTGACTCAGTGCACTTAACGAGTGTGGAAGGAAGATTCGCTTCTCCTGCTTGTGGTTCATTGCTCGGGATGTCTCTCCCTTTGTTCAGGGATACGCTGTTGTTCTTTTGACCCAGACCACGTGTGCTCAGCTTGTTGGATCGTGAAGGGACGTGTTAAAATCCAGCGCGCTGTTTCTGTAACAGGCTGAGCTGCAGAGTTCATCTGTTCCACTGCCTAAACTCCAGCCCTCTGGTTCTGCAGGTGAGCGAAAGGAACCAGCCCAGTGGTCTGGAGAACACACTTCTACAGACACGTAGATATGAAGCGATTCTTTGGTTCCAATTTACTGTCTATAAAACGGCTCCATGGTTGCAGCTTTGATGTTGATCCAAACGGATATTTTCAGAATAGAATCAACATTTTCTGACGTTTGTATTTCAGACCTGATCTTACTTCATTATTAACAACGTTTCATTCATTCAAATGAAGTTATTTTTTCGCCATGTTACAGTTTTTATTTCAGCTTTTTGTTTTGCCAGATTTTATTTTGAATTTTGGTAAAATTTCGATGAATATTTTTCTACATTTAACAGATGAGAAGATGATTAAAGTGTTTGTTTTTAGGAGATTTATTTTAGTAGGAAATTGTCATTGCGGCCGTTCACCTGCTGTGTCGTCCTTCAGCAATCAATGGTATTTTCTTTACTGCACCTCACATTCTTTTCTCTCGGATTTTCTGGGTCTAAATTGGATTCTGCTGAGGCATTAGGAATTAGAGAAATGTGATAGATCATCAAACCAAAGAGAGAAACTGTGAGTCGGTTCAGTTTCCCCACACAGCAGCTGAGCGCAGCACTGACGTGTTTACTGCCGATCCGAGATCGTTTGACTCTTGTGGCAGGAAAATCACAAGTGAGTTCCAGATGAAGGTGAATACACCTGTGCTTCTCCTGGTGAGTCGAATCATCTGCTGTGAAGAGGTTCTGTTTCTGCAGATTGTTTTGTTTTTTTATGCTGTGCTGATGGAAAGATTCTGTATTTTTGCAATAAAGTCGTCAGCACTGAGACAAGCAGCCGAGGAAGTCTGCTGAGATTTTTATTCCAACGAGTCCAGTTCATAAAACGCCGGCCATGATGCACAGGGCACAACATGTTGTCCTCACAGTTCTTCTTATGGCTCTTTATATTAATCTTAAAATTACTGAGTGTGTTTCAACATTTAATTCACCCAGTGTTTTGAAGGCGTCTTTAAATGGCTCAGGCTTTTCTGTCTGCCAGCAGCTGCTTCAGAAACCATCAACACGGGTATTTTTGGCCCCGACCTCATGAATTTAAAGCGGGAACAAATTTAGGGCTGCAGAGTAACATCAAGGTTTTAACAAGTTTAACTTTATTTTAAGATCCTTTACATAAATATATACTGTTCTCTTCCGGTATATTATTACTGTATAGGCACTTTACAAACATTAAACAGGCAGTTTTAGTTTTTTACCTACAAATATTTTCTTTGTGTAAATGTGTAGAGTAGTTTGTACATTGTTGAGTGATTGAGAACCATTTCTATCAGTTGGCGTGGTTTTACATTTTTAGCCAGGAGCATCTGTGGATCTCTGCAGTCCACATTTATCCGAGTCCCGTCACGTCCTCCACATGTCGTGCATTCACAGTTCTGAAAGGTGCTTTAGGGAAAAAAACTTCCAACTGGAATTTGGCACATGTTCAATTCTCAAATTCTGAACGTGTGGATGACGTCTTTGGTCCAATCAGGTGGTCCAGTGAAGAAGCAGCCCAGTGAAAATATTGTCCTCTGACTCCACCCACACACCCCCCCTCAGTTCCAGCTTCACCTCCTCCCCCTCCCTCAGCAGCAGGAGGCCCACACCTGTGAGAGGCCCCGCCTCCACCACCACCTGCTGGTGCAGAGACACCACAGCTCCACGTTTCCTGAGGACTGTGTGGACAGGACCAGGCCTCAGGTCCAAGGTGAGGATGAAGAGGTAGATCCCGTCCACCGGAGCTGTGAAGGTGCTGGTATCGGGCCCGAACGAGCCCGTGTTCACAGAGGCTTTAAACCTGACGGTGCTGTTGGAGACGCTCTGGGGAGAGTCGGCCACAAACAGAAGAAAGTCGTCCAATAGAGCGGACGGGACACGGGGAACACCTGGAGAGACAAGGAGGACGATGAACGTGCTGCATCCTCAGTGTTCAACAGTGATTTACTCCTCTACCAGTTCTGCAGCATCACTACGCTCAGAACTCAACACTGTGAACTGCCTCGGAAAAAGATGCAGTGAACCAGAAGAGATTTACATGGGCCCAGTTCACGAACTCACAGCTCGGAAGAACACTTTAATAATGTACAAGTCAGCCTCCGTAAAGCCAGAACAGCTTATTATTCATCACTAATAGAGGAAAACAAGAACAACCCCCGGTTTCTTTTCAGCACTGTAGCCAGGCTGACTAAGAGCCATAGTTCAGTTGAGACTAGTATTCCCTCAACGCTGAGCAGCAATGACTTCATGACCTTCACAAAACAAAATCATAGCTATTAGAAATAAAATTCACCAGACCCTCCCCACAAATACAACAGAATTAGAATCATCAGTAAGTCCTCAGTCCCTTTTAGACTGCTTTGTGCCCATAGACCCTGCTGAGTTAACTTCAACCAACAACATGTCTGCTAGACCCTATTCCAGTTAGACTGCTCAAAGATGCTCTACCCTTATTAGACACGTTCGTATTAGATATCATTAATCTATCTTTACAAACAGGATATGTACCAAAGGCCTATGAGTAAACAGTATTTTCTTAATGTGTTTTTAACCTTTTTCTCTTTGCACTCGTTTGCCTTAGTTTTAATTTCTCTTTACTGTTGTAACTGTGACTAGTTATCAGCTGGTGTTGGTACAAACAATTGTATGAAGTTATTGAATTTCTAACGTTTCTGAAGCCAAACTGGGAAAAGCAACAAACGTTTAGAAAATCTATCTGCAAATGTTGTAAGTTCTGCTCACCGGATGAATCCCTCCTGCTCCGACGGTTTCCTCCTCGCCTCTTCTTATCTTTCTTCCCGTCTTGGCTCTTCACCAGCTCCCACAGTTTATCCAGCTCCAGCGTGACGTCCGCCCGAACCAGCACGTCTGCGTTACTGAAGATGTTTTTGAAGACTCCTAGATGCTCCTCCAACCCTTTCTTGAGCCACATCAGCTCCCTCTCAGTGGACGTGTTGGAGCACGGGCAGTGTTTCCCCTTCAGCTCCAGCTCCAGCTCCTCCACCCGTTTCTCCAGGTTCCACAGGTCGCTGCCATCTCCTCTGTGCTCAGGGTGAAGCAGCAGCTGCCGCTCCCTGGCTGGAGCCGCACCCCTGCTGCTGCTCCTCGTGTCACCGTGGAGGAGGTGGGGGGAGGAGGACGGCTGGTCTGCAGACGGCACCTCTTCTCTTCCTCCTGTGAAAAAGTGGAATTGACCAGCTGATTTGATCTTGACGTGCCAATATGTAGCATGTGTAAGAAGTAAGAAGCCTTTTAATAAACCAGCCTAACACGTTTTTCAGTTAGTTTAACAATTGACTAACAGGTTTAAATTCCTGATTCTTTATCCCCTTTAAACACATAGGACAGAGTCTGCACTGCAGGACTTGACCAGCCCGTCTTACCGGCTCGTCTATGTTTTAGAGGAAAGTGCAAAGTCAGTCCAACTCTGAGCAGATGATGTTCGGTCTGGGCTTCAAACACTCGTCCTGCCCACAGTCACTTCACTTCCTACTTGTCTGGAAGCGGCAGCAGTTCCACTAATTTAATATAGTAGGAACCGTTGGTGTAAATAGATTATTTTACGTAGGCCGCACGTAAAGCTGAGTGTGTGTGTGTGTGCTGAGCGGCTCCAAACAAACGACGCAGGTAATATGTTTGAATATTGTTGCTGCACTGATTTAAAAAATGTTTATGAAAAAAAACCACAAAATACTTCAAAGCTTCACAGACTGAAAAAACCCTGATAGTTCTAACAGTTTGTATTTCGGAGGTGGGTCCGTTGTTAATGGTGACGCTTAAAGTACCACTTTGAACTGGAAAAGTCTCAAAAGCAGTTTCCAGCCTCAACAATAATCAACACGTTTGTCTACAGAACTCAGTCTGAAACCCAGAACCCAGGGATGATGGAAACTGGATCAGGATTCTATAACAAGTGCAGAAACCGTCTGGACTGAAGTTCTGTACCTGGCCTGTTTTTCAGCAGCAGCTCCATGTTCGCACCCTGGGCTCTCAGCTGCTCCTTCAGGGCCGGGATGGAGTGGGCCTCCTGGTCCTGGATGGGCCAGTCCAGGAACTCCATCACCTCCTCCCCCAGCAGCAGCTCCAGCACGTCACTGTGACGGACGCCGTCTTTCAGCAGGGAGTCGAAGGAGCTCGACAGGTGTTGCACTGCCTGACTCAAGCTTCTCTCCACCTCCTTCAGCCCGTGGACCTCGGCCCGACAGGACGTCACCGAGCTGCTCAGCTGGATCAGCTTGTGGTCCAGAGTGCTGGTCCTGCTCTGCTCTGAGGCCAGAGACTCCTTCACCTGCAGGAAAGGACAAAGTCACTGGTGGTCGTATGTATTTTATCATGGTGCAGATTCGAACCAACAGGGTGTTTTTGTTGGGGACTATTTTCAGCGGTGGATTTATCAGCGTCTGGTCTCTAGTGAGTTTGTACGTGTCACATACACGCACCAGGGCTTTGTTAGGAACCTGCATTCAGGGTCTTTGAAGGGCTGCAGCGTTGGGAATGTCTGCAAAGGTTTAACTCGTACTGCAGTTTGTTCACGCAGTGGTTCTCTACCGAGAACTGTCCCGTGTGTCTTACCTGCTGGAGGCCATGTTGCAGCGCCTCCACTGTCCTCGCCCAGTCGCTGGTGCTGTCCCACTGCTTGTCCCCTCCCTCGCCGCTTTCATCCAGGGCGAGTCTGTTCTCCTGAGCCAATTCCGTCACGTTGGCCACGGCCTTCTCCAGCCGGACCAGGGCGGCGTTCAGCGCCTGGCAGCCACAGTCTCCAGACGAGCTCTTGTTGTACAAAGCCGTGTACAGGTAGTCCACGTCCTCGTCCATGTCCCGCAGCCGCTCCCGCTGCAGAGATATGTTTCCCGCCAGCTCGTTGACGTGCTGCAGCACCAGCATCTTGGCGGCGTCCACCTCCAGCCCCGTCTCCATGAAATGGACCTGACTCCTGCGGGCCGTCTGGTTGATCTTCCTATCCAGCTCAATCACTTCCAACTGCAGCTGCTGGACGTTGCCTGAGGACACCTCCACGTCCTCCGACAGTCCAGTCACCTGCACACAGGTACAGTAAAGCATTTATAACATGGTGGTTTAGTGTCTTCAGCGTCTTTACACATACCAACTGCTCCTATGTCTTATATGGGCCGTGAGAGGACACAAGTCTCTTTGTCTTCATGTGGGGGTCTGACCTGCCTTTTACCACGACTTTACACAACCTGTGGAGACCCGATCATGGTCAACTGTAAAAGGACGACTGCTAATGTGTGCTTGTAAGACACGCACCTTCACCGTGTTGTTGACCACCATGTTGTCCAGGCGTTCGATGGCCTCCCACAGCCCTGAGGTGTCCGAGGACTGCGGTGGCTGGGAGGCAGCCAGTGAAGGGGGAGGGAGGGAACCCTCCAGGTGATCCACCAACCTCCGATCCTGGTCCAGCTTCAGCTCGGACAGCGTAGCATTCATGGCCTGCAGGCTAATCTGAGATAAGACAAACAGGGTGTGACAGACTCCCTCAGAGGTTGATTAATAATCAGCGAAAAGATTGGCCCCTGTCGTCCCTGACCTGCAGCATCTTCTGGTGGCGTTTCAGCTTCATGTCGATGTCCGTCTTGAAGCTGGTTAAGTTGTAGTGCAGCATGGCATGCTGGGAGTGCAGCCTGTTCTCCAGGTCCGTCCTCTGGCTCTCCGCCTGTCTCTGCACCGCCATAATCTGCTGAAACACTTCATCGAGTTTGCCGTCCAAACGTTCCTCTGCTGCATCGTCCAGCTCCGGCCCCTCCGGGGGACCCGGCTGCGGCTCCGGCCCCAGCTGGCTGCCCTTCAGCTGGGCCACGTCACGGGCCAGGTCCCCCACCTGCTGGCTCAGGTGCTCCAGTGAGCGATTGAAGGCCTGCAGGACCGGCTGCAGCTGGGACATGACCAGAGCCATCATGTGTGGGACGGGGAGGGCAGCAGGGGTGCCTGAGTACGGGCGGATATCGGCGTCCACCTCAACTACAAATGACAAAGGTTAGTTTTTCACTTCCATGTTGATACTGTGGCTTAAAACAAGTAAAAGTAAGTCAACGAAAAATGTGCTGCTGGTTATAACGATCTGGTTCCCGTGTGAAAACGAGGGACGAGAAATGCTGGAATGAACTCCGCAAACAAAGTTACACGACTCATGCTGCGGGAAACATGAATGCATTCACCCCCCCGAGCCGTGGCTGTCTGGGGGCCAGCAGTTGTTGGCTTTGCTCTAAAATGGAACCTGTACAGGTTCCTAACTGGACCAGGAGAACAGCACAGCCCCTGGGGCCTGGAGAACCCCCCAGGAGAACAGGGACAGCGCTGAGCCTCCAAGCTGCTCTTCCTGTTGCGGACCTGAAAACTCTGAAAACAAGCTGTTGGGGCTTGAGGGCTGGAAATGAAGCGAGCGGCAGGAGGAAAGAGTTGAGTTTGTTCAGCAGAGCTGATGGAGTGAAGCCAAGACACACGCAACTCCAGCTGGACTGCATTCGGATTTTTAATTTTATAAATAAACGTACAGTTGATTTCATATTTTTCTAGTTTGTTGTTCTAGAAGTGAAACTGATATTTTTTGGGGAAGAAGATTATATTTGATAAAATGTTTTCCTACGAGGTGAAGACAGTTTTGCAACGTCGGGACGTTTTATGAAATTTGCAGATTTGCAGGCACGAAGAAATTGTGTGGACATGTTTTTTGGACATGTGTGGAGACATTTTTGCAAAATTAGGACTTGGAACAGTTTCAAAACATATTTAATTTCTTTTTATTCGAATAGTGTAATTTTTGGCAGTTGAGACACTTTTTAAAAAGTGACATTTGTACAAAATGAGGAATGTTTTTTCATTTCATCCGAGTGGCATTAGAGGTTGACCACGTCCAGAGACACAGTCCAGACGACCCCCACATACACTGATCTCAGCTTCTTTCGTCATAAAGAACCGACTGAGCTGAGTGGCACAGAAAGGTCAAAGGTCGCAGTAGATTGAGGCCACGCTGCGACAGGAAGTGGCGGGTCACCTCCAGCTGCAGGCAGAGGTGAAAATCTAACACACCCATCAGTAGCCAGCGTGATGTGCTGAGTCCACTTCCTGTTTGTGTGGTTCTGTTTGTTTCTCCAACGTCGTCTTGTAAATGTCCCATTTCAAAACAAGACGGAGGAGACAGGGACAGTCACGGCCGTTTTACGTAACGGGCTGAGACAACAGACCCGGCCTTTGGGGTGAGGTAATGCTGTGTGGTCAACGGGGTCAAAGGTCACAGAGAACGGCGCACTGTGGGAACCTGGGAATGAGGCCGGTCTCCAAACACACTTCGTACAGATGGAGGAAGTGTGTGATGTGAGGAGCACACATGAGATGATATACAAATATACTGTCAGCAGTACGATTATGACACGACACACGACGTATGGGAGACAGGAAGTGCCTGTCACTGTGTGTCGTCATTCTCATAGACTGAGGCTGTGAAGGAGTCCGACTTCGTAGCAGCGCAGTCGCAACAATTAACCGTTCACAGTTTCTGTATGAGATGTTATACGGATAAATTTATGTAAAATAGGATGAAAATAAACCCAGATTAGCAAGATTAACGATGGTTCGTGGATCACACTGAAGTTGGCTTCTGATCAGCGGTTAAGAAGAAACATGAGGGGAAACTTAAAACTGTCGTGCTGCACGTAATGAGACTCAGCTTTACTTCACTTGCTCTGCTCTTCAGAGAGCGTCAAGAGTCGTGACTTAGCTTTCTTCGTCAAAGCCGAGACTCAGGCGTTGGCTTCCTCGAGCTCTTCTAGCTGCGTGTGTAAGACTCACCTGGGTTGTGGTGGTCCTGCTGCTGGCGGTCCTGGTGGTGACGTCGATGGTGATGCGTGGTTGCGTCGCGGGGCCATGTGTGATGGAGGTGAGGGGCGTGGCCCGGCTCGGCGGTGTTGTGTGGCTGGGTTCCGTAGCTGGCACCGTGATCGTTCTGTTCCCGGTTGGGGTCTGCGCTTTGCTGGTGCTGCTGTGTGTGGACGTCTGAAATGGACACGGGATGAAATTACAGTGTGGACGTTATAGAAAACCATCAGTAACTGGGTCATGTGCTTTATGTCACACGGCAGCATCGTAAACTCTGTCCTCCGTTGGTTCCCGCTGCTCTCAGCAGCAGGTCAAAGTCTTCATCTACTCTGAGAAATGTCCCAATGAATCCAGACTAAACAAAAACTGAGCAAAGACATTCACAAATCCACCCCCACCACCTGTCTGCCTGACTTCCTGCTACCTAAGCAGAAACCAAACAAAAAATTGGACATTGGACAGAACGACGGGGACGTCCTGCCCCGTCACCAGACTCTTCAGCCAAGATGTTTTTGTGAGACACCGTATTACAAAGTGAGTCAAAGTGAGGTCCAAGTCAGCAGGGAGAGTCTGGACTCATCAGTCGGTGCTGATAGGGAAGACGAGGGGTCCACTGCAGCGGGACCAATGGTCTTTCAGAGACAGACAGGCTGAGACAATGGAATCAGGAAGACCAGTGTCGTCCACCGCAACAACAGGAAAAACTGTGTGAGTGGACGATAGAGGTGTGGAGTCGATGGAAAAGAGAAGAGGACCGAAAACCGAGGCGTGGGCCACGGTGGTAGACGGATCAGTCCCGGGAGAGCAGACAGGATAGGACAGAGGACTGAGTTGTTCAGAGAGAGAAAGTTTTGTGTTTGGCCCAGAAGTAGAAGAAGAACCACAGGTGGGCCATGATCCACATGATGTAAAGTCAGCGATGTGACGTGGTGGGCACCTCCGGTCAGACTGGACCCGTCCTCGCGGATGTTACAGATACACCCTCTTCTTCTCAGGAGGTCCACGAGGTGGACACGATACCAGAAACACCCGCACTGTGCTGCACATCTAACCGGCGTTGTGTTGGAAAGCTGAGCTCGGTGTCCTGCTGCTCCTGCTGTTCCTGTTATTGTGTCCACTCCGTCTCTGTGGGACTGCACTTTACAAAAACCTGATTTCATTATGTTGAGCTCAGCTCACAGGAAGTGGGTTCAATCAGAGGTGTGGTGGGAGCAGACTGTACCATGTTGTGTGTGTGTGTGTGTGTGTGTGTGTGTGTGTGTTACCGCCTCTTTGTTTGTCTTTCTTTGTTAAATTGAGCCTCTAAAGGCCAGAGGTCCATTTCAGCCCGAACGTTCACGAAAACATGGACTGTTTTCATTCTCACACCGGACACGCTGGCTTTAACTCTGTGTCCACCAACGCCTCTGCATGAAGTTAAATAAAGACGAACTAAAGCTGATGCTGCGCCAGAAACGTCTGCTGGATTTGAAATAGATTCAACGTGCGTGAAGAACCGGCGCACGGCGTCTGAATCCTCTGAAATGTGACATATGTTTGTTACCAGCTCAATAGCACAGAGGAGATCCTCAAACTCCTCCCGCCTGCACTGCGCTGACGTTAAACAAACAAACCCTATGTCCAATGACGTTCAGCGTGTCTCCGCCAAAGTAACCTGGTAACTGTTGGTTACCATCTCCAGCTGCTGAGCGTGAAACCAGCGTGAAGGATCAGAGACAGCGGACAAGTGCACACGTCGAGGACAAAGTGTGTGGGTGTGTCTGGGAGGGCGGTGTCGTCGTACCTGGAGCACGGGGCTCTCGACTCTCTGGTCCACGTCCTCCACTCAGACCAGAGCTCCCATCGTCCAGCGGAGGGTCAGGGACTGTCAGACACACACACACGTTTTGGAGCAGGTTAGAGCCTTTGACCCGCTGCAGTAAACACTCACGGGACGTTAACGTGTCTCCTGACCACTGAACCTCGTCTTTTATCTAGATGATGAACAGTCGGCGTCTCTGCACACACACCTCCTACAGTCCTGTCCAAACTGGTCAGCTTGTCTGTCCATGTGACATAATCCTGGTCCCTGCTGCTAGAAAACCTCTGGACTTCAGTTAGAGCCTGTTGGTCCTTTTTGTCCCGGCTCAGTTTGACCTGATGGCAGGTCTCTCACGTCTCACGGGCGGAGGCCACTGTCCTCCTACTCTTGTCCTGATCTGGGACTCGACAGCAAACGGTCGCTGGACGTCGGCTCTGGGTTTTGTCCTCACTTGCAGCCTGAATTGTAGCATCTTACTTACACATCTTTACATGTAATAACTAGGTTTCTAAAAACGGTTGGTACCAGCAAAACAAAAACACGACAGTTCGTGTCGAGCTCTTTGAGTTGTGACAGTGTTTTTGGTGGAATCGAGTGGAAGCAACGAACTAAACTGTGCAGAGGGAATGAGAGTTTCTGCAGGAAATAACCTTCTTTACTTACATGATAATCTAACGTTTTGACGTTGACCCATAGAAGAAAAAGACTAAATCATCTCTGGTTCACTGACAGCACAGTGAGCGGTCGCACGACACGTTCTGTCCACTACAACCAAAGGCTACGAGACATTTTGATAAAGTTAATCATTCTCAGTGTCCTCTTACGTGTCTTTGCCATGTACACAGGAGTTTGTGTTGGACAGAGGAAGGGACTCAAGTAGAACGAACGGATTGAGTTGGTCCCTGGTTTTAAGTCACCACGACTTAAATTACATTTTCTGTGCATGAAACCTGTGATTTCAGCAGGTAACAGCTCCCTGATCAGAGGCGGGGCCACTGAGGGACCAGAGGAGGACACATTTGTCCTTTGGATGTGCTCAGTCCTTCCTGAAGCTTCTCTTCACCCACCTGTGTCCTCACAGTTGTGTCCTCCGTGTCCCTGACAGCAGGCCCAGTGCAGCTTTGTGACCACCTTCTTTGTCTGGGTGTAGACCGGCCGGGTGGACAGCTTGTACCTGGACACACACACAGACACACACTGAGGTGAACGAGCTGCTCGCACAAACACACCTGCTGAGGTGAAAACTCTCGCATGTCCAGGTCACGGTTTTCGTGAAGACGTCTCTTTAAGGACACCACAGACAAAGGTGGACGCCAGGTTGCCGTCTCCTCCATGCGGATGTGTCCAAATGTCCTTTGTAAACACTGAAATGTATTTTATTGACGGACTCTGACGCTTTTTTAGCCTCCATATTTTAAGCTACGTGACTCAGGAGGCGTGAGCGTCAAAACCTGGTGTTTTCTGACTCCTCCCACTGTGCAGCCGTCTGTGTCTCCGGTGCAGACGTCTCACAATAAAGGCACACAGAGGAAGGGCACAAAGACAGTCTTCTCGGTCATCGTTTGGTGGCTTCCACTGTCTCATGGATTCTCAGAGACAGATGTGCTGCACACTGAAGATGGGACGAACCGATTTTCGTCTCATTTCTGATAATCCTCTACGACAGAAGGGAAACACTGACAGACGTGTGAGATGTATCGAACACGTGCAGGCGCTGCGTACTCACATGACCAGCTGGCAGTCGGGGAGTCTACTCGGACAGGGGCTCTGAGACTTGAGGATGTAGCTCTCCTTCCCACACATCACGGCCGTGGTGACAGTGTGTTTCTGCACAAACGCACACCAGTTCCTGCCCAACACAACACACTCAGAGTCAGGATGTGTGTGTGAACACTGAGTTTCAGGGAAAGAATGAGAGCAGAACCCAGCCTGTAACTGTTGTTCGAGGTCAGACCTGGTGTCGCTGACCAGCGGCACAAACCCTCAGGCTGGAAAATACCACAGTGTGATACTCTGTGACTAGACTTAACGACACTTTCACATTCCCGAACTTTACTTTAGGACATTTACTTACGGCCACTTTGACGTTTACTGTACTACACCGAAGAGCAAATGTCTTTTTACTTTACACAGAGCAAAGCCAGGTCTCAGTGTTACTGCTTCGAGACTTGGGACAGATCCGGTCTCCCCTGATTCACACATTCATATGATTGTGGACTGAGGACATTTTTTTAGTCCCTGTGTCCTTCTGAAGGAACTAGTGACCATCCACTGGTCTTACTTGGATTAAAGTGGCTTCGGGAGAAGCCCAGACTTGGACACTTGTGTCTCCTCCCTGTTATGGGATTTATTTCTGTGTGTCCTCAGCGTATGTCCAGCTCAGGGGTTTGACTGTTACTGTCCCTGTGAGATTGTCCAACATGGCGAGTTTAGAAGCTTCAACAATCATTTATGTCTATAACCACTAATGAGTTAATGCCTCACAAACATGAAGCACCACTGGTCCACACAAAGGGACAGAGACAGAAATAGTCAAGTCAATTTATAAAGCGCTTTGAAAACAGCAAAGGCTGAGCAAAGTGCTTAACAATTAAAATAAAAAAATGCCAAAAGTATATTTTCGTGACATTAAAACTATAAAAGGAATAAAATCCAATACAGCAGTGCAGCCAAACTCTCATGCTGGGTCACAAGCCGGAGTTTAAGTTTGAGTGAGGACTCCTGTCTAACATGCAGAGATGCAGAGTGCATCCTACAAACGAAGGCCACCCAGGCTCACTCCATCAGTGAGCTCACAGTCAAGCCATTCTTCTGTACCTTAGCTATAGCTAACCCTGTAGCTGCCGTCTATAGGGTTTGTGCTGCAGTCCTAGAGTCCAGGTTCCGATCTAAAGGAGTCCACAGAGGCTGTGAGACGAGCACAGGGATCAGCAGGTCTCATTGAGACCGCACTGCTGCTTCTTATTCTTGGAAATCAGGGAATCTGCAAGAATCTGAAAGTCAGCGCTGAGAACCGATCAGTGTTGGACACGTTTGTTCTGCATGAATCCACAGCTCAAACCTGCATCTCATGGACAGCTGGTCTCTCATTTGTCTCCTGACAGTGGCTGTTAGTCATGCTCACGTTATCTTTTATCAGCCTTTATTTGTCTCTTGTCTCTGAGCTGCGTCCTCTGTCAAACAGATGTGGTCCTCTGAAGTCCTGCGGGTCCTTTATGTGCCGTTCAGACCTATGGAGAACTTTGGACTTGGACTGGACTGGAAGTCACTGAATCCTTCATCAGAAGAACAGACACAGGACGTCTGGGTGAGCAGTCCGACGTTCTAATGGAGGCTTGTTTTGTTAAAAGCCCACAGCGATGGTTTTTATCTGCGGACGGGTCCTGCAGCTTAATGTGGGCGAAAACCGAGGCATTTAACCCTCATCTTTAGTCTGCGAGTGTCCGTGGGTGACGGGAGGAAACACGTCTGGTCTGTTTCCAGCAGGTTGGCAAAGCCGTCCCAAGAACAATCCCATCAGTCTACACACCAAACACGAGACCAACGACGGACAGAGAATCTTCACTGTGAAATAAAACGGGAGTTTCTGCAGCTCGGCTTCTGTCGCTCGCTTTCACTTCCTGTCATCGTCACGTCTGAAAGTCCTCGTTCACCAGCTGTGTTACTGATGCGTTCATCAGAGGTCCCTTTGTCTTCAAACTAGACAGAGGAACCGGGTGAAACTGCTGCAGGAGAGGCCTTTAGTTTCCTGCACGTTACCCTGACGTTCCCCTTCAAATGACGTTCGTGCTCACAGCATCAAACACAGAGCGTCTCTGCGTTTTGATTGGCAGCGCGCAGGAAGTGGACGGACACCACCCGGGCTCTCTTGGGTCTTAAGTACATGTACTTAACCTGTGAGGGATTCCTTTTCTGCTACGTCCCAATCATTTCACAGACAAACACTCAGGACATTTAATGGAAAACTTTTCAAATGACTCATCAGACTTTTACTGTGAAATACAGACACTGTCCAGCCGTACAGGAAGTACTTCACTCATGGTTCTCAACCTCCGGGGGGGTTCACACAATTAATGAGCGACAGAAGGACAAACCCAGGCCCCGACCCCAGACCCTGAACTAACCTTTGATTTCTGCTAAAGTCAAACCCGGTTTTACAAGTTTCGAGAAGACGTGTGTCAGCACAACTGACGGTTTTCATTCATCTGAATCGGAGCCTGTCTGAAACGTCGTGGAGCAGCAGTGGACACCAGCATTAACAGGAAACACTGAAGTACTTGGATTCATGATCACACATGGCTCCCGGGGTCTCGAAGCCCCCGTCAGTAAACGTTTCATCAGAGGGAGAAAAATCTGAAAAGCAGTTTTACCCTGAATCTAAAACCTGAAGTCAGACTCACCCACTTCGAGCTGGGTAGTTCTCCGTCTCTCCCAGTGGGGGGGTCTCGGGGGGGATTGCTCCTCCTCCCCCTCCTACCTGCACCTCCTCCTCCTCCTCCTCCTCCTCCACCTCAGGGTCACGCGCCCTCACCTCACAGTGGGCGCTCACCAGTAAGCCCAGCACCAGCACCAGTTCTCCCACTGCCACCATGTCTGCTCTGAGTGCGGGCTCGGCCGCCCCCGGCTGCTTTTAAACGACTGAGAGGGGGGAGGGGAGAGGGGAGAGGGGGGAGGACACACCCCCATGTTCCTCGGCTTCCTCTCTGTCTCCATGTGGGGTGGAGGGGAAATCTGGCCCCATCTTCTCCGAACAAATGCTTTCAGTATTATTAGGAGGATTGTTTTCTTTCTCCGGTCTCGTCTCAGACAGAAACTGGAAACCCGTCCAGGCTGTTGTTGGTCTGGCTGAGGTTCTGACTCAAAGGTTTTTTATATGGGAGCCCATTTGTGCCGCAATAACTAATTATTTGTCACGATGAAAAAAAGTTCTTTACATTCTCTCTCTTTACATTTCGAGGTAAAGCACATGGTTTTTTGGGGTGTCAGGCTGTGACCAGCACCGATCCACAGCAACTTGCTCTTTTTGACTCTTGAATTAGCTGAAGCGATAACTGGGATGATACAGCGATAATCATCAGCCTCATAAGTGCCTGAGATCTGTCCCAGCTTCAGTGGAGACACAGTGTGGATGGTGACTACAGAGCAGCTGCTCTTCGTCCTGCGTTTCCTCCTTCACTCTGTCGTCATCCTGTTCCTGCAGCGGCGATAAGACCAGAGACCGCTGGAAACGACCCCCTTCCTCTGACCGTGTGGGATCCTGTGTGCCTCTTCTGTCTTTAAATGGACACTGAGGTCTGGTCCCGACACTGGGGGAATTCGCCGCGCTGTTGCTGACTTTGTTCCTGGACTGTTCTGTCACCTCTGAGAGACTCAGTGTGTACGTGACACAGTTTACTCCGCAGGGCCGGGAACGGCATCATATCCTGATCTCGACTTTCTGTCGCCTGTTTTAACGTCCAAATAAAAAACACGTTAAGTTCAGATCTGGTTTGTTGCGTTTGGATGTGAGGCCCAGTCTGTCCCACACTGTCTCCAATGTTGTCCTGAACAAACCCTCCAAAGGCCACAGATGCTGCCGCTGACTTTGTCCTGTGGGGACATCCAGCTGCTTACAGGGGGGGTAAGACTGGGACGTAGTTTGAGGTGAGCCCCCCACACGTTATTTTATTTGAGCTTTAATTAGCTCTAGAAAAAATGTTTTTCTCTTTTATAATCTACATTGTTGACTTTGTCTCCATGATAAATCTCAGTTTTATCATGGAGACAAAGTCCGATAAAGTCAAAACCTGAAAAATGGAGTCTCTGCAGGATTAGTTGCGTTCACTTAGAGCAGCCACAGAAATAAACAAGTCCATTTATGGACTGTTTGTCAAACGGTGGATGGACGAATATCGAAACTCTTCTTGATTCTGAGTCTTATGAGGCACAGGGCACCGACCAGTCCACACACACCAGAACCCTCAAACAATCCTCGGAAATGATTCACTTCCACCCACGCAGCCAAACCCCCCCGTCTCTGTGGAAAAGTCCCCAGCTCTGCCTCGACAGGAACAGTACCACCCCCCTCTCCCCCCTCCTTTGTCTTCCCTTTAATCGTCTCCTTGTTGTGAACTAACAACCTTATGACGTGTGGCTGTGAATCAAAGTGTCACAGTGACAAAACAACCAAAGTAAATGTCTCGCACGTCCACGTCTGTGTGGGTCTTTGCAAACTTTAGCCGTTTAGTTTGGCAGCCGGTAGTTGAAATGCGTGTTCCGATGACTTGGCTGGATGAGGAATTGTTTAGGGACCTGAATATGTGTCCAACAGCAGGGACAGAGGCGTCGTGCTGATGTCTGAGGGGCACCTGGGGGCTGGATACCAGGGGGCAGACAGTTCTGAAGAAATGCAGGAACCCGAGGAAGCCAGAACATGAGAGGGCGCAGACACTGACTCCCGTCACAGGAAGTGAGGCTTCATCTCTTGCACCTTGTACGTCAGTCTTTAAACCCTTTGTCTGACTCCACGCTCTTTGATTCTCCTTTTCTTACCGACTCTGTCTGTGTGTGGATGAAGACGCTGCCGGACCCAGACGCCTGTAGGTGGAGCTGTAGGTCCGGCAGTGGATGCACTCAGCAGCGCACACGGACCCTGGTGCAGTTCTGCCACAACGCTGAGTTTTTTGTGACAGCGGCAGGAAAACAAGACCTTCTCTGGGCTCGAGGTCAGAGGTCAACCCCAACATAAACTCCACAAAGGATGTGCCAGTGCTTTGCTTAAAGGATCCAGAACCTCCAGTTTGGGACAAGGACGTGATGATGGTCAGGAAATCACTAAGAAATCCCTGATTTCCCCTAGTCCTGAACGTGCACGTGTTCATTCATTCTCTGCTGCTGCAGATGACGAGCTGCTGACACGTAGCAGATCACAGAAGCAGATGACGGCACACCAAGACACTGTAGTGGATCCAGTGTCAGACCGAAACCGTGAGGAATCTGTCTCGCGTTGTGGGGACGGAGATTGTCTGAAGCTGCACCAATGATCGCGCGGCGCCTCCTGCAGGTCACAGCAGCAGAAGCATGTCAGACACTGTGTGTCTGTCTGTGTGCAGTGAGCCGTCTGCCATGTGAGTGTCCTGGAGATGCAAAGGTGAGACCTTCTTTGGGCCTAGTCCCAGTCTTTGTGTGTTCCGGACACAGACATGTTGACAGTGTCCCACTTCCACCTGAGTGACAGGTGAGTTATAAAACATATTTATCGTAATGGACAAGGCATTAACTCAGCACAGTGACCCAGTTCACCACACAACCCAAGGTCAGTGTCACGGCTCTTTTAGCAAATGAACGTTGCAAAATAATGGAGGATTTAGGTGGAAGCTGCTTCGAAGGGACATTTAGAGGAAACAGAGGGAGACAGGGACGGTGTCTGACGTGCATTGGAGTGAGACAGGACGACTTTAGTAGGAACAATGTTTGACACGTTGACCAAAGTTTGCCACGTTACATTTTAGACGGGTTCCGAAATCGCGGCGTGTCTTGGTGGACTGTCGTGTTTCAGGAGTGACGCGCCTGGTGAAATCAACGTGTGAACTATAATAAATGGGACCAATTAGAGAAACAGACACACTGAATATTCATGAGGAGCTGGTCTAATGAAGCGCTGACCCGTTCCTTTGGTTCAGAGCAGGTCCGATCTCCACCCTGCTGCTTCCTGCGTCACCGCCAACCGAGCGCAAGTCCTGACACCTGCGGGTTCCCAGTGAGAGTCCGACAGCAGTGAATGTTTGACCTGGGGGGAAACGTGAACGGCCCCCCGGTCAGAGCTGAACGCGTGGACTGAGAGAACCCGAGACCTGATCAGGTATCAGCACCTGCAGAGTCTCACACACACACACAGAGTGAATGTGAAGAGAAGCTGGACAAACGTGTCCCCCCACTACAACTGTTCACACATGTGGTCCTACCTGTCCCTCGGTCACTGTCCCACATGCTGCTGATTATTTGTGGGCAGGATTTCTCACACACACACACTCACACACACACACACTGATTGTGTTGTAATCAGCAGCTGAGCCGAACCAGATGTTTCTGGTTCTGAGCTTGTTTCTAAATGAATCCTCAGACACACGTGACTAAGAACCAAATTTTCTTGACATTCAGATTTGTTCGAACCTGTCCCACTTCCTCCTGTCCTCTGGTTTACCTGCTTTTGTCGTGGACGGACACCTGTTTTGACTCCTGCCTGTCTTTGGATCCTGACTGATGTTCACCACTTTGGACACTTGTCCCAGTGTCTTTGTTGCTGCTTAGCACACATCTTGTGTCCCACCTGACCCAGGACCCTGAACCCTGCTCTGTTTCTGTCACTGTCATTTAAAATGCACCACAGGCCTCAGGCTGGGACTTAGGTGGTGTCAAAACAGAGAGAGACACCTTCAGTTGTGTGTCCCCTTCCCTGTGTGAGTCACCATGTTTCCTGCTGCATGAGACCACCTGTCCAAATCACCATCACGCCAAAAATGTAAGAAATGAGGCTGCTGTGCGTTTCTGTTGTGCACAGACACACACAGACGTTCAGCCATGTCTCTGTCCTCCCCCATGGACCAGTCATTCACTTCCAATTTGGTTTAGTGTGTGTGTGTGTGTGTGTGAGATGAACAGCAGGTTACATCCAGTTTTATCTGAAAGAAGTGAAACAGCGTTTGTCTTCTTCACTGTCCCTCTGGTGGAGCTTCTGTAGGACTGATCACACTAAGGTCAAAATGAGTCCAAGTGAAGACATTTCTGTGAATTCCAGCTTAATAGGAGCATCTGATCTGTTCATCAGTGAGAGTGTTTGTCCCCGTCTCCAGCTCCGCAGATTATCCCCATAAAGCCTTTTTATCGAGCAATGACCTAAACTCCCAGACTCTTTATAAGCATGTCTCTCCGTGTCAGTCTGTCCTCTTTTTCACAACCATCATCCATCAGCGCCAGGACGTGGGTTTTTTCCAACAGGACCTTTTTCAGTTTCCTGCAGGTCAAAGTTTTCAGTTTCTCATGAAGACAAAGGCTCCTGGATCAGCCTGAAACTAGGAGCTGAACAGTTCCCGCACGTTCTTTCTCGTCCTGATGCCACTGGACCTGACTGTGGATCTGACCTGGTTCCTGGATTTTCCTTATCATCTCCCCATCAAGGTACAGAGAAAGTCCCCGCAGCTCGTCTCCTCAGTGTCACCGTGAGACAAACTGTCCTAGTGTGGTCCCGTGTAGCAGTCCGGGTGCACTGTCGGCCCGGTTTCACTAAATATTGGTCCAAAAATGGAGTTTAGTTTAATGACTTAGTCTGAGCCCAGTGATCATGTTCACTGACGTCTTTCTTCACAGCTTCTAAACACGAGCTGCTCTGACTTCAGCTCTTTTGTCGCATTGCTGGAGTGTAACAACTGTTCCTCGTTTTCATAACGATACATGAATAATAATCATGTCTGTTCGCTAACATTGAGTTAACAAGAGTTGATGTCACCGTAAAGACACGACCCTTTAAATTAAGAATTAAGAACGTGCCTGAAAAAAGCCTGAAAAATCCAGTTTCGAAGTGAAGCGATGTGGTCACAAATGCATATTTTAAAAGAACTGCAGCTGGATGAACTCGTGGAGTGGACTGAACGGAACATTTTCTGCACACACCCCTGCATTAGCACCTAAGAACCAAAAGTATTTATGTCCGTTTCCAGATGGACGTAGCACTGTCCTGTCCTCAGGGCAGCAGCCAACTTCTTCGAGAACCTCCTGTATTAGTTGTACGTATATTTCTGCACAATATTAGTTTTGTGTCTTTCTACCTTCTTATGACACTTCCATAGCACTTTGCTTTAATGTTTCCTGGACTCAGATTTTTGCTGCCTGTCCCTCAGTCGGAAGGCGCTTTGGATAAAAGCGTGTGACAAATGACAAGTGTAAATGTTTCCGTGCTCATTGAGTCTCCGAAATCTCCGATAAAGCTGAGATTAAATCAAGTCTGACTGACTACAGCATGCAGCAGCCTGGGGTCAGCTGGGGTCCCTGGCTCCATCCTCGGTCCCTGGCGGGTCAGGTGAGCGCCCTGCCTGGCAGCCATGGCCATCGGTGTGTGAATAAGAAGCTACGGTGTAAAGAGCTTTGGACAAAAGTGCCATGTAAGTGTGAGGCTACACGCGGTCAGTGTTACTGTCTGATCCGCAACAGAGACACCGACTGGGGTCAAACAGGGTCTGACTGTGGAGGGTCTGACTGTGGAGGGTCGGACTGTGGAGGGTCGGAGGGTCGGGGACACTTGATGTAAAGTGGGGAAAACACCTGCTGTGCTCAGACCTTCTCAGCAGCTTCGTGGTCCGTTTTCTTTCCTGTGGACGTTTTGTCGTCTTTTAGCTTTTTCCATCAAGTGTTCCAGCCCCTCGGCCACTTGCATCTGACGCCCCCTCCCGCCACTGGGGGCCCCGAGGACGCTGTTTGCCGTCTCCTCTCCTGACTCCTCCGTCACCTGAAGTCTCCCTCTCTCCCCGTGCAGGCTGAGCGAGGAAGAGGCGGAGGATGAGCGGCGGGAGGAGCGTCACCGGGATCCCGGCGACGTTGGCAGCATCCGCGTGGAGCGGCGGCGGGTCGGCGGGGGACGCGCAGCGGCTCCCGGAGCTCCGGCCTCCCGCCTCGGCTGCACTGACGGTGAGTAGGTCAGAAAACACGGAGAATGACTCGTTCAGGCGTTTGTAGAGATTCACCAGGGCGAAAAAACCAAAGCCAAAGTCATCAGACGTCAGACATCCGGGTTCTACTTGAGATTCAGGCTCTGGGACAATGAAGGAAATTCACTCACAGTTCGCACTTAGTTGTGAAAGGTTGACTGTGTTGTGACATCATCGGATAGGGATTAACTAATTAATAACTCATTCATTCATAAAGCTTCTTCTTAGCAGACAGACAAAGTCACATGATCCATCCGCCATCTTTAGGGCATCGCTACAGACTTGTTAGCTCATAGCTAAAAACACGTCAGTTTACGTCCGGCGGAAACACGCGGCTTCATTCTTCTGCGCTACGAAAACAGTTTTGCCGCGTCCAATCCAGGGGCGGGACGACACCCTGACGTAAATTGTGCGTTCACGCGTCTACACGTTAGAGATGGGAAAAACGAATCTTTTGACTGACTCGGATCTTTAACTCTGGAACAGTAAATTGAACGAATCATTTTGAGTCACTTCGTTCACTTCATCTTACGCCACGTGACACCGTGTCCCTCAAACACTATATACTGAAGACGACGTGGTTTGCTCCAGCCGACAAATTATAATACACAAACTACCACAAGCAATTTAAACCACGTGAAAACCTAGAAAATCAAATACAGTACAAGTGACTTGTGTCCTACATCCCTCCTGCCATCGTTGTTTAACAGCGCGACAGTGACTTGGCGGTTGTCACGTGACAAATGGACGAAAGAACGATCCGTAAAGATCCGGTTGAACGACTCGTGAGTGAACTGTAGGACTTGCTGTTCGCCACAGAGCGGCCTGGCTGTCACGAGGACCAGAGGACACACAGCTCCGTGAGTCGTGAACGAATCATTTCTGTTTCCTGTCCTGCTGACTGAGCTTATGCAGCTGCTGCCATGTGGCGAGAGAAGGTGCTGCAGGAAAATGAACGAATCGCTCACTGAGAGACTCATTACTCCCAAGTCATATGCAGGATTCGTTCACATCGAACGAATCACTCACAAACGATACATCACTACTACACGTGTTTACGTGCGGCCTACGTAAAATAATCTATTTACACCAACGGTTCCTACTATATTAAATTAGTGGAACTGCTGCCGCTTCCAGACAAGTAGGAAGTGAAGTGACTGTGGGCAGAACGAGTGTTTGAAGCCCAGACCGAACATCATCTGCTCAGAGTTGGACTGACTTTGCACTTTCCTCTAAAACATAGACGAGCCGGTAAGACGGGCTGGTCAAGTCCTGCAGTGCAGACTCTGTCCTATGTGTTTAAAGGGGATAAAGAATCAGGAATTTAAACCTGTTAGTCAATTGTTAAACTAAATGAAAAATAAAGAAGATTTTGAATTGACAAAAAAATAATTGTTAGATGCAGCACTACTGCTGAGACAGGCATCTCTTCACCAGGCGAGGATTAGTGTCAGTTCCTCCGTCCACGGTCTCGATCGAAGACTTATTTGACATATTAGCAGTTCTCACAGTGAGCCAGTCAGAGTGAGTTCGGCCCGTCCACAGAGATCCGCATTCACTGTAAGAGTAATACAAAACCCGGGCTAATGGCCTTTTTTTTTAGAAATGTGATGAATTCATGGTCAAATCATTGAATGTGCTGTCAAAATTTCTCTGTCACGTCTCCTGAAGGTGAACTTGGTGATGCGTCCCTGTCCCTCAGACAGGCGCAGGTGTACAGCAGAGCAAAGCCAGGTCTCAGTGTTACTGCTTCGAGACTTGGGACAGATCCGGTCTCCCCTGATTCACACATTCATATGATTGTGGACTGAGGACATTTTTTTAGTCCCTGTGTCCTTCTGAAGGAACTAGTGACCATCCACTGGTCCTACTTGGATTAAAGTGGCTTCGGGAGAAGCCCAGACATGGACACTTGTGTCTCCTCCCTGTTATGGGATTTATTTCTGTGTGTCCTCAGCGTATGTCCAGCTCAGGGGTTTGACTGTTACTGTCCCTGTGAGATTGTCCAACATGGCGAGTTTAGAACGAACCAGTTATGAGTCAGTATGTTTTTGTGCTTGTTCTTTTACTTTTAATGCTAAAAATAGAAATCGTGTTCGTCCTCGTACATTTGTCCTCTGTGTGTGTGTGTGTGTGTGTTTGTGCAGACCCTGCAGATTGAATTAGTGTGTGCTGGTATTTTACTGTCGGAGAGGATGACGGGTGAAGGTCTGCTGACACACAATGGGTCTTTTAGACGCATTAACCTGAAATGAGCACAACCTCTGTCACAATGGGTCTTTTGAGCCTTAACCTGAAAAGTCTGTGTGCCTGAAGATTGTCACAACCTCTGTCCCCCTCACTCCAGAGTCCGTCTAATACGCCTGGTGTCATCATGCCCATCAGTGAACCAAAACAGACTTAATAACGGTAATGCTGGGAATTCATGGACATGCAGTGAGAAAATTAGCCCCAGAGAGCCCCCCCCATCCCCCCTCCTTTTTGGGTCATTCTGCCTGTTTTCTGCAGACTGAAATTGTCTTGTGTCCTGTGAATTTATGGCTTTTAATTATGAACCTTTACTTCGTACAGAGGCTCTGGTCAAAACAGGCACAAAATGAACAAAAACGACCAAACAACCTGAAACTACCCAAAAAGAACAACACCGACACAGACACGGTTTGAGCCAAAGGGATGCCAGTGATGTTGGCTAGTGTGAGTTCTTCTCTCTGGAAACATCTTCTGCGTGTTTGAAGACACATTTGTGGCTCAAGGAGAACCTCCCACTTCTCATCCAGTGGCACTAACAGACCTGTTTGAGCCAGATGTGGGTGGTAATTCCGAGGTCAGCTGATGTCAGTGTCTCCAGTTTTCTAATCTTGCAGCTGTTTAAGTTTCCTGCTGTGCTGAGGCTCTTGTTTGACATGCAGATGAGGAGAAAATCCAGCAGATCTGCAGATCGGTCCCAACTCAGATTTTTCAGTTCTTTACTCAGTTATCAACAAATGCACATCTTACTAGTTTTCATCAAGTTAGAGGAAGTTGCGTTGTAAAAAACAACTTCTCGTCTTGTTGTGTTTGAGTGACGCTAACCTAAAGTAATTAAGTACAGTAGCAACAAATGAGGCCGTGAGACTCTTTAACCAGTGGGAGGCAGTAATTCACAAAAAGGTGCTTAATCGGAAAACCTTTAGGGGATGAACGTAAATGGATTTCCTGTTTATGAAGTACAATGGTGGGATTGACTGAGCACTAGATAATTAAAGCTAATTGACAAAATAAGCTTTTTAAATCTAACGACTGGGTATCAGTGCAGTATATAATAGCATTATAACCATAACCCAACTTCAATAAGAACGTTGTTTAAAAGACAGCCCACAGTACGATCAACCTGAAATGACTGTGTTTGAAACAAGTAGAAATAGAATTCCTATTTCAGTTTCCTTGGTTTTTATCGGTTTGCAGGCTTTTTTTCGGGTACACTCAACTAATTCGAATTTACAGTGCAGGCAGTTCATGCTTCTCTTTCCCTTCACCTTCATGAACAAAGTTGTAATTCTTATTATATCCAAGCCAAGTTTTGATGTTGTTCTTCATGGTTGACACTTTTTTACACATGAATGTCGATGCAGCTCCCTGTGGATTATTGGGACAGTAAGGAGCCCTGAAGAACAGTGACGTTCCCGTGTCTGCCACAGACACACAGGATGATGTCACAGGACGAGTGAATCAGGGTTTGGGATTTGTGATGCAGAGTGAAGCGAACAGGTACAAAGTGTGAACTCACGTCCGGTCTGAGCCTCAGTGACAGCGGACACTAAGAGTTTTTGTATCAGTAAAAGTCAGGAGGCGTCGGCGGGAGCAGCTGCTCTGTTCCACTCTGGTGGTGAAGCTATTGATGTGTGTGAGGATCAAACACTGACCTCAGGCTGGTCTCTGATGCCTGTTGTGTAAGAGACGGTGGACGGATGCACACACTCGCTCTGCCATCACCGTAGACCCGACCTGATACCGGGCCCGAGTCTGAACCCTCATAAGGACAAGTTGTCCATCAATGAGGGACACTGATGGATGTCATGTGAAGCAGACGTTCAGCTGGTGGTGGATGAAAAGAGGACACACACAGAGACGCACAGGTGATGTATCGTAACAGGATCAGGCGACGTCAAACTGTGAAGACAATTCAAATCACAGGCTTGATGGAGCTGAAACTGCGTGTGTGAGAGGACTTGAAGTTCAAGCTTCACATGAATGCGGTTTCATTTGGACACAGTGAGGACCAAACTGCGCTTTTAACTAACAGAGTGAGGACGTTTGTGGAAGTGAGGACATTTTGGCCGGTCCTCACAACTTCAAATGGCTTTTTGTGTCCTCACAGGTGAAGCTGTGTGTGTGTGTGTGTGTGTGTGTGTGTGTGTAATTTTTATTTCTGGGTTTGACTGTCAGACCATGAAGCCTCTGGGTTCACAGTGGGAAATGTGCTGAACGTAGGTCATGTTGTGTGAGCGTGGTGGTGTTAGTGTCGCTGTGATGTAAGGAAGTGGCAGCATTGCCTCCGAACAGATGTTACAGATGTTTCACACCGACTCGCAGTGGCACCTGCACATTCCCTTCACCTGCCAGCAGCTGATCAGATTCTAAACAGCGGGACCTGAATTCTGATTCCAGTAGTTATCGTGTTAGCAGAGGCCAGCGCGACTCATCCATCCGTGAGTAACACGAAGCTGGTTTTCAGCCGGTCCCATTAACTCTGGCTTTACCTCGAGCTACGAGTGCATCCATGTGAAAGAAGTTGTTAGTGATCAGAGGGTAAAATCATTGTCGGGGTGTTAGTGTGTCCTGGTTGGGAACAGGAACACTCGCCCAGCTGCAGCCTGACTGTTGAAGTCAGCGATCACACAGCTTCCCTCCACATAAATCCACGCTAATGTTCTTCCTGCTGATACTTTAGATCGTGGCTCAGAGTTTCTATTACGATCACTTTGGGTTCAAGTCGAGTCCAATGTTAAATTAATAGCAGATGTGTCCGAAGCTCATAAATCATAAACCATCCCAGCCCCGGCTGCTTTAGTTTGGATTGGACAGTAAAGACACAAGAAGACAGATAACAGCAGTTAACCAGACGGGAGACGAAAGGGGAGCTGTGTGTAAACCAGCTGATGAGAACCAGTCAAGTTCTTTCCTGTCTACTTCAGGTTTACGGAGGTATAGAACTTAAAGTACATGTACTTAGTTACTCAGCACGTCAGGGGCCAGTGTGTAACAGAGGAACACAGAGAGTGTGACAACGAGAATTGACCCTTTAAAAGGAACAAATGAGTTCATCATAAGTCCGTCATCAGTGTGGGAGTTTAGTCCTTCCTGTCTGAGTGGAGCCTTCAGGACTTGTTCTGTGTGTCAGCTGCTTTCTTTTCTGTTTTTAAAGAGACAATGTTGCCTCAGAACGACCAAACTGCCCGTCACGCCATTCACAGGACGGCTTCACCAATACTGAACTTCTTTAGGGTTTTGGTTTGGGTGGCACGTGCAACTGAAAGCCTTTAAACTTCCCTCGGACGTCCCCAACATATCTCTCTGGTTCTAGCAAAAAAAAAAAAGCCCTCCAGATGACATCACTTGGAGGAACCTTCAGTTCAGAATATGTCCTCTCATTAGTCTAAGTGTAAAATGTCCCAACGTGTCAGACGCCTCATCATCGTCCGGCACTCGCTGTGGTGTTTTATCGCTGACTACGTGTCGCTGACGGGTCGCGGCAGCCTCAGGGGCACACCTGGTGGGTGGGCTGGGATTTGATGATTTGTGGCCTTTTCCTTCTCCGATCAGCGTTTTACCCGTTTGTCTCTCATGGCTTGGAACTTGATAATGTTATAAAAGCTTTGAGCAGGTATGAAACACCAACCAACAGAAAATATTTACACAAAATCTTTATGCTTCTGACAAAGCGTGTGGAGGCCTAAACCTACACTTCTTATGTGACTGTGACATTCTGTGTTTGCGCCTGACACCAAGACAAAGTCTTCGTACTGTAAAGTGTTTGTTACTGGCAGTAAACAGTTTTCTGATCCACATTTGGGCATTTGGCAGATGCTTTTTTCCAAAGCGGCTTACAACTAGTCATACTAAACATTAAAGACGAGCTACAAAGATAACGTGGATCTGAACGTCACCTGTTTGGCTTAAAAAGCACGTGGACACTGGACAGTCACAATGTAAACGTGCTGCCACCAATAGAAGGTAAAGAAAAGGAGTCAGATTGTGCATTTGTGTGTCAGACTGAGAGAGAGTCTGAAGACGTCGGGAGGACACAGACAGTGGGGACATTTGATAAGTTGTTAAGCTGTGATTCACTGTGCTGCTTCCCATCAGCCTGAATCACTCTGTCCATGGAATCACTCTTGGAAGGCTTTTGATTTGTGCCGCTGTGCAGGGAGGAGGGGGCAGGTAGGATGTTTAACCGCTGCAGGAAAAGCTCAGACATCAGGTGTGTTTGCACAGGCTGAAGTGAAATGTTGTTGTGGTCAGTTTTTACAAGTACTACTCAAGAACTGAAGATGCGAGACAGCTGCCATTGCATCTTCCCTTTTCTTGTGAACAGCTCCGTTGTGTTTCTTCATAAAGGCTGTGAATGGTGTTACAAACACCGATTTAATATCGCATCTCCTTTGTTCTTTGTAAAAGCAGCCACATATTTAAATGTTCACGTGTCACAACTTCACCACCCATGAGAAAGAAGCATCAGGCAAACAGGAAGCAGCGCAGGTGCAGGTGAGCAGAGGGGTGGGAGCGTGAAACGGCACAACCATCGTGACAGCTGTGTGCTTTGCTCCCAGGTGGCGATGGTGCCCGAGGCCCAGTTCCCCTTCCCCACGGTGGACGTTCCTGACCACGCCCACTACATCATCGGCTCCGTTATCCTCGCCATTGGAATCACCGGCATGGTCGGCAACTTCCTGGTCATTTACGCCTTCAGCAGGTAACATAACATCCAGATTCTTTAGCGGTTTTAAAGATGTGCTTTGGACAGTTGGACAAACTGATTATTTAGTTCTGAGACGGTGTGTCACAGTCCTGCCCCCAGTTGATCTTCATCATCCCGTCTGGTCATTTCAGCCCCTGCCTGCATACGCTCACCACCGGGTTGTCCTCAGTGTCTACCTTCCTGTTGTCTGTGATGCAGGTCATGTTTGCTTTGTGCTTTGTCTGCCTCCGTCCACATTTTCCTTCTCCTATTTGCCTCCTGTTGAAGTCACCAGGCCTCACGAGTCTCTGGCCAGAATTGAATATACAACTGCACTACTCACATATCGGTGCATCCAAAGCATGAGATTTTTTTGCAAATGAAAAGTGCAGTAAGAATTAAATGTATTATTATTATTGTTCTGTCAGCCTGTTTGTCCCCCAGTTTGCTCACTGTAAGGCTCACCTCTCGGTTGTTCTTCCGGCTGCCACTGGCTCCTGATCCTGCATTTAGGTCCTTATTTGCTCATTGAGGTAAGAGGGAACCCCGGAGTAGCTGAATGTACTGAGATAGGAAACACACATGGAGGCATTACCCTGCACACTCCACTGATAATTACATCAAGTGCCTTAATTAACAGTGAGGACAGTGAAGTCAGCTTCACGTCAGACCCGAGACGCAGTCCACTGTGGACAGTAGCTGGATTGTCAGGTTTTGTTCTTGGGTTGTTTCTGTGAATTCTTGCATTTTATCTCGACATTTTTTTCCCTGAAGTGTGAAATGTGACAGCGCGTCTGCCAGAAACACAGCAGAGACGCTTGTTAACGCGTGGAAACCGCTGTGGTCACCTGGATTCTGTGGTGTGTGTGTTGCAGGAGTCGCAGCCTGCGGTCCCCTGCCAACATGTTTGTCATTAACCTGGCCATCACAGACCTGCTGATGTGCGTCACGCAGACGCCCACCTTCTTCATCACCAGTATGCACAAGAGGTGGATCTTTGGAGAGAAAGGTGGCCACAGCTGCGCACACACACACACACACACACACACATCGAACTAGCACAGGTGAAAAGTCATTTACTGCTGATGGATGTGACAGTTGTACGTGTGTTGCTCCATGTTTTACGTGGGCTCCCCAAAGCTCTGAACCCAGGCCCTGTCCTGTGTGATTCTCAGTGAACCGTCACTAAATTCACCAAAGGACGACGTTCAGGTTTGTCCTCAGTGGACAGCGTTGTGACCCCAGTGTGACATTAAAGCGATTGTCTTTCCAGAGGCATTTGTTTCTGGACTGGGTGCTGGGTCTGGATCTGAGAGGTTTGTCTTTGCAGAGCATGTGTCTGACCTCAGTCAGCTGCTGTCGGAAGGTCTGACCAACAGCTGATGTGGTGATAGTGTGGAGACAACGTTTATTGTGAAACGTAAGAGGGAGTTTGTGGATGGTTGGTGCTGAGTGAAACAGGAAAACTGGAGAAAAATATTAGAACTCACTGAAGCATAAGTTAGTGTGAAATCAACACTGTGACACTATCATTGAAACAATAACCACTTATCTCAGTTAAAACAGGTCTCCACTGACTAAATTAAAGCTCTGCTGATTGTTCCAGCTCAGAGAAAACACGACATCTCCACAGAGAGACACTCAGAGGGGGATTAACAGGACACGGAGAGTTCACGGGACTTTTTATTTCCACTGTGATAAAAAGAGGAGAAGGACAGGTTTACGGTTTTATTCATGCGATAAGACACTGTAAAAGCAAAGGGAAGTCGTTCAGATTTAATCATCTCCAAACCGTTTATTTCCTCACGTGAACAATTTTATTTAATGTTTCATCTTCCCTCCAAGTGCAACATAATAGGTTCAGCAGGAGCGATTTAGCTTTAAGAGGAAGCGTGTGAAGACACGGTCTGAGGTTGTTTGTAGTTTGTTCGACTCACCAACACACGGACATGACGCTCACTTATGTCAGTACCTGCAGAACCTCACGTGTCTGTGGAGCCAGTGGCGCTGAACTGTGCTCTCTCTCTGTAGCATGTGAGCTGTACGCCTTCTGCGGCGCCCTCTTCGGGATCTGCTCCATGATCACGCTGACGGTGATCGCCGTTGACCGATACTTTGTCATCACGCGACCTCTGACCTCCATCGGTGTGCTGTCACGGAAACGGGCCTTCCTCATCCTTGTGGCGGCCTGGGTCTACTCTCTTTGCTGGAGCCTGCCGCCGTTCTTCGGCTGGAGTGAGGACACACACAGCTGCACATTTTACCCCATTGTGGTCGTAATCATATTCCACCTGACTCAAAGTGAATGCTCATGGGTAAAAAATCCTTCTGATGTTGAAGTGAAAACCTAAAACATTAGTTTTGTCTTGTTTGAGTGTGTAAGTTAAGCAGACACATGGTTCAAGAGGTTTTCTCATCGTACAGTGGTTACAATACTGGAAGAAGAGCTCCGATCCTGTAGTTCAAAGTAGCAGCACGACACTAAAATAACGTCATTACAATATATTTAGTACCAAAAGTAATGTGAATTATGACATGGATCCTAACTATTGATACATTCACGTGTTCATTACTTTAATGTTGCAGCTGGAAACAGTAGAGCTGATTTTGTGGTCTTTATGGTTTTCTATGGTCACTATGGTAATTAATGGTCTCTTTATTAGAATATTACCGTAAATTCTGGACTATAGAGCGCACCTAAATAAAATTTAAAAGATATATTTTGTCACATATAAACCTAATAAGCCTATCCAGGCTGAGAAATAATATCATTCTCATTGTTCACAGTAGGCATGAGGATGTTCTGTGCGCTTTTTTAAAGAGTGCTTTAATGTTGCAGCTGGGAAACTTCAGTAGTACCAGTCTTTATGATTTTGTGAAACCACAAATCGTCATCTTCCTCCTGATGGTTTCACACTCGATTTCCTTCATAGGTCACTAAATTAAAAGGTATCATTAATTCTTCGCGGTTTTCCATTATGAGGGGGTGAGGTGTAAAAATATTACTTTTGCTTTATTAGAATAAAACTTAATATCTACATCTGTCCTGAACTTTCTGTAAAACTTGGTTCAAAAAGAGCAGTGGAAGACCAATAAACCAAAAATATCAGATGAGGCGTTTCTCAGCTTTTCTTCTCTGAGAGACCAGCAGTTTCATGTGGAGGCCAAGTTGATCCAGAGCTTGATGAGGATGATCTTTGTGGAGGAGCAGCAGCCAAGAAACCAGTTTTTCAGAAAGGGACCAGGAACCAGGAAAAATAAAACATTTTACATTATGTGTGAACACAGACCTACAGTAGAGATAAATGTGGATCATCACTGCAACAGAAGGTCTGATGGGGATGTGTAGTAGGACCTTTGCTCTGTGTGGAGCTGCACCGCCACATTTAAAGCCTCTGTCTCTCTCTGTGTCTCGCCCATCAGGCGCCTACGTCCCCGAGGGTCTCATGACCTCATGTACGTGGGACTACATGACATTTACCCCGTCGGTGCGAGCCTACACCATGCTGCTCTTCGTCTTTGTCTTCTTCCTGCCGCTCTTCATCATCATCTTCTGCTACGTCTTTATCTTCCGAGCCATCCGCACCACCAACCAGTCAGTCAGTCCGTCTGTGTGTGTTTCATGTTTGCTTGGTGTGAAACTCTACCTGTTAGAGCAGTAATATCTAATATTTAACCCCAAACTGCCACAAATGTCTGACAACTAACTGTTGTGAGGTCCTGAGTACTTTGGTCTTTTACTTTGACTCCCCCACAAATCCAAACATCCCAACATTTTTGGATCTACTACATTTGACAGCTTTAGTCAAGTTACTTTTCAGATGTAGATGAAACTAATTAGTTATAATATAATTTTATAAATGAACCATCAGGCACTACGTAAGTAGTTAAAAGTATTTGTTCTTAGATTTTATTGGTCATTCTTTTTTACAATTGAAAGTTAGTTTTGGTTTACAGCACAAACACTCACTCTCCTTTTGAAATGATTTGTGTTTTGATTTTTACTTACTAGAAGAAATGAACGTTGATAATTGTTCACAGAAATTAATCAGAAATCTGTATTTTTAAGTGATTTTCTCCTTGAATCTGTACATGAATTTAACATTTCTAGAAAAGAAAATTTATTTATGAGGCACTTGTGGAACAATTCTGGACCAGACTTCAAGTTAATAACAGAACGTGTTACTTCCGCTGTTTAACGATGTTTTACTTGCACGTGTTTTCAGGGCTGTGGGGAAGGTGAACGGCAGCGTTCACGGTCACGGCAGCAGCCGCGACTCCGTGAAGAGTTTGCACAGATTGCAGAATGAGTGGAAGATGGCGAAAATCGCTCTGATCGTCATCCTGCTCTACGTCATCTCCTGGTCGCCGTACTCCACTGTCGCCCTCACCGCCTTTGCCGGGTACACACACTGAAACCAATATCAGCGCAGTCAGAGCTGGTCTCAAGCTGCACCGCATGCTGCCTGAACACTGACTGTGCTGAAAGCGGCAGAATCAGAGCCGTTTTCACACAGGCTCAGCGCAGCGTCAGTCGATAGATCCCGTTTTACTGAGTACTGCTGCACAGTCGTGTCTCTTCGTGTCCATGACCAACACATCTAGTTCCCCCTGCAGGTACGCAGACATGTTGACTCCCTACATGAACTCCGTTCCCGCCATCATTGCCAAGGCTTCAGCCATCCACAACCCCATCATCTACGCCATCACCCACCCAAAGTACAGGTAATAAACTTTGCATCCTCCGCTAATCATCAAATCAGCACATTCCAGGCGATCTGCCCATGAAATGTCTGAATAACACAAGCAGAATATTCACCCTGACTCTGGACGATTACACACGCTGTCCTTTCATTTATTCCTGTTTGTCACTCTGGAATCATTGTCAAAAGCCAAAGAGCAAAAATACAAACCACTGTTTTAGAACAGCTGTGGTCACTGCAGATGCCTGCATACATCTCTGTACCCTTAATTACTGTGCAGATGTTCACAGTGGAACTTCTCTGGTACTGATTATGACCTTCTGTCCGTCTCTGCAGGATAGCCTTAGCCAAGTACATCCCATGTCTCGGCCTCTTGCTCTGTGTCCGTCCTCGGGACCTCCGCTCATCCAATAGCAGTTTCATGTCCACACGGCGCTCCACTGTGACCAGTCAGAGCTCGGACTTCAGACGGCAGAGCACTGCCAAGTCCCGGCTTTCCTCTGCCTCAGACAGTGAGTCGGTGAGTTCAGATGGGTCAGAGCTGGGGAATCAGGCCCAGTGTTGGAGAACTGCGACGTAATGCCAGGATGCATCCTGTGGTGCGTATCGTTCGCAGGGTTTGACCGACATCGAGGCCGATCTGTCCAGCATGGGCTCCAGACTGGCCAGCCGCCAGGTCTCCTGTGACATTAGCAGAGACACCGCCGAGATCCCCGAATTCAAAGCGTCCTCCAGTTTCAAATCTAAAATGAAGAGCCACGACTCGGGCATCTTTGAAAGGGTACCTTCCCACCTGTCAATTAAATCTCTTCAGGCTCTTCACTTTGCTTAAGCCCTGATCAGTTCACATCACTTCCAGACACTGTTGGGTTTTTCCACATAGTCTCGTCTCAACAAATGGGGCAGCATCTCTTTTATTCATAACACCAGTGCTGATATTAATCCGGGTTAGGATTTTGTCCTCTTTAATCCATTCAATGTGATTTTCGACTCCAACCAGAAAATCCTCTTCTCCTTTTGATCGTAATCGGGATCTAAACCTGTCACAAATTCTTTGGACAGTGGATTAGTCTGTGGGTAATCGATTAACGATGGGTTTGATGAACGGTGCTCGGGTGTCCTGCTGCTGGGATGTGATTGCTTTGATCAAAATTTGATTTAGGATAATGAACTCCTTTTTGGTGTGACATAAACCTCCCCTGCATGATGTTTGTTAATCAAAATAATCACCAGCATCGTCACCACATGCTCATATTTGTGGGTTTGTTTCCAGATGTCCTACGATGCCGACTTTTCCACGACAGGCGTCAGCGAACGCAGCGTCAATCCAAACGTGAGTACTGTCTGACTCCAATCATCCATCCGAGATCTGTAACCCCTCATCCTGTTTGGGGTTGTCGGGTCTGGAACCTATCACAGCTTCATTAACAAGGCGAGACGCGGGGTCCACTCTGAACAGGTCTCCAGTCTGTCTCCAGTCTGTCTCAAGGCCAACACAGAGACACACGCAAACATCCATTCACCCTCACATTCACACCTAGGGGCAATTTAGAGTCACCAGTTAAAGTCCCCTAAAATACGTGTTTTTGGACTGTGGGAAGGAAAGAATGGGCAGAACATGCCATGAGCCACTGTCTGAGTCATGGCATGAACACAAAATAAAACTAAGACAGAAAAGCAGACAGCTCACAACCACCAGTACTTAATCAAAGCGATGGTTTTACTCACACGATTTAAGGAATTTAAAGATCCAAAGTAAGAGCATCACCTAAGTGAGCAGCAGTAAACCTCTGAGGACCAGGGACATCTCTACAGAACGACCACTGGTCTTTTGTTTGTAAAAGCATTTGAAGATTTTTTTTCCCTTATATAATTCATAAAGTACATACAACTTCCTCAACTCAGTAAGTTTTACGGTAACGGTTTTTCCCTGTGTGACAGAGTGGGGATTACACAGAGGGACATGTGATGAGAGGCACGATCGGTCGTATCCCGAGCATCGTCGTGACCTCAGAGTCAAGCCCCTTCCTTCCCACTGGACGAAGTGGTTCCCGCACCACCCGCTCTAAAACGGCCAGCACCAACACGGAGACTGGGTCCGGGTAGACCTCACGCCTCTGAGTTCAGCAGCCGATCACCTGCAGACACAAGAGCAGCTCACGTCCAGAGAGCACAGACACAGTTGAAGAAGCGCAGAACCAGAGTCACGAGAGACACGATGGAATTAGAGTTTTTAGCCCTCCAAACACAGCTTTAAGAGAAAAAAAACGTAATTTTTTATTAGTGGAATAAGAAAATGTGTGCATTATCCCTTAAACAGCATCTTAACGCTTCTGAGCTCTTTCAGTGTCCCCGTCCCCAAGCAGACACTCGGCGGCTCTGACAGCATGAGCCGCTTAAACCTGTGAAGCCCAAAACAACAGTTAGCGTTTGAAGTCGTATCACTGATGCCACGCAGGTGAACACGAGTCTAATAAGGGAGATTAAGTAACGAGCCGAGCGGCTGTACATTTAACACTGAAGAAAAATATGCAAACTAAAATACAGTGCTGTGAAAACGTATTTCCCCTTATGTCTCTGCATGTCTGTCACACTTGGATGGCACATCCAGTTACTGTAGCGGGTTAGCAGTTACTTTTTCCGTCAGGTTATTTCCATGCAATATTAAATTAGTTTGTTGATCTGAGTCATTTTAGTGTGACAAATATGCAAAAAAAAAACCTAAAATAATAAGATAAAATCAGGAAGGCGGCAAATATCCTTTCACAGCACTGTAGCTTCCGTAACAGAGTGGCTTTTAAGTAGTTTTTGTTTTCAGTCTGTTTGTCCTCTGAGGCAGGTGAACGTCCCTTTAGGAGACATTTCTCATGGTGCAGTAAAACAAAAGCATTTAAAAAAGTGCTGAAAACGGTCTTGTGAGGAACTTTTCAAGGGACATTCTGTGTGTTGCTTTTCTGTTCTTGCTCTTGTTGCCGTCCTTGTTTTTTTGTCTATATTTTCTGGTTTTATCGTGCACAGATTGATGTGACAGGCTAAAGGTTTGCCTGCTTCTCTGTGATTAAACCCAGGGACGAATTTTACTTTCAAATCCAGACGTTAAATTTGAAAACCAAAGGCCTTTCAACTGAACATTAACAAAACCATCTCGCTCTGCAATATCCATAAGAACATTTAACCTCTGTTAAGCTCTGCAGCCAAACGGTTTTGTTTGAAGTTTTTCTCAGTGGTGGTAAAAAAACTGAGACCCTTCATTGTCGAGAGTCGAAATACTTTGTTTCATGTAAAAATTTAACTTTAATCTAACATCAAAGTATCAGCAAACTGTAAGTAAAGTACATCATAAAACCTGATGTAACAATGTGTGAATAAAATCAAAATAGCCACTGCGGATGTCAGAGAGACGCAGTGCAGCAAGAATACAAATTTTAAATTCACACGTATGATCATTGGATTTCGTCCAGGGTTTGCCTGTGTTCTGATGTGTCACTCTCGGTTCTTCTCTCTTTACATTTATTATTTCCATAGTTGTAAGTGTAAACGTTGAAACTGAGAACTCGTGGAATGTGATTGTAAAGTGTTTGTACCCGAGGTTAAATAATGTGGATCTTAACGCAGCTCTGGAGAAGACAGTTGGACGTGCTGGTCTGTGACAAACTCTCCGTGTTGTCTATTTGAATGTTTCTGAATATTAACTCGGTGATAATCTGTCAACGACCAGAAGGAACCTCACTGAGGGAAACCAAGCTGTTTCAAGAGCCATGGAACGCTTCTACTGCAGGATGCTGAGGACGACATTAGCTCGGGAAATCACGATTTAACGTGTGTGGGGTCACGCTCTGCAGACTGGTAGCTAGCTGGAAGTTAGCCGCTAAACAAGACGCCGCTGAACTGATCCGTTATTACTCTGCTAATATGAAACAAATATAAAAAATGTATATAAATGGTAATTACATTTTTAAATATTACAGGTTTAAAATAATACCAAAACAGTGTTTAAAGGCTAAATTGAACCAAGGCTGCACCAAAACCGAAGCATAAGCAAATGAAATGAATTGTACTTAATGAACCTGACCCTGAATCGGGTTTTGTGGTAGCCCAGCCAGCCCTGCTTGGTTTGTTTTGGTGATGCTGTGGTTCCGAGCGACATCCTCAGTCCCTGGTCTTTGCGAGGCCCCAACACAAGCTCTTCTTCATGTCACAGTGCAGCAAAGTAACGCTCGAGATTCATGCAAATCTCAGTGTTGATCTGCAGTACTCAACCTTAGGGCACGTGTTCTACATTATTTCTGGGTATTAAAGTTGTTATAAAGTTGTAAAAACGTGTTTCTCTTATTTACATCAGTGTTATATGTATTTATTTTTGTAAATAAAGGTCTCCTACTCCCTGAAAACATCGTTGATGTGAAGCTCATCACTACAGCAGAGGAACAAAAAACGTATGGTGCATGTATGAAACACCTGTGTGAAGCTGATGATAAACGACGTCACCTGGAGGAGAACGTTCTGACACCACGTGACACAATCGAAACGTTCATTGAAAAGCGTGGAAATTAACGTGCAGGACTGTACCATCTTCAAAACTTCATCTGCTTCATAAACATGTTTCCGTTTTGTGACTGAGTTTTCAGGAAACCTGAAGTCCTGATGGTTAAATATGTATTTTATCTCTTTTGTATCAGTAATGACCTTTTAAAACAACACAGAAACCTGGACGTTCACCTGCGGGTGGTGCCGTCTGCTTCCTGCCTCTTTAAATAAAAGCCCTGCTAATGAAAATCCCCGCTAACGCTAACGCCGCCTCCGCCTCCCTCCGCCCGCTCCGCCCGGACTCCCTCCAGCCCTCAGGCCGGACCGGGGACCGGAGCAGGATCTGCAGGTACGGAACTTCTCAAACATTTTCACACATTTTCGACATTTTTCACTTTCGGCGTCACAACTAGTTGCACCGGGCGCCCCTCCGCCGGCGCCTCGGCCCGGGTCACGCCGGTTCCATTCGCCGCTGTTGAGGACGTAGTTTGAGCGACTCCGGCGGTTCGACTGGGTCACAGACTGGGTCACAGAGTGGTTCTATTGGAATGGTTCAGGTGTACGCTGAATTATGGGCACGTAGCCGCCCTCCTGGGCGGAGCAGAGTGTGTGTGTGTGTGTGTGTGTGTGTGTGAGGGGCGGGGCTTGTCTGCAGATCGACTAAGGCACGAGGTGAGCACACCTGTGTTCCTCATTAAACTTTGACATTTAGGAACCGAGAGAACTGAGTACAGGAAGTGAACTAAGACAGAGAAGAAGAGGTCAGGGGCTGCAGTGAGTGGGGGCCTGAACGTATTGAATGTCAAAAATGTAAATTAAAAAAACCAATAAATATATGTGAATATTTACCAAAGCGTCGACCTGCGGCTCAGCAGCTGTGTCCGTTTATTCTCAGTGATTCACCAATCTGAACGCGGCACACAGGGCGTGTACGGCGTGACATGAGCGGCGGTGTAATGTTTGAAAGAACCAAACGTTCACGTCCTTCTGCTGCAGCAGCCTCCAGTGTCCTGCTGTGGACTCACAAACATGATTCTTTAAAAAATGATTCGTCTTTAAGATTTGAGCGTAACCTCGTTTTCATGTACTTTCATATTTTTCATATATTTGCTTTCTTTCTTTCAGTCAAATATTTGTGTTTTGCCAATGAATAGGCTTTTTCTTTTTTTGGCTGTGAACAATTGAAACCGTGTTAAATGGACAGAATTGGCATATTTTAGTTAATTGGGGCTGTTTCATTTTTCCTGAATTAGGCTTTGAAATGGAGCATTTTCTCATTGTTGCATCATACTTTTATGGAGTACTTCCTGTGTCCCAGGCTGCATCCACGACTGTTATTTCCTGATCTGACCTTTAACTTAACGAGGCCACTCAATTAAGAATCTGTTTAAAATGACAAGTTATTAACAAGTGCTCTGAGGTCCATGTGTGTGGGTAAAGCTGAGCGAGAGAGATCCCCCCCCCCACACACACACACACACCCACCGTTCCCTCCATTAAACACTATCTCACACACACATGCACACACACCGTGTTTAACACCCTACTCGTATGTCTGCGAATGGTTTCACCTCGACTCACCGCTCTCTGTGAAGGGCAGTGACTCACGTCGTTTGGGTTTGTTTCCTAAACTCGAGTCGAGTCTCCAAAATGTCGTGAACTGAAAACAATCTGGACAGACCGTCTCCGCTAGTGTCCCCTAGAGGCTGCAGTGATCGTTACAGTCACAACCCATCAAACCACATACTTGTCAGTCATCTGCTCGTATAGATCCAAAAATGGAACGTTTTCCTGATGGAAGTGCTTCAGAAAAGCTTGTTAAAGCCTCAACTAAACACACGTTTCAGCATTTTTAAGAAGTTGAATTCGGACTATAAACCCTGAACACCTCGTTATTGGCCTCGTGCAGCTGGGAAATGTCTTTCCCAGTTCTGGCTCCACTGTCTCCATCGGATTCCTTCCTGTGACAAAGGCGTCTAAACATAGCCAGTGATATAACAGGCTGAGCAGATCGGGCTGTACTGGGATCAGCCTGTCAGTCCCCGCAGAGGGGCACAATGCCCTTTCAGCGTGCTCCGAATGAAGACGAACAGGCACATGTTCTAATCTTTGAATATCTGTAAATGTCATGACCCGTGTGTCCACCTGCGTCAGTAGGTCCGTTGTAAACTAGGCTGCACTGACTGATGGTTTCTAACTCTGACTCAGAGTGAGACTTCAGTTAGATTCTGAGATCTGCCTGTTGTCCATTCAGAAGGATTTCTCAGATTTTCTCAAACTCAAGCTGTAGGTTTGTTTCAGTTTGGTGAAGCAGCATGAACTGAAATAAGAAACTTTAAACTCTCAGAGAATGAGCAGCGGACTTGGGCCTCAGTGTTTAGTGTGTGGACACGTTTCTGGCTGCATTAAAACACAGATTACTTTTGAAATGTTTTCTTATCAACCTTAAGGAATTCTATGCAGACCTGACACCAAGCATCTAAATGGCTACTGCAGTCCAAATTTAAAATATTGGGGTGTAGTCTCTGCCCACCCTTCCCCCACACCCCAACCACATGTGGGTTGCCAGGTTGAGGACCCTAAATGTACATGAGCAATCACATTGTTCTTTTAAAAAATACAACAAATAAAACATGCAAAAGCTTAAACAAGTTTGATAGAAATCAAATAAAAATGACTGATCTTCTTAGTTGTGGGTGAGACACATTGCATCACTGCACCAGTCCTAAATTCATAGTGAGTTCCAGCTCAGGGTTTTACTGTCCCACGGCAGCGTTAACAGCCGTGGGTTAAAGACGCTCACTGGCCAGATTGTCGGTGTACCTGGTTTAAAATTTCCATTTGGATTTTGGCCATAAAACAGAATTGGTAACATGCTGATCCCGGTGAATGTTTTGCATCACTTGGGCTTAGTTTGTTAAAGTGCCTGTCTATTAGACAGGGGATCGTGGGTTCAAATCCCAGCACTGCCTGTCTAAGCTGTTTTTATCTAAAATGTCAGTCAGAGTTTTTATACGACTCTACGATCCTATTTAAAGTGATCTGAGTCACTTTACATGCAATTCAGGATCACTTCCCTAACGGCAGAGCTTGGATCTTTAATAGAATTATCTACAGTCCCCACACAGACACTAAAACCAATTGTCTCTGTCAGGCCTGTTTCACAAATGAAGGATCGAAGGATCGGTGCCTTGCTATGGGGACGCGTGGAGGGAACTGTTGAGCTGTTGCTGCTGACCTTTCAGCTATCAGAGCCACTTCACTCGTGGCCGTTCTGTTTCAGCTTTATCACCACAGAGATAATGAGACGTTTCCTAGCGTAGGCCCTGATTGGCTCTGTGGGAGACCCTGGGCGTAGCAGGGTGAGGCAGTGGGTGAGGAAGAGACGGGGGTGTCTAGAAGAATCCGCTGGGTCTATATTAGTCCCGGTGAATCATGGCGAGCCTGGCATACCAGGTGTCCCCTTTCATGCCATATAAGTCCACACCCCCTCCTCTCCCTTCAGCCCAGCCTCACCCTGCCTCACCCCTCCACCCCCCACAATGCCACAGTGCTATCTCTGGCTATTCTTGGGCTGTCACTTCAGCTCATCTGAGCAGGCAGGTCCTCTTCTGTCTCCTCAACTTCTTCTCTTTCTCTCTCGCTTTGCTTCGTGCCCGATTTTCACTCCATTTTCAGTTTCACGGCACCTTTGTTTCTTCCTCGTTCACCTGCCTGACCTCCGCTTCTCTGTCTCCTTTCAGAGGCTACATTCGCTGCAGGCCCTCCCTCCCATCCCATCCCTCCTGCTGCTGTGAGGTTTCTCAGAAATCCGCTTTAATCGCCCTTGTCCAGGATCTTTTGTTGTGTGGAAGAATGAGCAGCTACACTGTGTCGCTACCCGGCCCTGGTCCCTGGGGCTTCAGGCTGCAGGGGGGGAAGGACTTCAACATGCCGCTGACCATCTCCAGGGTAGGAAGCTGCTGATCAAACATCTGTAGAGTTGAGGAGTTTTTAGTTTGGCCTCAGATTGATGGAAGGATGTGTGTCTGAGGAGCTGCTGTGCAGTGGAGCACTTCAGTTCACATTAATGCAGAATGGTTGAGATTTTCTGACATTTGCGCCATGATTTACACTGAGTGTAAGTGTGTCCACCCCAAAAAATAAGAGCTCAGTTAAAAACTAAAATTAATTGTCTTAGTGCATCAGCTGCTTTAAGCAAATAACGTGTTTCTTAAAATGAGCTTTAGGGTTTTCTAGAAACAACTTCTTAAACAGGGGCGGGGCGTCCACTGTTGGAATTGTTCTTCACCTGATTTCCTTTCATTTCAAGTCCCAGTACCCACAGCTGTATTTCTGACACCCGAAGCACTGAATTGTGCTCTACATAAGTGAAGAACTGCAGCTGAATATATGAAAACACAATACAAAAGGTCTCAACAACCGAATCTACCCACACCAGCACATTTGTTCATTTGTTTTATAAAAATACAGATTTAACTGAGGTGGTTAGGTAGGAAGGACACTGCTGCGATGAAGGCAGATGATATTTGCCTTTCACTGTGACTCGTGAGCATTTTCCGGCCCAACTTCACCCACAGCCGTGCTGCATGTGTAAGGCAGGTCCGTCTGAAAGGTTCCAAAAGTTGTTCTCTTCAATTTCAATCTCAGGCTGCTCAGGAGGACGCTGTGAAAACTTTGTGAAGCTGGATTTTGATTAGAAGCTGTTTTTCGCGGCTGACGTGATGAAGCCCGTTGGGCTGAGATCCGTGGCCCCCTGTGGTCCCGCAGGACGTGACGGCTGCCAGGATTTGTCAGGCAGACCGAAAGCAGAGCCGGGGTTAAAAGTGGAGCTGGTGTTGGTTTCACAGCCCCTCTGAATAGACAGAGTGAAAACGCTCGTCTCTGACTCTGCTGCACCTCTTTATCATCCCTGGCCACTCAGGACAATCTGTTGCATCTGTTGTTAGGGTGCTGTGACCCTTGACCTTTGACCTTTTGGCTTCACCTACATGTCTAAAATGTCCTGAGGAATATCGACTGTGGTGGAGGCTGAATAAAATCCTCTGCAGGTGTTTGGCCTGCTCGAGACCTTGATGTGACCGGTGCTCACAGTGAGCAGCCACCGGCTGCACCAGAAACCGAACTCTTTCCCAGAGTCATAACGGCGTCATGACTCACGTCCTTTTAGATCCACTCTGTGTGTCTTCTTATGTCCATCATGATTAACCCTGCTTAATTCTACAAAAGAAAGCTCCTCATAACTGAAGAGCATGGATGCCTGAATACATTTTCAGTTTCATCAGTTCACTGTATGTGACGTGAAGCTCAGACTTGGATACATTCATTCAGCTTTTTAGGTTCTTTGACTGGAGGATGTAAATGAATAAAATGTCTCCATCTGTAAAAAAGGATATGACAAATTATTGCTCGATAAATTAAAAGTTTTCATAAAAAGGCTGCTTTCAAGAGCAATTGTCATTTTGAAGTATTAACATTACATTTACACATCTTGAGAACTTGTGACTCAACGTAGAGTGACAGTAAAAAGTAAAAATTTGAAGGAAAATGCAGAAATCTAATTAACTGAATGTAAACTTTTCTAGTTGTACGTTCTGTCATAACCACTTTAGTTACTGCTGACAAACGTGAGTTCTTCGGCTGAGTTCATTTATTCCTCTCATTGAATGAAGCTTTTAAAGGAACAGCACGGTCTTTTACGGAGCATTTTACGGAGTGAAATCTCTCCTGACGTCGATGGAGCCCTGCTCGGTTTAAGTGTTGAATTCAGACATGTTGCACACAACAGGCCAGAGTCCTGCAGTTGAAATGGTTGTTGGAGTCTGAACGCGACGTTGAATAAAGTGACCACTCAGGACATGAGCAGCTCTTTAACAAATGAATCAAACTGAAAGCAAGAAGCAAAATGTCCTTCACATTTTACTCAGATTTCTGCCTCAGCACAGTTGGACTGTTGGTACTACACAAGCCAGGACTATTACTTCTGCTGTTGATCTTAATCCTAGTACTACACAAGTTTTGGAGTATTTGTACTTTTACTTCAGTTGGATATTTGCTGTTTATGCCATTTGTAATGTTGGGGAGAAATAAATGACTTGCACTCTGCTCTATGAATCAGAGTGAGACCGTTAAACCAGAATCTAGTGAAGTAAAAAGTGATGTCAGGACGTGAGGTGGTAAAATCAGCTCCACCCTCACGTTCTGACGCACTGATGTTTCACAGTAATCCATTAGTAACTAGGACACAGTAATGTCATAAATATGGTTCTCACATGGGCCGTTGGATAATTTTATGGCATGTTTGATGCTAGCGAGTGCCTCTTCCACCCTGATCTGACTACAGAATACGAGTCTCAAAGCTTTCTGACTTCACGTCATGTACAGCTGAGACAATAGGATCCAGCAGCTGTTCACACACACAGTCATTCAGGAACAGCTGAGCAGGAGCTTCCCCTCCGCTCGGTCTGTGCTGAGACGTCTCCGCAGTGAAAAACCTGCTGACAGATGAAGAATGAAATAGAAATGTACATACAGAAGTAAAATGTGAATGAAGGCTGTTTCTGTTTTGAAGTACTTTTACAATACTTACTCCCGTCCATGTTATCTGCCTGTGTTATTGACAGTATTGAGTTCAACAGTCTCTAAAAACAGTTTTCATCCGGAACTCGGAGAAATGAGGTTCTTCCTGCAGTACTGCTGCTTTGTAGAACGTTCAGTTCCAGTGAAGAATGAAACGAATTGTAGTGTAGTATATTGTTAGTACGGTACTTTAGCTTTTGTAACTGTGTGCCTCCTCTGGAGCGCATGGAAAAGCAGAATCAACCGGGGTGATTTAAAAAATAAATGTGAGGAAGGTTACAGCCTCCTCATCAAGTCCAAAAACAGCTTCTATACACAGACTGTAGAGCTGCTTTTGCAATTTGTCAAAGATTTTAAAATTGTTTGACACTTGTGTAACCCAGGTGGACAGACACACAAGTTATTTTAAAAACCTTACTACAGCTCTGTAGCACTGTCACGACTCGACTACTTCACGAAAAGCCTCAGAGACATTTATTGATGTAATTTAAATCATCAAATCATCAGATTTGCCTTGTACTGTAGATCTGTGTGAGACGCACATAAATCTGATATGCCACACACACACACTGATCAAACACCTGCCACGTTGTCACCCTGTCGGAGCTGATTTTTCATTTTAAACATTCATACACTTTGACCTCCATAATAGTTGCCACCTCTCTTACAGTCTCCGCTTGAAAACTGAGAAATTATAACGTATTAGAAGAGGGAGTAGAAGTATCAGTCATGGCAGAACTGCTGTACTGGATTGTATTAGATTGTACAGTTTATTGATGCACCGACTCATGTCATCAGCACACAGTGTTTTACAGCCTCTTCCCATTTGGACTCCTGCTGTTGAACATCAAGCTGACTCTCAGAGCTGCACAGGATGATCCTCATCAGGGGATCCCAAAGGCTTTCACATCAGGGAGCCCCACGCAAGACCTGTGTTTGCCCCTTTGATACAGGACTTATCAGGACTTTTGTAGACGCCACCACATTATGTCACTGTGCTTGCAGAGAGAAAGGAGGCTGTTAGGTCAGGATCACTGAATTCAGGCACAGGCCCAGACATCCAGGGGCCTCCAGCTGCTTAACAGGATTAAAGGACAAATCATAAAGAAACAAATAATGAGCATTAAGAGACATACAACGACAATAAGTGGACTCAAAACAACAGCAAAGAGATGCAGAAATGCAAAAATAATTCCAGCTGTACTTCATCCAGCAGACAGTGACGTAGAAATGCACATAATCAAACAACAACACGGAAACTGCTCAGAACCACGAGTTTCTCCTGCTGCTGCACAGCGAGGCCTGCAGAGTGGCAGCGAGCGTCTGTGGCTGCTGACAGGCAGAAGGCTGTTTTTAGCCTCTGAAGGTCAGCGAGCCTGCACACACACACACACACACACACACACACACACTCTCGGAGGTCTTATCAGTTACCGCCCTGCTCCTCTGTCTCTGCTCGCATCTACTGTTACAGAGTGACTGCTGTCACGTCTGTGTGGGAGAAATTCCACATTCACCTAATGTGAAAGACAGACACGGATTAATTTCTTTATTCAAAAACTGTGTCTCTCCACCTCCCAAAATCAAGCTTCAAATCTCTTTTGTTCTGAAATGTTGGAGCAGAAGCTGCAGCAGCAGCCTTTCGTGATCATGTGTGGAACAGTGCAAGTGTATGTGGGTCATGGTAAAGTAGGCCACTCTTCATCGGGACAGGCCTCGCTTTGTTCGAGCCCGGTGGGCAGCCTCCTGAAAGTTCGCTTTGGTTCGGCCTAATCCGGCCTGCCGTGGTGAAATGCTGTGGAAGCCGAGTGACCCAGAGATCAGCTGGAGTCAGCGAACATGGAGCTGAACAATAGAAAGTGTTGAATAGTCATGCGGGAGGCTTTACCCTGATGTAATAGGGGGCTCAGTGGGCGGTTGACAATAAAAAGCTCATCACAGCTTTCAGTAAAAAAGATGAGTTAATGTGCTTTCAGTGTTTTACTCCGATACTTCTGACAAGTTTTTATCGTCCGGCTCACATGTGATGAGATTGGTGTGACACATTAAATGGACCGCACAAAAACAAAGACAGGCTGCTTTCAAGCTTAAAACAGCGGCCAAATATTAGGGGATTTTAGTAGAGCTCTGGAAAAACGAACCCATTAAAGAATGACCACCAATGAACCTGTGGTGAGGGGGCAGCAGTGTCTCCGAAGATCATAAATTACAGTGTCCCGGGGCAAGACATTGAACCCCCAAACTGCCCCACTCAGGTGTCTGAGTAATTTATAAGTAAGGGCTTCCCTCTGTGGCGAATCAACGTGTGGACAACACGATCCAAGGAAGAGCCGAAAAATAAAATCACGTTCTGCAGTGTCTGAGAAAGTCGGGAAATGCTGAATCAATTTTCTCAGCTTAACATAAGTTCATACTTTTTCACGTGTTCACCTGACTAAACCGTGCAAGGATTTCCCCTATACTCATCAGCGAGTGTTGATCATACACGCAGTGAGTCTTAAGGTTTGGTGATGAGCGTAGGCATGTAAGAAATGTCGGGGAGGCGCTGCTGGGATTTAACCACAAGACTCAATTCTGCTGAGTTGTGCTGTGTGTTTAAGCATACGAGCATGTTTCAGCAGTTCTGGATAGACCTCACAATAATATCAAAACTCTTGACCAGTGCTTATATGTGCTCGGTATCTGGTTCTTCCATCTAGTTCCAAGTGAGCTGCAGTGATGCCAGATTGGTATTCAAAAACCCTGGAGGTGTGATTGAACCGAGAAAAGTGTGCAGAATTTCACAGGCCTCGTTTATCTCGCTGTCTTTGGCCTCCTACATCACTATCAGAGCTTGTCTCTCTGCTGGGATTTGAACCCAGGATCTCTTGTTTACCAGACAGGCCCTTTAACCAACTAAGCCCCAGCGCCCGTTCATTGTGTTTATGTGACAAGCACCCGACGGTTATTGGGTTGAGTTAATTTTCCTTAGCAGCAGAGCATTTCCTGCAGTGTGTTCTCATTTCTCACCTGCCCAAAACAGGGTTGTTAGGTGAACACTGGAGCAGGTGAGAGTAGGGACGTCTTTGGGTCTTGACTCTCAGGTGGTGATGGGAACTAATGGGCACCACTGGAAATGATTGTGTCCATAACACCTCTATCTTTCCTGTCCAACTGGATAGCTGGGGTGTTAGCATCCTTAAATGTGTGCAGACATCTTAACTGTGCAGCTATAGAAGCAGCTAGTAAACGAGGTCTTTCCTTCTAGTTAAATTTGTGAGCGGTATCTGGTACTTGGGTATTGGATCCATCAAGGTTTCAAGCAAGGTGAGGTGATACCAGAAGCTTTTTGAAATCACTGCAGAAGAGTGATTGGTTGGAGAAAAACATCACTGCCGCGGTGTCAACTTGAGCAGGCAGAGTTGTTCAATATTTGGTTTGACTAATGAGGCAATGCTGGGATTTGAACCCAGGCTCTCCTGCTGAGGAGAGAGAGAAACCTTAACCCACTGAGCAACAGCACCCCTTCAAAACATCTAAAGTATGAACCAGTCTCCTGTTCACCAGGCCGGTGCTTTGACCAACTACCAACCACTGCCATGAGTGGAGGAGTGAGTTTGAGCAAGCAGAGATGTCTGAGCGCCCGTTAACTTTCCTAATTATTTCAGCACGTCCTTGTCTTCCTGTCGTCAGCCTCCTACATACGACGCAAGACTCGTTTCAGATAAAACCTCTGACACAAGCAGACACTGCTGGGATTTGAAGCCAGTGTTAGTAGACACTTTGACCAACTGAGCCCCTGCACCTCCGTGATGCTGGACTCTTTCTTTAACTCCACCTGTATCTTACTCCCTCTTTGCCTACTTCTCCGTCCCCAACGTCGTATTCTCCACTTCCTCCTGCACCTCATCTCGTCCCCCTTCTCCATTCCCTGCTCCACGGGTAAAGCTTCAGACTGGAGCCTGAATAAGCTCTGTGAACGGAGCAGTGACAGGAAAACAGAGCGCGGTGGATGTGACTCAGCGGGTGTCAGAGCAGCTGTCAGGGCTGTAAGACGCAGGCGTGAACACTTGTGTCCTGAATTGTGTTGCAGGCACCACACAGGCCTCGAGGTCACACGCTGAGACCCAGTGAAAGGTCACAGGGTTAAATGTGACGTTTCCATTAGGACTGCTGCGGCTGGGACAAAGAGCAGCTGCCTTTGGTTAAACTCCATGTGTGTTTTAACAGATCACTGCTGGTAGCAAAGCAGCTCTGGGGAACCTGATTCAGGGTGACGTCATCGTCGCCATCGATGGCGTCAGCACGGAAGGGATGACTCACCTGGAGGCCCAGAACAAAATCAAGATGGCCATCCACAGCCTGGCGCTCACCATGTCCAAGTAAGAATATTGGCCTTACACCTTGTCGTCTCTCTTTTTGTGGTCGTTTTGTGCGTTTTAGTTGTTTTGCCTATTCTCGAATCATCTGGCGTCAGGTTTTTTTGTTTACTTGCAGTTTTGGCCAATGTGTTTCTGACCTTTGCCTGATTCCAGCACTTTGAGTATTCCCCACATTTTTGTGTTGAACTGTTTGTGTATAACATCTGTTTTCCTTTTTCTGTCAATCACTCGAGCAAATGCACTTAAAGCTGATCTATACGCTGTTTTTATGGAGCTCTCATCACTATTTATCGTTTATTTAATTCGTTAGCAGGGACAAAACCCTTAAATTATTGTGAAACGACGTGAGTTTCACCTGCAGTCCCTGGGCAGGGCCATGAGAAAGTCACAGTCCAGGAGAAAGAAGGGAGCGTACATTTAAATTTTGTGTTCACCACGTCTCTACAGGAAGTTATGACTCCACTAATCAGACCTAAACTCAAAGATAAGAGGCACTGTGCTGACAATAAAAGGAGGCGGTGAGTTTGCCTTTCCTGTTAGTGTAGTGTGATGGACAGTCTGTGTGTCTCCGCCGTCTTCTGTCTGAATGTGTGTTTACACCGTACAGTAATAAAGATACTCCAGTTTTCCCCACTTACTGTGAATGTTCCTTCTTTTCAACATTTCATATTTACTCTTCCCATTGTGTCTCAAACATGACGCTCACAACGACGTTTCATATAGTCAGTGTTGTTTGACCTTTGACCTCTTCTTATTTGTAGCTGCAAAACATTTTGCACCCGTTTTCTAGTATTACTGTGCTGTGCATAGGTGTATCCCCTGAAGAGGAAATCGGTTGATTTGATTGGACGCCCTGTCTGTGTCCTCCTGTTTCCATCACAGTGACCCACATACTTAACAATTTCATGGATTCGATAAAAGGCCGGCGAATTGCGCCCTGCTTTCTTTTTTATGTATGCAACACAATCCTCTGACTTTCAAACAATGCTGGTATATTTTTACTCGGGATTGTGTGGATGTGGAAAGTCATGGGAACTCCAACAAAACCTGGAATTTTCCCTTCGTTTACACAGTGCTGGTATTTAAACTGCAATTAAAGAATTGACTGTTAGTGTTTGTAGATCATCACATACATACATACGTTCACGTGGGCTTAAGTCACCAGGTTACTGTTCTCTCTCTTCATGTCATGTCAACAGGAAAGGTGGTTTCTAAAATTGGGGAAGGGGACTGAGGAAGCTGGGTTTAGATTCCTGTGAGAGAATACAGATTTCTCTGTCATGTTTATGTCTAACCAGGTAACAAAAGGTGACCTGCAGACAGGGACACACAGCTGAGGAAAAGAAGGATGAAATTATGAACAGGGCGACGTCACCTCATCTTTAACAGAGAATATCACTAACACAAAGTCTTTAAATAAGCCACTTTTCCCTGTGGATTTTTTCAGTTCAGACAGTTCCTCTGTTGACATCTTTAACCAGCCTGACACCGAACTCATCCCGACGGCCTCCTCCTGACTCTGCTGCAGATACCGTTTTTCTCCTAATGATGTGAAAGTTAATCGCAAGTTCTTTTCTTTACCTTCCTACAGGGCGAAGCGTCCCGTTCCGATGCCGGCACCCAGAATGGACACGCTCATTCCTATGATCCCTCACCAGCAGGTAACTAAACCCGTGAAACACTGAAGCTGCTGCAGACACAGCAGCGAGGTGCACATGTGGGAATCAGCAGCAAGCTTTTGTAAACTAAAGCTAGAAATTGGGAAGGTTTCACTTTTTAAACTGTCGTTGCTGTAATGAAAATACAGAATGAAATAGTGGGAGGAGTAAAGACAGTTTCTCTCTCATGCTCATTCCTGCATATAAATATTACCGCACATTCACTGAGTCAGGATATACAGACAGTGATGTGCAAACGATTTGGCACTAAAGGTGAAGATGTCATCACTAAGAACATCATGAATGTTTTTAAGCATTCACACAACGGAAGCAGTAAAACGGAAAGAAACGTTGATTTTAAGGCTGGTGCATGTACGTGGTTTCAGCACGTTCTGGAACTTCAGGGGTTTGTCTCAGTGACTCTGAGATCAGGACCCTGTGGGGTCCACAGGGTCCTGAACAAATAAGACCCTGTTCCAAGGAGCTGCTGCCTCCTGGTGGCTGCATGAGGAAAGACCGGAAGTTAAATATGCTTCATGTCTGTGTGGAACCTTCTCCGTTCTGTAGGAGAGACTCATCCACACCGGGGGTGAACCTGCCAAAATCAAATGATCCCACATTAAAACCTTAAATGCATCTTCCTCTCTGAAAACAAGCTGTGTGGCCTGGTTGTTTTTCACCTTGACACTAAGGCTGCACACGCCTTTAAAATCCTGTTTACAGAGAGGATGGGACATCACACTGCATCCTCTGAAAATGGATTTACAGTCCCCCACCTTTTTCGGAAACAAGGTTGTAATCATGTTTAAAATAAATGATATTGATAAATAATGATGATACATATTGTCGAAGAGTGAAAGTTTAAATAAAAAAAAAACAGGAAAGCAGTGAGATCTCTTTATAATTATAATAAACTACAAACACATGGTTACTATCACAACAAAAAAGCTGTTTTCAAATATTAGCCAGTGAGTCAAACGTTAGGATGTAATGTGTACTAATTGGTAGAAATAGTAGACAGAGTGATGAGATGACGAGCATGAGAAAACGTATGTGTAATTTAAAAATATGTTTTACTTTACGCTGAAAACCGAAACAAATTTAAAGCAGGTTTAACAGCAGAAGTCAATTATAAAACCTACTCATCAGATACTGACCCCTGTCACCCAACATTCTCCGCTGCCTCACCTCCATCTCCCCGACTCCTCCTCCATCTGAATCCTCAGTCGGTGCAGGTCAACGGCCGCCTGTCGGCCTGCAGCGCCGCCTCCGGGCTCACAGAGGCAGACTCTCCTGGGAGGAGAGCGGTCAGCCCCGCCCGCAGGAAGCAGTATAACTCCCCCATCGGCCTGTACTCCGAGGACACCCTGAGGGAGATGGCAGCCATGCAGGCGGGTCACACTGCGGGGTACGTAGAGATGGAGCGGCAAGGGTTAATGAGCGGAGACATGGCAGGGGGACATGGAGCTGCTCTGCCGCGAGACAAGAGAGAAAAATCCGGTTCCACAGAGCAGGACGTTCCTCGCTAACGCTGCGTTCACGTCACCGTTAAATTCCCCAATCAGACACACTTTCGCACGTACAGCAGCGAGTGAAGCTGTCACAGTTTTTTGTTGTGTAAATCAGAACTCAGACAAACTGTGACACTCCCGCTGTTCTCCACGATCAGTGTTTCACTCTGACTGGAGATGAATACCTGGAGCAGCTCCTGTGAACCTCTGCTCTGTTGACCTCTGACCCTCAGAGATGGAGAAAAGTGGACGCATCAGAACATTCAGTTTATTTAGGACCAAAAACGAAACCTGAATTTGAGGACCAGAAAAACCAAAACCAAACAATGATGTCAGACATGTTCACGTAGTGCACGGTGATGACTCACACGGTGGACCTCGAGAACAGTTGGATGGATCCGACGAGGCCTCAGAAGAGAGAGCAGCTGAAATGATGATGGAGACGCACAGTGAGGAGGGGGATTAAATGTCCCACAGCTCGTCCAAAACACACACTCCTGTAACCGATCAAAATACCCCCTTCCACTTTAAGTCTTACCCAGCCGTGCTGAGAGGCCGGTATGTGGCTGTTACCATAACTATTCAGAATCACACACACAGTTACCCAGCAGGCCTGTGGAGTTTCCTCGGTTCACAGTGTGATTCGGTTACTGTGTCAGAGATGCAGCCAAACACCTGTTGGTTCCTCTGGCTGCTTTTAAAGGTCAGGGAACCTTCAGGACACACACACACACACACACACACACACACACAGTGAGAAACTCTGGACCCTGGACGCAGACTGACTTTGACGTCTGTTTCTGTTCATCTTTGCGCAGTTTTTGCGTCACTTTCTGGTTGTCCACTCTCTGTGTTTTGCTTTGTGGGTTTTGTAAATCCCCGTTTACTCTGATTTTACTCTGATCCTTCTTTGTCTTCTAACTGAGCTCTGTGTCTTTCACACAAGACGTCTGAACGGTTTCTGTACGCAGACAGTCCGTCCGTGCACTCATCTTTATCTCACTCCCGATTTATTTGTATAAGGTTTTATGATCAAAAGCACTGATGTTTTTGGATAATTCAATCGAGTGCAGCAGATTCATGTCACGGTCACTCGGGACTATTTTGTGGTAATTACACACACAGTCTCATCAGATAGAGGAGTTTTTCCCGGCCAGACACGGCCCCTTTTTCACTTGGGTGTGGCTACAGAGGCTGGTTGGACTGTGTCTTCACTCACTCGTGCCCTTCTCTGCAGCCTCCAACACTGTGACTCTCACGCTGGTCTCTGACCTCTGACCTTTATCCCCTAGCAGCCTGTTGGTGTAACTGTTCCCATCGCCCGTCCCCGGAAGGACACTGTCTTTTCTAATGACTTTATCTTCTCTGTCTTCTGTTGTCCTTTGTCTCTTGCCTCCTTGCTGTTGGCCAGGTTTTCACCCCTCCTGCTCCCAAGTCAGTATCCTGTCCTGCTGAGTGCTCTGTGTGTTGTGTAGGCATGGCTTGGTGCTGTGTGTGCCCTCAGTCCGTCGTTGTTCAGTTCAAACAGGTTTTCATGCCGTCGTCTTCGTCAGTTACATGTGTCACTCTGAGAATTTGCGCTGCAGGAGTCGTGCGCTGGACAGGCAGCGTTCAGGTTTAGACAGCGTCCTCATGCAGCAGCTGCAGTCTGGGTTAGTGTGCAGCACGCCTTCACGTCCCAGTGCTACAGGGCGAAGGCGCAGTAACTGTACACAGCTGAGAGGTTGTTTTTGGGGTTGTGCTCAGTTCAGAACTTGTGTTGTTTGGAAAACCTGCCGTGAATCGGACGTTTCTGCGTCTGTTCCATTTCTCCCTCAGCTTTGTGTTCAAACTTTGTGCTTGTCTTTGTGTCAGGTGATTTAACCTGCAGCTGAGCTGCGTTTGCCTTCTCGTCCCGGATCTGATCACTAGAGACAGATTTGCCTGCTGTGTGCGTGTGGGGACATGCATCCTTCTGAACTCAAACTCAAAACATGAATGAGCATCCAGCTCATGACAATGCAGCGACTGAATGGCTGTGGGACCGTTTTCTGCTGGTGTGTGTTTGTTTCTTAAGAATCGTCGTCTCTCACTTACACACAAAATTACAGTCTGTGAACGGGATGTTGCATGTGACCGTGTTGGTAGTTTGTTTGCAGTGGCCTAACCCCCCCAACAACCCCCCACCTTTCTGTTTCCTGCCCTCACACACTTCACTTTTGTTTCCCTCCTCCACACACACACCTCCTTCCACCACCACCACCAACACCCAGCAGCACTGGCTTCAACCCCAGCGTTTTGAAGGACACCGCCGTCTCCACCCACAAGCCCATAGAGGTAAAGGGCCCCGGCGGCAAGGCCACCATCATCCACGCCCAGTACAACACGCCCATCAGCATGTACTCGCAGGACTCCATCATGGACGCCATCGCCGGGCAGGCGCAGATCAAGGGGCACGATGCTGGGTAAGAACCCCCCCACCTCCTTTTCCTCACCTTGTGCACTCCCAAATCCCTCTGTCGCCTTCCTCTGTTCACTCGTGTTATTTCTGAAAGGAGCTGATTCAGGTGGACGTCCGTTTAGAGAATGTGATGCTGGGTCACACCGAGTTAACTTTGGATGCCTCCATCTTGTGTTTGAGTCTTCCTGACGCTGCCCTTCCCAGTTTTACTGGGCTTGGGCCCAGTGCTGCGTGGCTGGGGGCTGGGGATGGGCAGTGTGGGGTTCAGCACCTTGCCCAGGGTTGCTTCGGCATGTGGTCTGGGGAGCCAGGCGTGAGCCTCAAACTCTACGGACGTTAGCGGCCGCCAACCAGCTAAGCCACTGGCGGTCAGGTACGCTGGACCGCACCAGGCCCAGCGAGGAGTTGTTGGTTGTGTGTTGGTGTACTCGTTTGTACGGCGGCGGTGCTTTGTCAAAGTGTGCTGCTCATGAAGTGTCTTATTGTGTCATCCATCACTTGGGACAGAGCCTGTGTTGTGTTCACACTGACTGCAGCTTGGTGTCCAGTGTTTTCTTTCTCTCCCAGATCCTGAATCTGGCTGCTTTTCTACCACAGAAGCTCTCTGCTTTTTATGTTGGTTTGACGTAGATTTCAGTTTACGGGTCATCCCCGCCACAAGTCAAGTCCAACACCTCTTATATAGGAGTGAATTACACGCACAGCTTAGCTACAAACTCAACCATCGAACTACTAATACATGAACAAGAATGTGCTCGTGTTTACTCATTAAACATAAGTAAAAATGATTTATTCCTGTTCACTGTATTAGGTAAAGATGTTTAGGTTCAAAATCTGTTGACTTGATTTGATCAAATGCAAAATGGATGAAAATAAAAATGTTTTGAGTGTACAGTTGATACTGAACGGATATGTGCATGTCGCTGCATCTTGTCTTCTGAATTTTTCGTCCTGAACCGTTGCAGAGTTTTGTCGTCGCACACATTTTGAATTGTGTGGTGTGACCATCGCAAAAACAAGGCTGATGTTTATTCTTCAGCTTTATTGTCAAACTAATAATCAGTTTTCCATCAGGAGAAAGTGGAAATGCTGTGCTCTGCAGACCCGTCCTCCTCCTCACAGGGTCTCCTCATCTCTCCCATCATCAGATTCAAAGAACACAAAACAGGCTGGAGTTAAACTGCTTTTACTGACCAGAGTTAGGAGGGAAACCTGGATGTTCTGAGCCTCTTTTCTCCTTCATGTGTCGGTTTAGAAGGTTGTGAACATTGAACATTGTGTGTCTGACTAAACTCCACGTTGAAATGCTAAACTGTTATTTCTCATGTTGCTGAACATTCACTGAAATAACTGAACATGATTTTGTTTGCAGTGAGCTTATAGACTTTAGCTTATTCCTCTTTACCTCTGCCTCCATCCCACCGTCCTCTTTATTTGTCATGCAGCTCAGCGTGGCTTTACTTTCATCATCGTCAGTGGCCGTCTGTGCATGTTGTAGCACGTCCTAACCCAAAATATCAAACGTGCCTTCACAAAGATTCTGAAACTCTAAAACCTTCTGTGACGTGGTGTTGACTCTGTGTGGTCTCTGGGGGTGGGGTGGGGGTTGGGGGCGATGCGGTGGCCTCTCTGTGGTTGCAGCACTGTCCCAGTTAAAGACCATGTTGTAGACAGCGCCTCCCCGGTCTATCAGGCTGTCCTAAGTGCAGAGAAGGACCCAGACCATGGCGAAGGGGGACACCGCAGCTCCACTATGCAGTCCAAAACTTTCCGGGTCGTGGCCCACATGACGGGAACGGAGTCCTGTAAGTTTCCTGTCGCCGTGTTCTGTTTAGTACCCAGTAAAGTTCCCTATGCATACAAGTGCTGGTGATCCGAGTCCAGCCATGACCAAACTGAGTCCAGGGGTTTTTGTTTGTCGCTCTACACCTGGTTAATTCTGGAGTATTGTCTGAATTATCATAAACCAAACAATCAGTTAATTTATGGAGACAATATCAGGTGATGAATGTGCAGAGTACAGGTACATTTGACCTACATTTATTCTACATACTTTCTGCTGTGTTGTTTTAGTACTTTGGGGAAGAAGAAGATCTGAGCTGTCTCGTGACGCGACCACATCAGCCAGCAGCAGATTTGCAGCGTATATTTCCTTACACAGTTTAGACAGCTACACTCAGAAACCAGCCAGCTGAGGAGGAGCGTATTTAAGACTGAAATTAATCTTGATCATTAAAAGTCTTTAAGAATATTTATGTATTATCCAAATCTAAGAGTCGACATGGGATAAATTGTGTAGCAGGTGGAAGCGGAAAGATTATCTGCAAAGAAAGACGTTCTACATGTGTGTGTTTCTTTTTGTTGGAGTTTCACATACACGATTTCAAAATGTGTTTTCACTTTGTCGTTTCTTGGTTATCATGTGCTGTTTGGCCCACTTCAAAATGAACGAACAGTGAAATGTGTTAAAGTTTGTTCTGAGAACCGCTGGAGAAGCTTTAGGACGGTTATGGCAACAAAGAGGTGGGGGTACAGGCCAAGGAGTCAAGGACGTTTTACAGAAAACCTGAGAGCCACGAAAGAGTTTGTGACGTTACTGACATCTCCTCTGCTGTGTGTGTGTTACAGTAACAGAGGAGGAGAAGGAGGAGGCGCTGAGGAGGAGCAGGTAGGCAGCAGAGCTCATCTAAACCCGGCGACCCCCCTCCTCTATTCACTCTGCCCCGCCCCTGTGCAGCCCACCTGGCCTCTCAACACATCACCCCCCCCAGCCCTCAGTCCCGTCCTTACAGCAAGCGACAAAAAACAAACATAGAACCCCAAGACGTCCGCAGGGGTTCAGACGCAGGCAGATTAAAAATGCAAAATCATTTTTAAAAAGGCTCAAAACGTAATGAGGTGATTTCACCACAAGGTGGAGCAGTGGATCAAGATCTGACGTGACCTACCTGACGCTGGAAACACTGACGGTCTGTGATTTTAGTCGCCCGCTCATCCATTAGACATTCAGCATTCTGGTGGTAAAGTAAGGGAACCCCGTCCGGATGGTGTTTTCCAGGTTCTTCTTTAACTGTTTGGCCTGTTTCCCTCACTGCTTTCATGGACCGAGACGTTGATTTTTGTCTTTGCACTCAGAACTTTCTGAGAAGCTCAGTTCACGTCAGCAGAAGATTCTTGGTAAACTCACACTTGCACCGATTTGACTCCTGACTCATTATCGTTCTCATTAGTGGACGGGGTCTGTCATCCATAAAAACAAGACGAGGCGTTTGTTACTAGTTATTGTTTTAGATGAAGATTTGGTCATTTTAAAGATAATGTATACATGAATGCCATTCATTCATTGTTTGACTCTCTCCTGTTAGTTTAGGTAAATGAAGACACAGACATCTTAAAGCCCCCACACACACACACACACACACACTGAAAGATGTGTCTGTCTCACACATCTTTACAATAACATTTCGGTTAAATGATGGTTTGTGGACAGACGAAGATTCAGCTTTGCTCCCTGCTGTTTCTTGTCCTTGCGTCTTTGGCGGCTGTTGTCCAACAGATTGGATCTGAGCGTCTGCTCGTGTGTAACAGGAACAAACCTTTTAACCCTGCTCGCCGTCTCAGCTCTGATGGATGCAGCTCCCTCCACTCCGCACGTTTATTTAATCATCCTTCCATTATGCGCGATCGATCTCTGCTGCCTCCACCCCGACTGACCAGCCCCCCCCATCCACCTCCAAGCCACCGTCCCTCGTCAGACTGCATTTGCTGTCCAATAAGTCACTGGGAATCAATAGGAGCACAGGTCGAGCTTTTATCCGCCAATAAAGAGACTGCGGTTTTGTGTTTTGTCCACCTGAGGGAAGCAGCTCACATGTCGTGTCCTGTCAGACCTTCTCCTCTCGTGTTTTAGTGCTGAAGTTCTACTTTGATTCCTTTTTCTTCCGCAGCACATTTAAGGAACCTCTGAGCAATATGGAGCATTTGGATTTGTGCATGACAATAACCAGCTTGATGACTTTCCTTTACTACTCTGATGTGTGGTGGCCGTAGACGCGCCGTGTGCATGCAGACTGTAACATTTGTCTGATCGATGACCTTTCATTGAGAAATCTCCAGTTTGTGTTCATGCCACTGTGCCCCCTTCCCCTCACCTCCTTCCCACAGGTAACCAATCAGCTGTGAGCAGATCTGCGACGTGATTTCACTGAGCAGTTTGTTTTTCTTCCCACCATAGAGGGAAAGTGGATCCCAAAGATCCCGTGATCGTTTCAAGTGAACCCAGCAGGAAATACAGACCCTGTGGTTTTCCGTAGAGTCGACGGACTGTGTTCAGTGTTGGCTGGGATTTGAATTTGTGATCTGGGGGCTTGTAGCCACATTTGTGATGCGTTTGGGTGCCGCTAAAAAAAACTAGGTGTGTGTGAACTAGGCACGTTTATTCTCTTGCAGGCAGTTCAGCTGCTTTTCTGCCATTTTGGAGTCACAGAAAACCTGAAGCTTGTTAAGCTCCGGCAGCAGTTTCCTCCACATCAAGCGACAGAGCTGCGTCACTGTGTTGTTTTTGAGTCCCTCTCTTTTAGCTCTGGTTTTGGTTTCCACCTGCTCCACAGGGAAACTCCCACAGCCGCTAAAAGCTCTCACGTGTTCACCGGCGGCTCTCTAACTGCGGTTTGCTGCAGAGCCGCCGGTGGACAGTTGGTTGAACAGAGTGTGTCTGATGAGAACGTGTTGATGATAGATGTGTGTCTTGCCTCTGATTAGACACAGAAACATACTGCGGACGGGGTAAGTACGGTTCAACTACAGTATCACCAGGAGTAGGTGTTTCCTGCAGGATCAGGTGACCTGTGCAGGTTACAGATCGTCATGGTGACCTCTGCTGTTGTTGTCTCTACACCTGCAGCCTGAAGCGACATTCTGCAGCTGGTTACCACCCCCAGCACAGAGCTGCCGTGTCCAGGTACAGACACCTGCAGGCATCCAGTCGCTTCGCGCTGCCTCCTTTTCTACTACACGTCATAACCACCCGCCATTAAACGGAGGCTTCTTTCTCGCCAAGTCCTGGCTGAACCACGAGTGGAGTTAAGGCCTCAGTGTGCTTCCGGTGCCGCTCAGTTTCGTATCAGTATTTGGAAACTCTGTGGTGTGTAGTGGGAATGGGACAGTCGATAAGCTGCGTCAGTTCAAGCCTGAATGGGCGAGTTTTAATCCTCTGTTCTTTATCTCTAACCACTTCTCCTGGACTGGACAGGTCTCCGTGCGTCTCTGGTTTTCCCCATTCAGAGCCTAAAACAGAATCATCTCTGTTCAGTTGACGTCGTCTGTGCTTTTGGAACGAAGAAACACGCTGAGGCCTTTATTTGCAGAGTGGATGAGCCGTGTGAGAACTGAACCGCTAACTGTGGCAGTGCTGCTGAATAACAAGACTTAACCCGTTCATTCTTTCATCACCTCAGTACCCCGCTCGATCTCTTCTAACTCTCTCTAAAAGATGAGAATCCGCTGACACACTTTGTTTTATTGGCGTTTTTTGGGTTCTCTCTGGTTTCATAGAAGCAAACACTAACTACGCAGGCCGCTGTTTTGCTCTTTTGCAAAAGGAGCAAATGCAGCTGCAGGTCTGAAGGTTCCACACAATACTGTTGTTCTCATGAAGACTCTGCCTCCCTTTGCAGTCAGTACACCCCTCCTCCTGCCATGCATCACGCTCCGCAGCCCCCCCCGCCCCAGCAGTACCAGCCAATCCCACAGCAGTACCAGCCAATCCCACAGCAGTACCAGCATCCCCCCACTCAGCAGAGCTCCATTCAGATTCCGGTTGGTTCCACCCCTCCCAAGGTGGTCAGCACGGCCTGCATCTTCCCCTCCCAGCCAGGTGAGATCATCTGCAGCCACGACAAAAGGTGGCACAGGTGCACAAACGCTCGAGTAAAGTTCAAGTCCTTCAAAGTTGCAACTGTGTGTGGTTTTCCTCCAGCTCCTGCTCCAGCTCCCCCCCAACCTCGCCCTCCAGTCGCGGCCCCTGCCGCCCCCCTGGCCGCTCCCGCCTCCTCTAACCGACCCCCCTGGGTGATCGACACCAACTTTGCCGATAAGTTTGACCCCAGCAAGACCACCACCACCACCATGAAGGTGCAGCCGCTGCCCCAGGCCGCCCCTCCTCCACCCGCATACATCCCCAATCCCTCCCCCGCTGCACTCGTGACCCCAAGCCCTGCCCCCATCACTCCCAGCCCCGCCCCCTTCCCACAGGTGGCAAGAGGTGTGGCTCAAAGAGCAGAGAGGTTTGCGGCCAGCAGCCGCACGCCTCTTTGTGGGGCGTGCAACAACGTCATCAGGTAATTTGTCTCTGTTGTACCCGGTGGCACGAGCGTATGTTGAGGCTTTAGTTTGCAGCTGCAGTCTGATGAGGCCCCGCCCATCAGTGCTGCAGCTGGAGCTGGTTTGAACTCTGTTGTGAAGCGTGTCGTAGTCTTTGGGATTTGAATTGAAGTGAAACCCTGTGACGTGCACAGGCGTCTTCCGTTAACCCGACGTTGGTGTTTCTTTCAGGGGCCCCTTCCTGGTGGCCCTCGGCCGGTCCTGGCACCCGGAGGAGTTCAACTGTCACTACTGCCACATCTCTCTGGCCGACATCAGCTTCGTGGAGGAGCAGAACAACGTTTACTGCGAGAACTGCTACGAGGAGTTCTTCGCCCCGACCTGCGCCCGCTGCAACACCAAGATCATGGGGGTGAGACGCCTGCAGGGGGGTTTCCCACCGCACATCGTTTCACATTCACTTAATACGCAGATCAGTTTCACTCAATGAATTTCTGAAATTATAAAGTGTCATAAAATAGTCAAAGATATTGTGTATAGTTTCAGGAGACACTGAAAGACACGTGACATCTGTGCCGCAGACAGTTTAGTCCGATTAAACTTACTGCATGGGTGTCACGTTATTCTGATTAACGTGAAGTTCAGTGAGGTCCTAGTACACTTCAGAATAGGACGACGGACGGGGCACGCTGACCTCTGGGAGTCTGATTGAAACATTCAACAACAAATGTCCAAAAACAGACGCGCAACAACAAGGAACAGGTCTCACTCAGACTGTGGCACGTCCCCTGTGTGATGGACATTTGTCACATTAGCCACATTCATCCTCTTGGACTTTGTTGATCAAAGGTCGGGGTCCCCGTGTCCTCACATCCGGCCTGTCCATTCATGCGAGCGCTCTTTTGTGCTGCAGGAAGTGATGCACGCTCTGCGGCAGACGTGGCACACCACCTGCTTCGTCTGTGCGGCCTGCGGCAAACCGTTTGGAAACAGCCTCTTCCACATGGAGGACGGGGAGCCGTACTGTGAGAAAGGTACGGTGCTTTTTCAGCCACGTCGGTAAGACCCAAACGGACGAGTTCACGTTGTCTGTGTTCGTCTCTCGCAGATTATGTTGCGCTCTTCAGCACCAAGTGTCACGGCTGCGACTTCCCCGTTGAAGCTGGCGATAAGTTCATTGAGGCTCTGGGTTACACCTGGCACGACACCTGCTTCGTGTGCGCGGTAAGAACAAAAAGTTGATTCCAGCTCTAAAACCCTAGAGACTTGTCCCTCCAGCCTCAACCTGTCCGGCCACACGGTTGGATTTCTTGTCCAGGTTTGTGATTGTAAATGCCTCGATAGTTTCTGATTCATCAGCAGCTAAAATACATAAAGCCCAAAACTTTGTTTAGGCAAATTATCTGGAATCATAGTATTTTGTTGTCTTATTTCAGTCTCATAAAACCAGGTGGGACTGGACAGGTGCTGCTGCACGTTCGACCAAAACGTGACGCACAGTTTTCATGCTTCATTTTTGCACATTTTAGTGCGTTTTGATTTCAATTTGACCTCCACACACTCGTGATTTCCCTTTCATGCTTTGAAAGTCGAGTACAGCAGCAGATGGCCGCCGCTGGCTCTGAACTCGTGTGTTGTGACCGCAGGTTTGCCACGTGAATCTGGAAGGCCAGCCTTTCTACTCGAAGAAGGACAAACCTCTGTGCAAGAAACACGCTCACGCCATCAACGTGTAGACGGCCGCCGGCCTGTTTGTGCATCAGTGTTTCAGACGACGCTGCCCGATGAATCTGCTTCAGAACAACAATGCAACACGTGGTTTGTGTTGTCCATCCGACTGATGGTGTTATGACAGTAGATTGGAAGCAACTTGTGTGTTTGATGCACCCGCTGTGAGTCTGCAGAGTGCTAAATGAAATGACAATAAATTAGTAAACTGATACATAAACAATGCAACGCAAACTTTGAATAAAAATATTTAAAGATAATCATAATGGCAGTTTAATAAAACACAAATGGCAACTTATTCAATCAAACTTAAAATGCAATTTATAAAAATGACAAAAAAGAAAATCATAAAAAAAATTGATAGTTTATTTAAATATAGCATTGAAACGAATAATTAATTTAAAGTGACATTTTCTTTTAATTAAAGAATCATTTTAAAATGTTTTAATTTACTTGCATTATTTAAAATTTTTAAAACTAATTTGGCTTCATAATTTTTAGGCATTAAAGTAAATGTTTAGCTTTTTTATTGTTTGAGTTTTGTAATTTGGAAAACTTTGATTTGTAACCAAATTAAATGTTAATTTTTAATCATTGCTTTTCCTATTTTATCCTTTACAAATTGGTATGAGATGCACGCGTCTGTAATTATTCCACTGGCTTCCCTCTATTAGCTGCAGTTCCGCTACGTTATTGTCCTGATCATGTCTTTAACTTGTGTCAGTAATGTGCCTAATTTTTTTACGACTTTAAAACCAAAGCTTGGCATAACACAGAACTAGTCTTTGTAGAGAAGCACTGGACAGAGAGGCATCGCTTTTCCGTGTGACAGGGTGTGTAGCTGCAGCACCTCTGAGCTGTGTGGCCTGTCGTCGTTAAGTCATTTATTAGAAACCTGGTCAGGTGAGACAAACGCGGCGTGTGACTGGGACGTACAGAACCGGTCGACCTGCTGCTTACCACACAGTCTCCTCAGCACTGACACCGGCCTCAGACCGTGAGCTCTCCTCCGCTCACACAGGCAGGTTCTTCTCTCAGCAGGAAACTGCTGCTGCAATGCTGCATTCAGGGTCTGCAACTCTCATCCGTCATGTGTTGTAGACCCACTCGTCCACCTCCAACAGTCAGTCAGAGGCAGGAGAAGTTGTGCCGTGACACAAATGCCACAAAAGAAAAAGACCCACAGTGTTTGGAGCAGATAAACCTCGACTTTCATATTTATTGAGTGTGTGTTATGTATTTCACTGCTGCGTTCAATGCTCGTCAGATTTTTTTGGTTGTGTTTTCTGATGGTGCGTTTCTCTTTGTATTTACACTATAAATGTTTGCTGCATTTGTCTGAAAGTGGAGCTTTCAATCCGAACTGCAAGACGTTGACTTCATCTGATGACAAGCACGTTTCCTCACTGACCTACGGTTTCATGAAGCTCCCAGATTTCCACACTATTGTTCTGAGTTTTTGTCACTTAAAAATATGTATCGAGGATGTTGGTGCTGAACTTCTTTGGAAGCAGGAGGAGCAAAAAAGGTCATTGAATCAGTAAATCTGCAATAAGTCAGGGTTGTCATTTTTTTCATCTGATGCTTTGTTTCCTCGGATTGTGTTTGTGTCCACATGCTGAGTCTGAGTTGCCGTTTTTGAAATTCCTACACAGGCTTTTTTAGAACCAACGTGTTTTCTGCGCAGACATGAGTTGCTGTGTTCCCAGGAAGCTTCAGTGACTTTTCATTTCCACAGAAGTTACAAGCCTTTAGCAGCGTCTAGTGACCCTTAGACGAAGCGCAGCACAGAACACGTCCGCTGGTTCTGATTCGGATGAAACGTCGGCTTCTGGTCCACGGAGAGTGACGTCAGCCTGAGTCCTGCTGGTTGACAGTCTGAGCAGAAGGACTTTTGCTTGATTGGACTTAAAAGAGTTGGACACACGTTTCCGTGGGTTCCGGGCCTCCCACGGCTCTGGGATCTGGTTCTGTCCGACCGGCACGATGAGTCTGTGTGCTGGTGTACAGTTTGTTCTGTGTTTGGACCGTGTGTGTGTGTGTGAGACGAAAGAGGAAACGTCAGCACCAGTTTGTGTCTCTGGCCGTTGGAGTTTCTGCTGCTTTTCTTTGTTGTCCTGTTTAAAGTGTTTGACAAATCTGTGTGTTGAGATTTGAATAAATTAAGCACTTTGGAAAAGACTTGATGAAAAGCTGTTTCCTGAAGCATCTTTGAGATACTGGATTTATTGTTTTTTGTATTGATCACATTAGACAATAATTGAAATTAGTTTGGGGAAAACACGACAAGTCTGAGATCTGGTTTACGAGTCACAGCAAAAATGTTACAATGTGTTAATTTAATGAAATTGTGAGATTCAATAAAGCTGTACATAAAGTCCTCTGTATGTGGATCATATTTTAGACGTATTATGTATATCAAGCCACAATGAAGAATCTAAAGAAAAGGTTGACGGAATGCTTAGGGCCTTGTTTAAACAAAATAAGACAAACAAATATTTTTTGGACAAAGTTGTGTGAAATAAAGTTCATATTTCAATGTTTTAAGGCACACATCAAACCTCTTTATGTCTAATATTACATTATATTATATTTAATTTTATATTGTTGGAAAATGTCAGTGAAAGTCTCAAAGTGACTAGGTGTTAAAGCAACTGCATGTGCACACTTATGTACATTCAATCCAAACTAATCACAAAACATTTTATTCAAATATTCTCCTATTTCTTCAATTAGCCCGTATGACAACAAACCTCATATTTGTCTCTATAACAGTGTAAAGGTGTTTCAGCTTCACAGACTGTGTGAATCTATAGCATAGAAATGACCAACTTTGGTCATGTTACAAGAGAGAAGACGCTCCTTCCGTCCTCTGCGTCATATGAAACATTCACACAAAGTTCCTCTTTCAATTCGGATTTTTAAGGATGTTTCATATGTTTTTCTGCATCCGTGACACACAGATCAGGAAGTGAGATTTTGTAATGTGTCCTTGGATCATGATTCAGAGGTTGACAAACTCTAGGCCCGAATAAGAAAGTACTCCACCACAAATACTGGACATTTTTCACTTCATAGTACCACATGTTTCCAAAATGTACTTTAAATCCAAAGGCAGCAGTACAGAATAACTGTTAAAAACAAAGTATTTAATAACAGTGAACCTGTGCCTCAGAAATAACGTTCATGTACAGATTGAGAGAAGCACTTCAAAAATCTGATTTCTGACTAGTTAGTCTGATTTAAAAAAATCCTCATCCTCAACATCCATTTCTTTTCTTCACTAACTGGCCCTTTAGCTTGTAGCGAATAAAAATCAAATGTTTGGAGATTTTAAACACTTTCTGTCGAATATACAAAGGCAGCGGCGGCAGCAGCAGCAGCAGCAGCGGCGGCGCTAGTCGGAACGAACACCAGGGGGCGCCGGAGTCCCTGCTACAGTTCATTTCACAATAAAAGCCCCGGCGGTCGTGACCAGCGCAACCGACTAATGAAGACACAGAGGTCTCACTCTGCCTCTCCTTCTGGAGACCAAAAACTGACACAGCAGCTAAACGAAATAAATAAAGGCGGCGACTTAGTAAAGGACATATGCAGCTCAAAACAACAAAAAACTTGCAACTTTGCAAATCAACAATATTTATGGATACAATCTCTTTAATGTGAAGAAAAACGGTGATATGATGAAGGAAAACTGAACTCTGGTTGCGATTATTTGTTTTGTTTAGTTTGTGCAAAAAATGTTTATTGCATGTGAACGTGTGAGTATATGACTGAGTATTGGTAAGTTTAAACTTATCGAGATCAGCAGAACATTTGTCCATTTGGCCCCGCGCTGCCTTTAAAAACCCTGTTTGGATCCTGCTTTTAGCATCTAGATATAGCGACGTTTTCGGACGCCGCGTATAGCAGAGTGACGGCTCTGTCGGCCACTGACGATCTGCGCGTGGCCGGGATTTGCTCCATCGCCGAACGGCGCCGCGCCGCAGAGCGACCGAGCGGGACCCGGGGAGTAACGCGACCGCCGTGGGACGAGCGAACGCTGAGGGTCGAGTGGGAGTTTGGAGGCGAAGAGCCGCGATGAACTAGCTCCAAGGGCCGCGGAGTCCACGCACGGAGGAGGGAAACACGGAAGGAAGGTAACGCCGAGTCCGTGTGCGGGTCTGAACCCCGCCGTCGGGCTCCGTCTACTACCTGCACGACACGCAGAATTTGCTCAGGAATCCGCTTGTCGACGTTGGTTCTGTTGTTCCCTCTGAAATGTGTCACGAACCCACGAGAAACGCGTGTCCGCGTCCGTGTGCGGGTCGTGGGAACCGGCCCCCGGGGAAAAAGCCCGTCGGTTGGGCCAAGTGATTTTTCTGCGTGTCGGCTCCAGCAACTAGACGGAGCCTCCTGGCTGCTGTCGTGGAAAAAGTTTGTCGGACTTGCGAAGTTGCAGCGGGTCGATCCGAGTGTGCGCAGACGCTGCACCGACCTGGCGCTTTTAAAAAGGTTCTTCTCTGCTCGGAAGTTCGGCTTCGGTGCCGATTTGTACGGTTAGCCACATTCCTGTTAGCTCACGGCGAAGCTCGAGTTCGAGTTCGAGTTCGAGTTCGAGTTGTCGTCGTTAGTTTGAGTTTCAAATTACGCGCAGGTTTTACCGAGTGTCGTTGGTACAAAAAGCCGATTCAATTGTACGGAGCCGGGCTTTTCCGAACGCTCTGAGCGGACCCTCACCTGCTGGTTCCCCGGTAAGTCACAGTCGACGATCGGAGCTAAGCTAACGCTCGGGCTCGGCTCGGCTCGGCTCGGCTCAGCCGGACTTTCTTGCTTCGTTGGTTCAGTTTTAAGCTTGACTTAGATTCTGGATCATTGTGCTGCTTCATCACGTCGGTTCCGTCCATTAACCACGTACAAGTCCGTAATGTTGTGGAGCGAGGTCGGCTAGTTGGACGGAAGCCACATGGACGTGTCCCCTCATCTAATAGGCTCTTAAATCAGGAATGAATTATTTTCAATTTTTTCATACAACCTTCCGTTCATAATGTTAGACCACAACTGCTGTTAGAGACCTGCCGCTTCTTTTGGCCTAATCTAGTGTAAAAACGCCAAATGTTTCATGGTTCCAGCCTCTCAGCTCTGAGATTTCGATACTTTCCCCTTTAAATTATATCAAATAGTTTTAACAATGTCGACAAATGATTCATTTCAAAGATATAAAAACGTTACTGTAGAAGTGGAATCGAGCGCATGATTTTTTCCAGTCCACAGATGGTTTTAGTTACGCCACAGAACCAGCCAACAAATACAAATAAAATGAATAATATGAGTTTCAGTTTTTAAGCCAAAAATAAGTTGCACTTTTGGCATTAAGAGTAACACTATAGCTGAGAGTATTGCATACAGACAGTTCTGTTCTGGTTCTGGTCGTGCGTCAGTACGGCAGCTCCAAGTTTGTGGCAGAGTCTTTGTTTTGTGCACAACCCAAAGAGATTGCGTGAACACGGAAACCGTCCCACTGGACGAGTGGGAACGAGCGAATGTCTGGTCAAGGTGGTTCCTCAAGTATTTCACATGCTTCTAATGGAATTTCTGCTCAGTAGTTCATCATTGTTTAGTTTGCAGAAGTGTCACAAAGTCACTAGACAGAAAACTCATTAGCTTAGCTGTTAAATTATTAGTTGATTGAAGCTCTGAAAGGTTTGGACTGTTCATTGGCTTTATCAGATGCAAGTTGATTGAAGATTTTATCCCAAACATCCGTCTTTTGAAGTTTACATGTCTAGTAATATTCCTCATCTAAATTAGTCTCTAACAACCACTTTAGTTATTGTCTGTTGTGAGTTCAGTCGTGTGTTTGATTTTCAGCTCGGTGCTGCTCTGTGGATAATACTGAGACCGTGTGTGTGCCCAGTGTTCTCAACGGCTGTAAGCAGCAGAATGAAAAACTGGAGCTCTGTGTTGTTCACCTGGATCAGGGGTCGTCTCCGATTAGGAACCAAGTGGTCTCGATCCGTTGGTTAAGATTTCAGGAAGAGCTGAAGACTTTAGTGAGCGTCTCTGTTAAAGTCCATAAGTGTGGGCTTTCTTCTCACAACTTCACAACATATTTGAACCAAACGTTGGCGTCTTTGTCTGCTGGACACATGTCGTGTTTCTCATTCGGACTGCTGCTTTGATGGTGAGCATTACTCTGGCTGCTCATTGTACATTTACTCATATACTGTACATAAACACAAGTTTAAGATGCTTATACCCTCACTGGATCCTTTTTTTTATGGCACTTTCACATTTGTAAGTTGAAAGCAGAATGATTTTGGACAAAATAATTAAAACAAAATTACTTGTTACTAGGGATGTCATGTTTCCCAGCCGAGTGGACGTGTACTTCCTCCTTTAGTCCTTGCTTATTCGAAGTACCAATACAAGTACTGACTTGCTGTACAGGAAAAATCCTCATCAATCCATTGCACAGTTTAGCTGATGAGAGACACCGGGGACATACCTGAAGATTAATTAAGACTTTCAAAGACTGGACAATAATACATTATTGTTTCTGACAGTGTGGAACACACACACCATGTCTGGAAATTCTGAGCTAGGCACACCTTCGAATCCTGTGAGAACAGAAATTCTGATGTGTTCTCCTGCCAAAGCAAATATGGCAGCAACCAGCATTTTAAAAATGGAGCAAATTTCACTGAATAAAACAAAAAGGGGAAAAAGATGAACAAAGCACAGATGTGACTTGAGATCTTGCATGGAGAGTCATGAGCAACACAGACTGTTACGTCTACAGAGGAATATGGAGGTAAAATGACTTGGTAAAGCAGAGCAAACTTCAGATGAAGCTGTAGTTACCGTGCCTCTCCCATAGTTGTCAGTTGTAAACAGTAAACATGTTTACAATAATCTTTATTATAATAAGTGGATCTTATGACTTTAGCAGGGCAGAGCTTGTAGACAGTTTTTTTTCCTCATTGTCGTGTATTTTAAAATGCCTCCAAACAGACATTGTCCTGCCTCCAACTACCTGCTCAAACCACAGTGTCAGTGTAGTTTGTCAAGAATAAGAGCCCTGGGATATCCAGTGATGGTGCTGGGACGTCGCTGCTGGTTTCCAAACCATAGTTTGGGGTCTAGATGTTGTGTAGCCTGGCTTTCATGTGGTCACAAGCCTTAGAAGTCTGCGTTGGTTCGGTAGCAATAACCTTGAACAAACTGGAGATTACGTCAAAGGAGAAACGTAAAGCAAGTCCCTCTACTGAAGTTCAAAACTAGTCTTTACGAGTCCTGTGCTCACCTTGGAGCTTTAGAAACATGGCCTGAAGTGGAGAAAAGTCATTTTAGTCTGCAGTTTGTTGGTGTCATGAAGTACCCTCGGTATGTGGTGTTGTAATAGAGAGAGCTGCTTTGCATGTAGGCCGCCGCAACCTTTTATTTCACACAAAATTTGCCTAAAACCGTAAATGACACTGTACATAAGTGTGGTGGTGACGCTATATTAACAACCACGCAAGTATTTAAAGGGTCTGATTGTCTGAGGAAACACAATTTTTCAATTACTAAATCCTGTTCAAACAGGCTGCTGATGTGACTTCTGATAAACGGAAACACACCCACACATTTTAGCAGTGTGAAAGGTCAGGGGTGAAGGTCCAATTGTTGGAAGACAGCGCCCCCTCATACAAAGTTGAAAAGATGTGTCGGAAAGGAGTTTATGAAATATTTTAGGTCTTTACAGATGCATCATTCAAGCCCTGTCAGTTCAGTCCTGCCACACATCAAACTTTGGTAGTATGAGCTTTTCCCTGTGAGAAGCCTGTGTTTTTAGCATCAGTTCAATTCAGTTAAACTTTATTTATATAGAAACAAGTCACAACACAGTCATCCCAAGGCACTTTTCATAATAAAGTCAGCAGCTATAGGCAGCAGTGGAGAGGAAAAACTCCCTTTCCAGCACATCCAGGCTCAGGGTGGGCGGCCATTTGCCTTGACCCGTTGGGCTGAGTTGGTAGGACCAGTAGCTCCAAAGCCGGGGACACCTGTGATGTTAAAGTTGGTTTCTACACAGTTCGAGGGTAAAGTTATAGAATCTACAGAGCTTCTGACTGTGCTCCCGGTTGAATGCTGGGTGGCAGGAAGATGCAGTTTACTTTTAGTCACCGGGACAGTCAGGACTTTGGAACATCAGTCTAGTCCCGCCTCCTGCCTCACACTCGAGTTTCTTTCTTCACAGTTCTGTCATTTTGAGACGACACGTGTAAAACCTAAAGCACACACCGTGCGTTGCTCTGTGCACTGGAATGCAGCTATGCAGCAGTGAGAGGGCCAACGATATTAGACCCAGCTTGGTGTCTAATTGACTGATACGTTAACCAGAAAACGCCAGCCTGTTCTTGAAGATGTTTTGAAGATGCTACTTCCTGTAAATCTGCGTTTGTGTGTTTGTTTTTTTGTGTGTGACCCCAGTAAAGTTACTTTTATTTAAATACGGCACGTCACCTGAGGTGAAACAAACCCTCCTTTATTTGCTTTATTTGCTCTTCCACTTGCAGACCAGTTGTTGGGTTAATTTCAGAACTGTTGGAGATTTATTTTGATAAGTGGTTTGAATTTTCAAAGAAACTCTGCGCTCCTGTACTGTTGCAGTCCTTTGCCTTTTCCTTTCTCGCCATGAGGGATATAGAGAGGGGGATCGGAGGTTATTAAAAGTGGGAGGGAGGTGTTACAAATCAAAATCCAATATTATCCATATGCCAGACAGCTGTACATTCCTCAGCCAAGCCCAGGATCTGTGTGTACAGAAATAAGAGTGACTGATAGTGTGCAGCTAGACCACAACGACAGTGAGCGAGTGGGGGACGTTCAAGCTATTGTTTATTGTGAAGGACTCTGCAGCTCCGTGCACATTTACTCTATGTTGAAATACATAAAATATATTGTTTTCTTCTCTTTCATGTTGTTTCTCCTGTTTTAGCAACTGATGCAAATGAGGAAAATGTGCACAACACTAGGTCGGCCTATAAATGGTCATAACACTCCTTTATACTGAACACAAACTCCTGTAAGTGTCTTAGTGTTTTCTTTTTTCTAAAACCTCAACTTTTTCATTTTGCTAGTTTGCTGATGATAGAAAAGGAGAAGAGATAAATGTCCCGTGTTGTTAAAAGTTAGTCGTGTTTAGGTCAATGTCAATAGGCAAATTGAAATCAAATGTGATTTTGGCTGGAAACACACTATTGTCGTTAGTGCCTCTAATCTAACACGGCAGAGATGCTAATGACTAGAAGTAAAGTTGAAAAAGCCATTTAAATTTTCATTACATTTTTTTCAGCCTATAAATGCACATATGCAGGGCTGTATTTACACTCAGCAGTGGCACAGAAATGAATGAGTCTTTTCTTTTAAGAACATTGAGCAGTGGATTTTTTTGATCACACACTAACTACCTTTCACATCTTTTGTGTCGCTGGTGTAACTGTGCAGTTATGTGTTGTCATGGTATTTCCCTCTATCTATTGTTTATCACCGAGGACTTATCATTCTCACCATCGTTGTTGGCGTGAATAGTACGAAACCCATACTGTGTGTCCTTTAATGTATTTGTGGCACTAGAAATAACTCACTATAGTTCTACAGAAGGCAGCTCTCATTTTAGGCTTTATGGCCGTTGCTCTATAGAAAATGTCACTTTCTGTGACGGTATCTATCCCAGAAACAATTTCCAAAAACAGATCTTTCTTTCTGCAGCCCTGACCTACAATATCTATATTTTCCTTTTTTTAATACATCTGTTTCTTTTTTCCATCTTCTTTTCTTGCCTTCTCTCCATTCCTCCTTTCAGTTTCTCCCTCCTACTCGGTATACTACTTCTCAGTTTTCCCTCTCCTGGGAGTGATTCCCATCTTGGAGGCTGAGCTCGGGGATCTCTCTTTCCTCTGCTCTATTTCTATACTCTCTCCCTTTTTCTACCCCCCCCTTTTCTTTTCTTCCCTCCTCAACCTCTCCCTCTCTCGCAGTGCGTTTCCAGTCTCGCAGGCCAAGGATCAGATTACTCAGGGAGTCTCGGAGGCTCTCTGGCAAGGTGGCAGTGGTGGAGGTGGAGGGGAGGAATGGAGAGAAGGAGGGAGGAGGTAGGGAAGGAGATCAAGTTTCACATCTCGAGCGCTCTGAATCGCCTCCCTCCTCCTCCTCCCCCTCTTCACCCAGGCGGCTTGGAGACAGAGTGGCTGTGCCAGGGAGGAAAACATGCAATCCACCCGTCTCCTCCTCCTCCATGTCCATAGGTCCAGGCCCTCTGCTGCAGCATGGCAGATAAATAAAGGCAGTAAATGGGAACTGAGCATACAGAGGGACAATTCTTCATTCCTCCCCCTCCTTCGCCTCTCCCTCTATCCTGGTAGATATTTTGTATCCCAAGTGTTTTCATTTTGCTGGATTTGTGGCAAAGGTGAAAGTGCTCCAGTGAGGTTTCAGGTTCTGAATATTGAACTTGGGCTCTGAAGTCAGTAAAATGTGTCTGTTGAAAAAATGCTGTGATTGTGGCTGTAGTGGTTTTAGTAATCTTTGTTTAGGAGTACTGTGTAACGTTTATTTTCGTTATCAATTAATCTCTGAGATTAATGGTCAGAAATACATCGACAGTATAGATGATGTCTTAAACATCTTGTTTTTCTGACCATCAGAGCAATAGTCATAAATATCAAAAAACTAAAGCAACAGAATCTTGCATTTGAGCAGCTGGAAGATGAATGTTTTGCTTATAAAAGGTCGCATTCAATTTTATGATGGTGTAGACTAATTGGAATTGATTTTCTCTCAACTACATAAGCACTTGTCTGTTAGTTGATATATAGCATTATCTTTTAAACTGTAAAAAAGTAACTGATTACCTTGCATGTAGCATGATTGTATAAAAAATAAAGGATTTCGCTTATATTGGTCAAACCTAATTATTGTAACAGCCCATAAAAATATTAATAAAATTACGTTTTATTAAAATGTCCCCCCTTCCCTCAAGAACTGAAGTACAGGAACCTCCCTTTGGGTAAAAGTCCTTGTAGTACGTTGTACGTTGCATTTCAGCAGACGGGCTAAAGCCGCTAGAAGATCAAACAAATATTCTTATCAAAGAAATATTTTTCAACAGCTTTAACGCTATACATGGTGTTCCAAATTCAGCTAGCCTAAAGTTTAACTTACATAAGTTAAAATGAAATAGTTTATGTTCATAGTTCACAATTTCAAGCTCACCATCCCTGACAAAAATTAGTTCATACTGAGTCTGTCTGACATTACAACCTAAGAGCTGGCAGCTGAGCAGTTTGAAGCCATACCAAATTCATGTTCAGTGTATTTTTTATCGATGCAGACTTCAACCATTTTTTTGCGTGTTCATGCGTAACACTGGCCATCACACGTTTTGTGATGTGACTTAAATGGTCAGGCGCTTAAGACCCATTTAAAAGACGTTAATGCCAAATGGCTTTCACACGGAAATCAACAGGCGTCCATAACATAGTTTTACTCCAGGTCCTGTAATTTTGTTCGAGTCATGCTTACCAACAGTAATTTGATATTGTTGTCCTGCATTTTAATTTTTGCAGCCAAACAGTTTTTTTTCTCCTCCCCTCTCTCCCGACTTCAGTTCAAGGTCGAATTTGTCTTCATGCGCCTTCTCCATAGGCTCCTCGCCCTTTGATGGTATTGATCTTCCCTTTAAATACACCCAGCCCATCCCAGTGAATAATTCAGATGGCCTCACCACAGTGGCAGCAGAGCGTCTGACAGAAAACCCTTTTATAATGGAGGAAGTGGGGATGGCGTCTGTCTGTGCTGCACACGCTACTTCAGGTTAAACCTAGTTTTTGTTGTCTATGTCGTTTTGAGCCATGTGTGATGTGCAGTCATGGGACGGCGGCAAACTTGACTCAAGCGTTCAGAAATCTGAAGGACTCACCAAACGGCACTTGGAGTTAATGGCAGTGTTTCCTTTCATTCAAAACTAAACCACACCAAAGAACAATGGCACATAGTTCAGAACCCAAAGTGTGTTTGGGCTACAGGGTGTTTGTCTCCTGGACGGTAGCTTGGACTAAGCAAAACATGAACGCTGTTTTTTACAATTGTTCAAGAATGTCACTCGATTTAATATTGAAAGAAGATGAAGTTTAAGATACAAATCACTGTTGCCACACATATCTAACAAACATCACTAGTGCAGAAGTGAAAAATGGCTCAGACAGTCAACAGAAAATGAGTTAATGCCATAAAGTAATGCATTACTGTTACTACTTTGATGAGGTAGTTGTATAAGCTCATTTCTAAGGTTTTGGGTTCTCCAATTTATGTACAGATCTGTTTTTTCTGTAATAAAAAATTGATATAATAGCGGAAGTGTTAGTTGTAGCTGCACTTCTTTGCATGTTCTCTCACAGTTGCACCAAAACAGTTACAACATTCATTTGTTTTTTTTTTTAATTAAGAATTTTGAGCAGCCTGAAACAGAAACTCTACATGGTTTAAAAAAAGAACTTCAATAATCAAAAACAAACACTCTTCTTTAAATCAAACAAATGGCTTCGCCGATGCACTTGGTGTTTCTTTACATCTGACCTTCAGCAGGAGCTCAGACATGGAGGTTGTCAGTCCCTCAGTCCTCCTGGATGTTTCCTCCTCGTTCTTTCAGGGGGGATTTACTTTTCCTTTCTCACTAATTCTCTTGCCCGATGTGTGCAGTGATCTCTTTGAAGTCATCGTGAACCCTGATCTCTGTCCTGACCCCTGACTCCTCCTGCCTGATCCCGTCGCTCTGAGCCTCTGTTCCCCTCTCTATTAACATAGCTGTTTACTCCCCACATGGAGGAAATTTACTGCGTTGGATTCATAGTAAACGTGTCGCTGTTACACTTATAGATGTAACAAATAGTTTGTGTCAGTAGCCAGTTTCAGACATGAACTCAGGAAAATTCAGCCTTGGACATTATCCAGAGTAACCTTTGAGACCTGCAACTCTGTGTCACAACTTTATATAAAATGTAGTTAAAGTTTCGGAAATTGTGTAGAATTGGTGGCACATATAAAAAAAGGCTCAATCATTCGACTACATCTGCAGTTGAGTGATAGAAGCATCCTAAACACGGCCGCTTTTAATCCTCCCAACAATTCAGAACAGAGCTGGGCACACAAGCTCATGCGCATAATACGGACATTGCACCTCAGGCTTGAAGGATATAATCCGGATAATGTCAGCAGCGTTTCCCTCTGACATCTTTGTTCACATTTACACCCACTCATAAAAAAGTCAGGGTAATGTCAGAATTCCACTGCATGTCTGAAAGGGGCTTAAGTTATTGCTGCCAAGCCTGGACCTTTTTATTTCATTCCCACCTTGGTTTGATTGAGACATTTTGGAGTAATAGTTTCTTGCTAATTAATATTTGGTTTTTAATTTATAGTTTTTTTTTGTCTTTCGAAGGATAACAACTGAGGTGTCTGGGATTTTTGAAACAAACGTGCTTATGAAAAGTTTATCGTTTAAGGCACGCTCTTGGTTCTTTTGGCACGACGTGGTTCTCAGCCATGATGAAAGATCAGGCCTGCACACAGACCTCAGGGTCGAATTTTCCCACTCCGCCTGTGCGGCTGTGAATGCAGCGCCACTCTGTCCCTCCCTGTCTCCTTCTGTCTGCTCTTTAATTTCAATTAGCTCTGGCTGCTCCTTGACTTTGATGGCATTAATCTCTCCTCAAGTCCCTACACTCGCCCCTGTACTCTGTCTTTCTCTTTTGGTTTTGGGAAAGCTGCCTCGATAAGGGCCTAAATCCTTTGCTTACCCCTTTTTGCCCTCACTCAGCTCCTTGATGCTCTGGATTTCCACCCTTATTTTATCCTTTAGAGTTTTCCAGTTTCAGTTTCCAGTTTCATCCCTGTACATTGTCCTCTGTGCGATAATGTAACAGTCTTCCAGGAATGAGAGCCGGACTGAACCTGCTTAGTCAGTGGATCTACACCAGCTGTGATGCTGTGGACTTTAATTTGTAGCTTTAAAACTGTTCCAAAAGTGCTTGTTAATTTATGTCGATGCTAATTTCTATTTTCTTTGGTACTCTTGTTTTTTTGCAGTGGATGTTATCCTTGGTTTACAATTCATTTATAATAGTCTTGAAAAGTCTTGGGTCGGACATGTTACCTTGAGCATTTCTGTAAGCCTTTCATAAACACCTTGACGTTGCAGTTTGACATCGAAGGGCAACTTCACCAATATTTACCTTGTCTTCTGTGGCCTTAGTTTAAGGTAAATGTACATTAATGCTTTTAAACTTCTCTCTAACTTCGACGTATTAAAATATTTCTCTGGTTCTAGCTCGAAACCATAATTGCAAAGTCCATAGTGTGAGCAACAAGAAGACCTGTCTTAAACTGTAGGTTCCTCCAAGTGACGTCATTTGGAGGCATTTTACAGCTAGATGTAGACAGATGTTTGAATGTAGAGAAGTCAGAGGGAAGTTTACCAAAGTCCCTCAGTGACTTTGTTTCGGTTGATTAGTGTTGACTTGACGGTGGAGCCTGATACCAGTTTCTGCTGCTGCTAAAACTCGGGTCTGTGCATCCAGGCTGCAGAATGGGAGCTGCTGTTTGTCACTCTTAGCTTGTATTAGTGAGCATGTTTACCATCACTGTCTGCATTCCTTTGCCTGTCTGCATACTTTACGTACGGGGGACTGGTTTCACAGCTTTCCTGTCAGACTGTGGTTTCACACGTTCATCTGACACCTCGCACCAATGCTGGAGTTAAACAGCCACTCACTTCAGAGCAGTTCTATGCTTTAAAACAGATGTGGCTGCTGCCAAGAATCATTTGTTGAAAACCTACTTTGCTGCAAATGTAAAGACAGTACAACAGTCATGTTTAGTAGAGGGACACTAGAGGCACAAACATGGAAAAATTGGGATTATGCAACATATACAGGCCTAGTAAACATTTGCTGCAGTTAGATTCACAATATCTTGCAGTCACCTGTTTGCAAATAACTTGTTTCATAGAATAAAAATGTTGAACTTGTAATATCTGTATTGAAAGCCACCAGGTCAAAAAATTTGTATCTCTTCACAAGATCAAGGTGAATGGGAGAAAAGTGTAGATTTAAAGGAAAATGGGTAAACGGCTGATGTGGAAAAAGTGGAACTGTTCACTACCGATGAAGTCGGTGTATAGTAGTGAGGTTTCCTGCTGGGCTTCTCTTACACTGTTGGGTTTCCTTTAAATAGCTGGTTGCTCTGTTTCTGTGTGTAAACAGCCCAGAGTGACATTACTGCAGCTGCCACTGAAGCAGAAACACAGTACAGGCACCCATCATCATCATCATCATCATCATCATCATCGTCTGACTGCAGGACAGGCTGCACTGCACTAGTTTACAGATTTTCCTGCTGCATTTGAAGCCATACTACGGTTGGGTATACAGCGCCACTTCCAAAACATAGGAAACAAAGAATTAGTAAGAACCGTGGTCTGTTAGTTAAGTATTTTTTTAAAGGTGTTTCATTTTCTTGTCTTCAGAATTTTTAACGTGTATATTTGAATCAGAACAATTTCTCTTCGGACAGAGGTAAAACCTTTGGTTTTCCGCAGTTTCTGGTCAGCTGTTACAATTCATCTGATTTCACATAGTTGGAGAGAAAGCAGAGCTGTGCTTTATTTCAGTTGATCGTCATGTGGGAGAGCAGGATCTGTTTTTCCCTCAGTGTTTCTTTTTCTTGGCACAGCCTCTCCTTCCAGAAGAGAGTGTGTGTGTGTGTGTGTGTGTTGGACAGAGAGGCAACAACTGTTTTAACCAACCTTGTGACCGCTCTTATTCCCGTCGTCTTCGGACATCTATTTTCTCCTTGTCTGTTCTATAATAACTCAGCAACTGATTCCCCACTGCTGTCACATGTAGACGCATGCTGTGAAGCTGCTGAACAACCAATCATCACAGTTTTCCACACTGTCAGGAGTATTTTTCCCAACTGAGTGTGTTAGTTTTGGCAGCAGCAGGGTGGTGCAGCGTGGAGCAGGAGGAGGCAGGTTCAGACCCTCCACGCCCTGACAAAGAGTTACTGCTCACTACTGATCCCAACCTTTGACCTCTGGGGAGATTTTTGATTATATCTGTCTGTACAAAAGTTACACTGAATGCACTATGCCAGCAACTTGTTCGATCGCAATTAAATTTACTCTGCTGAACAAATGTAGTAGTTTCCGTTGTTGAGTAGGATTCAGTAGCAAAAGTAGCAATACTTATATTTAGAAAAGGTGGTAGTTTCTGTGGTAAAATTGTGGGTAAAAAAAAGAGCATTTGCAAAGTACTAGTAGTACTTTCTGTGACTGGCTTGTTTTATTTTTGTGGTGGTAGTATTATATTCTGTGGTAATGGGCTTTCACCTTTCAAACGGTAACTTGCTAGTGCTGCAGCAGCTGTTGGTGTTGGGTTTTTGTGTGTGTGTTGTATGGTTACTGCTAGTTGCCAAGCGCTATTTTTAAAAGATAATGTGAAGTGTATGTCTGTTGATGAGTCTGTGTTCGGACTTTCTGTCAAAATGCTGAAAAGTGTCGCCACAGTAATTAGGAGTGTTGCCGTACCTTGGCTCAGTCCCTATGAAATTTGAACATTTAAATCTGTAAAATAAAACGTATGCTGCCAACTCACAGGTGTTCCCCATCTCCCCCATAAAATACTGCATGATGTAACTTTGCATTGTCAGTGAGTAGCAGCAACAACATAAGAGTACCATGTACAGTATCAATTGTTCCAGGAGTTTTTGTGGTTTACGACATTTTTGTTGTAGTGGTGGTTTCGTAGTAAACGTCTTTTGGCTGTAGTAGTTCACGTGGTCATACATCTATTTGAAGTAACAGCTGTGTACTTGGATTTCCAGTAAAGTGTGACTCGTCTACATGTGTAACAGCTTTAGGTTTCTGGTGTCAAGCGTTAAATTCTCCACTTTTATTTTTGCAGCTTGTGTGCTGTGTGACGACTTCCTTTTCAGTCTGCAGTATCTGCTTAGACTCTATAAACACCAGCTGGGCTTTGACTGTCCTCTCTGCTCTCGGGGTGTGAATATTAACTCACTCTTCTGACGTTGGCCTTTTTCACTAAATAAAGGCTCCTTTGAGGAGCTCTGAGCTGTCAAATAAAAAGACTTCTGTGTTGCAGGGGCCAAGGAGGAATCTCTGACTGTCGGCCACACGGCTCCACTTATCTCCTCCCAAACAGAAACAAGCCGCAGACAAACTCACATCAACACTGATCTAATGATCGGACCCTTGCACAGCAGTGTTTAAAATAGTTCTTGTGGTCCTTCAGGGGGATTAGTGGACTTGAGACAATGCAAATAAGTCTTGTAGGGTGATGATGTATTCTAATGGGGGGTCATAGCAGTTTGCATCCGCGCATGGCGTTCCTTTTTTTGTTTGTGTGCTTGAATGAGGTTCCGTTAGTCAGTGCAGGTAGTTTGTTCCATCTTAAAGCATCCACAGTCTCTGATTTCAGGTGAACCAGAGACTTTGTCATTGTGTTTTTTTATTTGATGCTGTGTCACCCTGTTTACAAACTTCACCATAACTTCATGACGCATCAAGAATTTGAATCTATTTATGCTTTTTAACTGTGCAATTAATGAACTTTTTCCATAAGTAAATTTTTCTGTCATAAACTGCAACAGCAGTATTATTGTTCAGCAGTAAACGTTGATCAATGCAGATCTCCCTGCTGGATTAAAAGGATTTTATAAAGCTTCACTTAGACAAGTAGTAAATTAAACTATCTAATCTTTACATTGTGATCTGTGTCAACTGTTTAGTATTTGGATCAATAAGCTTATATCACTCTTGTCTCCATGTTAGTGCAGCCTGAAAACGTACATGTACACTGCGACTGCATTTATGTCTTTAACACTGCTCTTGATCAGTATTCAGTAATAACAGTAATACCAAAAACAAAGTACTGCTTCTTCTCGCTGTGAGACTACTGTTACGACGTGTAGTGGACACATTCAAGTATATGCATACCTGATCGTAGTATAATGTAAAACTTTCTAAGATGAACTGTTCAAACCTTAAATTGGGTAATAAATATTCAATTAATAAGTGGTTTGTTCTTTCCATTTCTTAGGCTGGTGATGTTGGTGTGAGCTGACAAGCTTCCCATGAAGCCATGCACGAACATAGACACTGTTGTACTATGGAGCCACCGGTCAGGTATGGAAACACACAATGTTCCAGATCAGTTGTCTGTAGCCGGTGTGAAATGCCTGCAGATTGCTTTTTTGTGCTAACATGGGAAAAAAAAGTTGTTTTCTCTGTATGAGAAGATGTGAAGAAACATTTACATGTTTTCTAAATGTAGAGGCACCAGTGATTACTCTCTAAAAGTTGATTATCCAATCCCCTTCCCCCTTTCTGCTCAGTGAGGAGATTAACCCTTGACCCCCAGAGCTGAAGGTAGTTCTGGTTATTCAGGAGAACTCCAGATTTTTAATTGCAGGCTGTCATTGGGTCATTTGAACTGTCGTCTGGTTTGATTAATAACCACAAAGCAAGAGAGCAGGAAGAGCGCTGATTACACCGAGCCTGAAGGCTGTGAAGTAAAGTCATGCAGAGAGCATGAAAGTTTCCCCACAAAGACTGTGTGTGTGTGTGTGTGTGTGTGTGTGTGTGTGTGTGTGTGTGTGTGTGGTTTGATTTCTGTGTGTACAGGGTGAAGTCGTGTCTTGACCTCAGGAAAGATTTGTGTGTGTGTGTCCTGTAGCTTCTGACATTTTTGACCTGCTTAGTTACTGAGGATTGTTACGATGGATTTTCTTTTCTTGGAGTTGGAGCAGTTACATCCTGTGTTGGCTGAGATGTCCTCCCAACCAGCCCATTGATGAAGTTTTGAAACTCTTTTTCAACAAAGCAAAAACATAAATTGTTATGTGGCTCAAAGTTATGTGGCTCAAAAGCAATAGTACCTCCAGTAAAGGACACAGATTTGAAAAGGACATTTTGACAGGTTAGTATTATGAGATAATAACAACCAACATTACCAGCCTTATCATATAGATAATGTAAAGAGATTCAAAAATCACAACAAAATTATTAGCGTAAGTCAATTTTTACTTTTATGAAATACAACATCAAAACTCACACTTAAGTCAGAATTCAAATAAAACTCAATATTTGGCTCATTTTGGAATTATGGAATTAAAATGTGTAAGACAAACAGTTATCATTATTTTCTCTTCCAAATTTAATTATTTAAAACTAGCCAAAATGTTATTGTTGAATAACAATGTTGAATCATTTATAAGGTGAGAGGCACATCTTTCTTGAGGTGCTGGTCCTCCGCCGTGTTTCTTTTGATTTCGTTGGTTGGCAGTTTTTTCTAAAAAGTTGTTGATGAGTTTTCCACGCAGTATGTGTGTTGAAGCAAGGCCAGTTTCTGCCTTTGTTTCAGGATGAGGTGACTCCAGTGTCTGAATTTCCGAGCTCGCTGACAGACCTTCTAACAGAGCCGAGCAGTCTGCAGCACAAAATCACTCCCATATGTCCCTCAGCAGCCCTGCCCCCGCAGCCCTGCACGCTTCACTCACACCCTGTAGCCCAGCTCGGCCTCAAGTAAAACCTGGCAAACTGACGCTGGATTTCCTTTCGTTTTTTAAGGCAGAGGATTTTAGAATGAATATGTAGGAGAATTATCAAAAAGGTCATGCAAATCCAAGGAATACAACTTTATTAGGATTTTACAGCGAATGTAAGTAGGCTGTAAAAATCCGCCTGAAGAACGTTTTAGGCTGATTTGGATAAAGTTCTTTAGGGTAGATGTATTTGCACAGTACACTATAATGTGTATATCACTTATGGATTTGGGGTCTTGCAGTAAAATAAACTAGATTTGCACATCAAAACACTTGAAGAAGGTTGTATTCAGTCATATTTATATGAGTTCAGTGACTAAATGAATACTGTGTCAAGAGTTGAGCAGCAGTAATTTAAAGAAAAACCTCCCCCAGCCCCTAACACCCCCTTTGAAGTGTGTGTGTAGTTTGCTGTTTATCACATACTCTGCAGTCGCATCATAAATTCCTCACACTCCTGACTGGTTCATGAGTCACTGACAAACTTTCAGCCACAACTTAAACAGACCTAAATGAAGATTTAATAATGAAAAAGTGAAATGGTTTTAATAGAATAATTCAGTGTTAGCTGTTGTTTCAGTAGTTTCGTATTTTTGCAGGGATTTCCTGGCTTTTCACAGGGCTTAGGAACGATCTGCCTCACAGGGTCACTGGGGCTTGACATTTTCACGTAGTTTTGACCATAATGCATAAATACTGTGTGAAAGTTGGCAGTGCTTTTTGTAATTGTACACTTTTTTCTTCTCTCAAGCTCAACATTTTCTCAGGAAAGAAAACTCTACATTGAGCATTACTTAAAATGTAACTCTGGAATTCCGACATTATGCTGACTTGTATGTGTGAACGCCAACGGCCGAGTGAGACGCTGTCGACATTGTCCTCCGAGCCCCCCTAGTGCTGCTCGCTCCCGAATAGGTGGGAGGATTTAAAGCAAACGAATGGATGTGTTGATGACATCACCTGAGTGCATTATGTGAAACAGGCTATAGTTACTTAATAGAGTATGAGATGCCGTTTCCCTCATTAAAAGTCACTGCTTCAGAATTATTAGATGAGAGTTATTTTAATAAAAACATATACACGATGGAGATTTAAGCATTAAGACCATTTGGCTACCAGGTTGCTCCATGCCAATTTCTAAACCCTAAATACAGTTCTAAAGAATAAAAGATGTGGTCACTGTCCCAGCAGGGAGCGTCTCCAGAAAAAATACCATAGTCCTATTCTGTCTGTATTTTGAAGAGTGAAGGTGAAGTGTGAAAGCACTGGAGCATTTTCACACACTTGTGATGTCAGAACACTGACTCATGTCAACTGGACGTCTGCCTTCCTGGTTAGAAACGTTTCGCGTTGCGTTTCAGCTGCTTCAGTCTGAATAAGGTGGCATTCTTCCTGCCTGGACTCGTCACTCTGTCCTCTGCTTCTGAACTTGTCATGTCAATTTTGTCACGATTCCTGCTTGTCTCTGTTTAGTCCCTTCTTCAATTTTTATCCTTTTTTTTTTTTGCTGTTTTTAGTTCATCCATAACTTTATATTTCTACGTAAGCACCTATTCTTCCCACTGTGATCTGAGTTATTTTTTTCCCCTTTCTTTTGACAGAAACCCACTCAAACACACAGGACCACCTATATCGTTGTCCTACATGGCCAGTTCTGTGGCCTGGCTGCAGTTTCTAAGCGACACGGTGCATAAAGCCATCCAGGCTCCCTTCACAGAGTTCAGTCTCTGGCCAGACCACCCAAACACATACACAGGGCCAATGTTCTGTCTGCTATAACAACAGTTATACTTTATAGTTTTGTGTTTTTATGTCTCTGGGGAGAGTTACACTCTCTCTAGTTTCCACTCTTTCATGCTGGGATCAGACCAGTGCAGCCTGCTCGTGGCTGCTACGGGAGCTGAGGCAGAAAATTACATTTTAAAAATGGAAAGAAACTTGCAGCATCAGTTTGCTGTGCAGATGCTGGAGAGACGATGCCTGGTTAAAATTGACTGGCGGGACCTCCTCCAGCCAAGGGCGAGGAGGGCGGGGAACTTTACAGGAAAGTGTCTGATTGTAGCTCTTGCTCTACAGAGTGGATGCTATCAGAGATGTGATTTTGTGTCTTTATAACCTTCTGCTGACAAATGTTGGTTCAGCACTGTTGTTGTGAGGACACTTTAGCTGGTCCACACAACTTAAAAAGGCTTTTTGAAGGTCAAGACTGTGTATCAGGGTAAGAATTAGGTTTTGGTTAGGGGCTAGGGATTGTATTATGTCAAGGAGTGTCCTCACAAGTATATAACTGTGTGTGTGTGTGTGTGTGTGTGTGTTGGGGTGCATTTTCCATTACCTTTGTTGCCACATTCCAGAGAGTTGAAGTGGGAAGGGGGCAGGGAAAAAGAGAGATAAGGAGAAGGGTTGAGACATGTGGTTAGTGACAGTAAACAATACCAAAAGTGCCTCGATTGTGTTAGCCCTTCTACTGAAGCCCAGTGTTCACTGTGGGCCCCAAAGAGGAATATCAGCCATGCGGTCATAAATATGTGGGCTCCTTTTATGAACTACAATTTTCTTGCACTAATTTCGCATAAAATGAAACCAGTGATGTCATTGACACCATCACAGTGACACATATTTTCCTGTTGTTAATTAAAACATATTTGTTCTTTTAATGAAGAAAACGGCATTTCCTATGTTCATTCCATGGGATCCTTTTACATTCAATTTGAGGGTGTATGTTTTGTGTGTATGCTCCATACACACATCCATAAGAAAACAAAATAACTAAACACTAATGAGCTTGAACATTTATTCGTATTTGGCTCATGTAAGGCTATGCCGTGCAGCTAGACCACTAGAAGTGTCAGTAGGGATAACCATGTGTTTAGAGCGCTTCCTCCTCTCCGCTGCATAAAACTGAGGGAGCTGTGTTTTTGAAAATGTTTCCGTGCTGAGATTTTCTACTGTTGATCAAACAAATTTTGCTGTACCCACCATGACAAGCAGCAATCAGCAGGAGAGTTGACTGGTTTAACTGGGAGAGTTGTTTCAGGAACTTTCCAATCCTCAATGATTTATGATCCTAATGTTTCTTTTATGGTCTGAGTGTGTTTGTTTTATGACTGAGCTGTAAGACAAAGGCAGGACTGTGCCAATGATGGATGGACCTGTTTCTATGGAGATTAGAGTGATTAGAAACACCTTTAGGGTCTGAAACATGTCGTGCCGCTTTATTACTTTATTACTTTGCGACCAGGTTGGCATCTGTCCGTCTCTCAGGGACTGCGTTTACATTCCCCCAAGTGACCCAGCTATAGTTGGATTTCTTGACTATTAGCTTCTGTGTAAATAGAAACCTGGTTACTGTTATCAGGGATCAGAGAAACCTGATTTCCATAGGTCGATTTCTGCTGGAGAACACTGATTCCTGTGTAATGTAATCAGCTTTTTACACGTGCACATGTGCAGGACAAAAGTCTGTCGATGGAGGGAGTATTTCAGTGCAGCGCCTGGATGAAAGTAGAGATTGTTCCACTGAGCAACTAAAGCCCCTTTCAGACATGCAGTGGAATTCTGACATTATCCTGACTCTTTTGGAAGCGAGTGTATGTTTGAACGAAGATGTCTGAAAAAACGCTGCTGACGTTATCCAGATTATATCCTTTGAGTCCCTTAGTTCAATGTCTGTATTACGCGTGTGAGCTTGTGCGCACATCACACTGCTCTGTGCCGAATCGTTTGAAGGATTAAAATTCATCGAGTGTATGACATTACTCAACTGCCACCGGAGTTGAATGATTGAACCATTTTCTAGCAGTTGCACAGCTTCGATGCGCTGTAAATTCAAAATTGAAACTTTATATCAAGTTGCACCTCCTGTGCCAATTGCGCGTGGAAATGCAGGTGATTTTCTCACCTGAGGACACTTCTCACTCGGGCGATGTCCCGTTGTGATTTACATGATTGAAAGGCTACTGAGGGTAATGTTCAAGGCTGAATTCTCCAACATTGTCCAGAGTTTATGTCTGAAAAAGGCTTAGGATTTAAACTAATGTAAGGTGACCTATGGAGGTGTAAATAAATGAATCTGCTGCTCAACGTTTGTGAAATTCAGACAAATGTGTTGATCAGATCAACTGACTGTTTACTGATCTGCAGCGTGTATACGTGGATTTACAGTAACCACGTTACTACAGTGTGTGTAAGCTAGGTGTGTGCGATTTTTAACAAAAAAGTATCTGAATTGAAAATATCCAAAGTAGATAGTATTGGTAAAAAAACTTTCTGCAATTTATGCATTTGTTTGGAGTTCCCACACGCTTCAAGCATCCACAAGCTCGCCCTCATCCTACTCAGTAATGCATTCGATGACATTTTCTGCATCATTGTAGAGCATTCAGTTCTTTCCAAATTAAACTATTGAGTCATCTGTTGAATATTCCTGTATTTTTCACATCACATATCCCAGTAAATATCAAAGGTATATTTTTCAGATATTGTGCAGCCGCGGTCGTCCACCAATCCTACAGTTGTCGATTCTATCCCTGGCTCCTCTGGTCACGTGTCGAGGTGTGCTTGAGCAAGACACTGAACTCTCCACTTAGTCGCATATTTTCCCTTCACAGTTTTACTCATTGTTAACGTTATCTGCACCGTCAGACGGCCAATGCCACTTTTTATTCTTATCGGTCCATCAGATACTGTGTGTTTAACTGGACTTACCTTGGTGACCTCAGGAAAGCTGATTTCTTCAGGTTCATGTAAATGGCATGGAAGCTGGTTTCTGAAAGTCCAGCAGAAGATGCAACTTGCACAAAGTGCCTCGTTGAATTCTTCATAAGTGACTTTTCATCCCATTGTGTATCAGACCCCCCCCCCCCCGCCCCCTTTTTTTTCTTTCTCTCAATCTGCGCTGTCACTCTGCTGCAACGCGATTTAACACAAAAAGCAAAGCCAGAAAGCAGTGGGCCTGTGCGTGTAACATTCTGCTCTGTCCCAAATCGTCAGGAGGATTAAAAGCAAGCAAGTTTCACACGTGAGAATCTTCTACCGTGAGTCACATGTCTCAAAGGCCACTCCAGAAAATGCCTGAGAATCAAATTCTGTTAACTAGTTAAAAAACGATTAATTGTACAGCCCTGCTGACAAGTGGAGTGTAGATACTCCTGATTAGGTTTCATCTGGCTAGAGTTCGTCACAACATATGTAAAGTTGAGTTGCCTCAACTTTAATACAGGTTCTGTTGTCTGATTTCACTGAAGGGAACTTAGTCTTAAATTATCATGAACATTTTATCATGGTTTTAGGGTTAATTTCACTCAAAGACGTTTGACTTTTCAGTTGCTGTTCTGTCATTTAAAAATTGTTCCCTAATTGTTGTCATTAACAAAGTACAAATGTAGAAGAACATTCAAAGTAAAATTGTGGGATTAAATAAAGGATGAACGTAAAAAGGAGGAGAAGAAGCAGAAGATGCAGGGAGGAAAAGGCCTGCAGCACTGTTCACCAGGGCTCGGGTTGTTCTGGGTATTCTTATGCTAATCCATCGCTGGAGATGAGGTGCAGAGCAGCCAAGCAAACAATGGCAGTGGAGCCAGAAAGTCTGGCCTGCAGTCTCTCAGGCCCTGAAAGGCATGTCGGGCAGGGCGCCGACACCAAAGGGAAGCTGCTGCAGCACCCAGAGGCCCGCCTGCAAGGAGGGGCCCCTGGAGGGGACCGGGGTAGAGGGGGGTAAGGGAGAGAGTGAAAAGCAGTTGGGTAAGATTAAGGAAGGAGGGGAGGATTGGAACAGCATAGGAAAGAAATGGAAACTGGCCAATGCAAATGAAGAAGGAGAGAATAAAAGAGGAGGAACGATGAAGAAAAAGGCGGAACGGCGAGAAAACATCGAAAGAGCTACAGGGATAGGAAAAAATGGAAAAGAACGATGGTGTAACGTGTCCCTTACCTTACAACCTCACATTTTGGAATGTTTTAGGAAATTTACGCGGAGAAACTCCCAGACTGCTGTACATCAGATGCCTTTATCCAAGTGAGAGGTACAAGGCAGCAAACATCTAAGTCAAGGAGGAAAACGTCAAAGCAAAGTGCTGGAAGAGCAGGCAGAGTTCTGTTTTCAGCAGAGTAACAAAATTGTAAGGATATTACAGATGTGATTCTGAAAAAAATCTACAGGCTCTTGTTTCAAGTAAATAATAAATCTTCATGAAACTAAGACAATTTGTATAATGCTTGGTATGCTGAGCAGGTTGATGTGCTGCAGCAGATCGTGTGTGTTTGTGTGCAAGCGCACTGGAAACATCCAGTAACATGCACCATAGGATGTGTGTATTGTGTCACACAGATGTGTCTAACTTATCCGATGACCCTGTTATTAATTTATGTATGCGGGTCAGGAGTTGGCCGCTGTGCAGTTACATGTAAACATGACGTTTCCTGAGGTCACTTTGGGCTGTACAAATCAAGTTAAATTGACGTCACTTGACTACAAATTCACAAGAAGTGGTAGAGTAGCTACTCAGGTCTTTTATTATTAAAAATGGCAATACTACACTGTAGAAGTGCTGTTATTAATAAATGTTCTGTCTTTATCTAATTTAAAGTACAAAGTTATAATCAGTAAAATGTACTTTAAAAACCAAAATGCGTCATTTTCAGAATGCTAAATATTTTGGTAACTGTAGTTAATGCATTGATTTTATTGTTGTGGCTGTTTGTGAGATCGCACCCACGGTTGGGTATTTGGTCATTTCTTATACACTGGAGATATGGTCCGCCTTTATATTGTTCTACGGTAAAGGAGAGAATCAGAAAGAAAAAAATCATTTCTTTATTTCATCTTGTATTGCTACTACATACAATCCCTTTCAGACAGGAACTCTAGAGAATGTCAGGATGATCAGGTCCAGACACTGTCCGGAGTTTCAGTTTCAGACATGTAGCCAACATCAGGGGATCGTCCGGGTGAGATGCTCTCTCACATGTAGTATTCTCACAAGTATTTATGCGTGCCCGCATTAGTAGAATCAGTTCTTTACCTTCACGTGTGCGTTTGCCCGGTTTGGTCATCAACGCACCCACTCATTCATGGTGAATCCTCTATTCACACATGAGCTCGGCTGCAGATAATCCGGACTTTGAACTAGCGAGCTGGCTGGGTAAAATCCAGATAATGTCAGGGCCAACAGACTTTGTGTTAACGCACACACCCCCTCTGGATAAAGTCTGGAATATGTCTGAATTCCAATGCATATCTGAACAGGGCTAAGGGAACTTAATTGTCATTTGTCCCTCCCATGTTTGTTAATTAGCTTTAATGGGGAGTGAAAGGCAGGAAAAACCCTATCAGATGAAGTAACATGCAAGAACAAGTATTCAATAAATCTACCAAAGTTCCACTTATTTATTTCTTCTTATTTTGACTATATGAATTTTTATCAGCAAATGTTGTTTTTCCATGAGACAATAAGACTTTTCCTAGTTCCGATTTTTTTATTTTTTTTATTTTTTTTTTACACCCGCTATAGCCATAGCCGTCCCATCTCACATGTTCATGATGAGCACAGAGAACCCGACTGGCTCAGTCCATCTCCTCACCTTTCACCGTGGTGCATCCCAGCTGCCCCAGTAACCTTCTCCACAACCTCCAGCCCTGATCCCAATCTTCCTCAAAACTGCATTTGTTTGTAGAGCTTAGAAGCTCTTGGCTGTTGCTCCTCATCCAATCAGGCCTCTTGTGTCATTTATTTAGTCTGCTGCCATTCTTCCAGAACAGGAAGAGGAGATGCATTAAGGCTTGATTATTGATGTCTGGCCCCTCACGTTGCAGTTTGTCCACGGAGGAGGAGTATTCATAATGCTTGTACCCACCACCACCCTCCTCATAAACAAGGTCCAGTGTCATTTTACAACAATTTAGCATCTCTTTGAGGAGCTGCTAAATCTGATGCAGGCATGAGAAGCTGGAACCAGATCAGATAGTTTCTTTATCTATAAGCCCTTTCCTAACGATTCTCCTTTTTTAAAAAAACTGATCTTGGCTTGAAAAACTTTTATATGGTTTGAGTAGTTCCTTGGGAAAGATGTCAGTGGAATGTTTTGTTGTGTGTTGAAAGAATCAGGTCTTTGGAGATTGTGTAAGATGTGGTTTCACCTACTTTGGTTTAAGGTGAGCAAAATGTGTAGAAATTTGTCTTTGGTTTACACAAAGACACTGAAGCATAAATGTAGAAGCTGGAATCTCAAAATGCTTTATTGAACTTACTTATTGATATCGAAAATAATTTGCAAGTACCATTTGTCTGACCTGCACAGGGGACCTTATGAAGATATATACCAAAAACGTCCCAAAAACTGGGGGATCTCCATAAATGCATGAACAAATTGTTAATTGAGGCATTGGTTGGGGCCTTTTCTCTTATTTAAACTGGGCAACAACAAATCCATGGGGTGTAGTCGGAGAGGAGAATAATCCTAGTAGCATTCTAGTGGTATATTGTACCTCAGTGTATTTTCTATATTAAACTTATTATACAGTCTGCTGTAGGAGCCACCAGGCATGGCAGTGAAGTATCGCTTTACGTAATAGTTTTTATAGCCGGCTACCTCTCCAGCCAAATGAAAAGTTATTATACCCAGAAGCAGACAGCTCCCTTAAAAGCTTTTTAAATAGGTCTGTTTCTTCAAGTCTTAACCCACTGCTTGGGATTCCATCCCACCAAATTTCCCAGCATCCCTAGAGTGGTGTGACCTGAAATTCCTTCCCCTGAGGGAGGTGGGTTCTGGCTCAGTGGTTCCCTTTAAGGGCAGTTTATTCTGTACAGGTGGGACAGCTAACAATGCGCCCATTCATTCACGTAATGCTGAACGTTCCTCCTCCAAGACTCCAGCTAGCCATAGTAGCTACGCTACATTAACCGCGGTTACCGGAGGAGGAGGAGGAGGAGGAGGAGGGTACACGGCGGATTAGTGTGCACATAGACAGGTTGTCTCTGAGGGACAGATGTCTTAATTTCACAGAAACAGAGTGAATGAAATTGGGATTGTGATGCAAATATGTAAATTCACTAGATGTTCACTCAATATGTTGATTCCAGGTTAGTTTTATTGAACACAGGGACTGTTTCCCCCATTACATCTATTCAAAGGAAGAATCTTTTTAAGGCTGGAAAGAATATGAGGAATGGTTACAGTGAGGCAAAAAACCTGTCAATCAAGTGAAACTAAGTTTAAGTCTCATTGGTCGTAATGAAAACGGCTCAGACATGTGAAAACTGATACACACTCGCTCAACTGTAAGAAGCTTAGAAAGCACAAGGGTTGAAGAATAAGTTATTTGAATCTTGGTAAAACACATACAGATCTTCAGTTTAATTGGTAGAGTGAGATACTGTTAGTGCAGGACTCTCCTCTGAGCTCCTAATTCGGTACTTCTATTTGATGCTGCATAACACCTCCACATTAGATCAGTTTGCCTGTAGGTGCAGCACTTTATCAAATTTACATAACTTCCACCACTGCTGTTCTGTAATAAGGACAGAATCCCAAACTAAAATGCAGAAAATGCCACAATTGGCTTTTTTTTAATGTTGGATCATATGATAGAAGAGTCACATGCGTAAACAACACCTCAGGTCATTTTAACTAACAATAGTGGCTTATTTGTCTCAAACAGCTTAACCTGCTGTCAACATTGGTATCTGATATCTGCAATAGAAGGAGATTTCAGTGTGAGTGAGAAGCAGACCGAAGGATCTGAGACAAGCCTGAACCCGACTCTAAGGAGGACAAGGAAGAGATGGGAGTGAAAGTTATCCAACACCTCAAGTGTTTGGAGAGCTTCTCTCGAACCCGTTTTCTTCAGCTTTTTCAGAGCTTGATCGGACAGTTTATTTCTCTGTGCGCAGCGCAGAGTCACGACCTCTGTCCTACGTATGTGTGCACTCATCTCAACTCGTGTTGTTCAAAGGGAAATGTATGTGTTGGGTGATTTTAGAAAGGGTGTGTGAGAGAGAGAAGGCGGGAGGCATGCTTCCTGGCTTGGGGGATCACAACAGTCGGTCCTTCCTGAGCCTGCCTCGTCTTGCCCTCCTTAATGTCTGGATGTCTGAACGTTTCTTTTCCTCTCTCTGTGTGTTATCTCGCTCCATAGTGCTGCTACTGTCTCGAAACGGAGCAAGAGCCACAAACAAATTTCAGAGTTTTGTTGTAGCAGCAAGATGAAAATAAGCAAAAACCTAGGAACAAACACGCACGCAGACAGATATTTAAATCTGAATGCTTGAATTCTCACGTGGTCGCGTTTTACAGCGTAAACTAGTTGTGACAGAGTGTAAAGCAGCTCAAACAGGGACAAATGCTGCAGACGGTGTTGACTGTGGTGCTCCCCCTCCTCCATGTACAGTAGCACTTGTAGCCTGTATACTGTTTGTGTGTGTGTGTGTCTTCTCAGCCAGAGATGTGCGAAAAGTGGGTCACAGGTTAGACCTCTTTGCGGCCCCCCAACACACACACACGCCAATCACGCATTGCGAATAACTCAGACACATACCTCACCCCTCCATCACTCTCCACTCCCGCTAATTGCAACATGCCATTATTAGCACGACACTGGGCCAGCGCCTGTAATTGCAGAACATCCCTGAACAAATAATTTGGGGTTTAGTTCGACTGTCGGAGGGTCATCGGGTCACAGAGGGCCACAGTCGTCTTACATCGATATTTCCCCCCCCAGAAATCACTTGAACAACTTCAGGCCTGCTCAAAACTACCAAATATTAAATACTTTACGGATGTTTAACCCTCTAAATGCCAGTTTACTTGTGAATCGTTATCAAAAACCATGTTTTCCATGTAATAAATAGTAGGGGGTGGGACTTTGGCTGTGTGTGTGTCAAAGATTAGCAACAAAATTGATTTGATTGGGTTAGTATTTTTTATGTAGTGCCAGATGCTCACTCTGGACACTTTTTCTTTTTTTGTAATAAGTAATTATTGAAATAAGTGAAATGATAAATTATTCCTGAAAATGATTTAATGTTTGGTAGTTTTGAGCAGGTCAGGGAAGTTGTTGAGGTGATTTATGTGGAAAAAAACAAACAAAAAAGTATGATGACTTTATAGCAGCTTTTGCCAGGCGTCCAGAGAGGGTCCACACTGGGTGGAGACAGTTGAGAGAAAAGACACTGGATTTAAACAAGCTGCAACACAGTTAAAATGACTGACTGAGAAAGAAAAAAGTTAATACAAATATACAAAAACGCCCAAAGAGGGCATAAGGGCTCAGGATGTGTTGTTAATATTAAACACTCTGGAGAAAAGCTAATATGACATCCTCACATATTGTAAATATCTGCACAATATTTCATTGTATTTGGGTCCCCAATTTATTACGTGGGATCAAAAGTTTCTCTAAGCAGTTCATGTTAAAAACGTGTCTTTTGTATCTTCAGGTTTCCGGAGCCAAAGAGCCAGTGAGACAGAAGAGGACCTGGTTTTGTGATATTACAGACCCAGAACGTTATACTGGGGTCTCCTCCTCCCATCCTTCCTGCTTGTCCACCAGCGATCCATCGAGGCCTCCCCAGGCCAGCTCCAGCACCTCCACGCTTCCCGACACCCGCTGCACAGTTTTATCACGAACATTTGAACCAGAGCTCAGTAATCTCAAAGCACGGCTTGGTCTGAGCCCAGGTCCCTTCTGGTCTCAAGCCGGCCCTGCTGTAGGATGGCAGGCCTGCCCTTCTGTTTGGCTGTGACGGCTGGTGCTCTCCTGCTGATCCTCAAAGCTGATGGTAAGACAATGAACGTCTATTTTACTGCTGCATCCTCAGTCACATGATTATAGAATCATATAGTTCTGTTGTTGTAGTAATTCCTTTGGAGAAACACAGGTTAACAGACAGTTTTGATCAAGACGGGAAAACACTGGGACAACCATCACTTTAACACTCTGGGATTCTTTTGCAAAGGCTTGTAAGAAGCAGAATTTGGTGCCTTTGTTTGCATCAATTCAACATAACGATGCAGGTTGGGTGAGATGAAACAGGGAAAAGGTTTAGCCGAAAACCAAGCTGACAGATGCCCCCGTTGGATGATTGTCCACTTGGTCTGTTATTAGGAGGTACAGACTCTTAAAAAAATTAGCGGAAACAAACCGCATCCTGCCGTCCGTGCGTGTTGGAACAGCACTTGATTGCATGTCCAGAGGAGTAAAATAAGCCATTTAATATCCCAATGTGTACAATGCAACAGTTCCAAAAACATAATGTCACCTGACCTAAATGACCACTAGACACATTTTGGATGATTCAAATCAAAGAAGAAATTTCCTTTACCCTGTGAGCAAATGCTCTCCATTTGTTTGCAGTTTTTGCACTGTGAACACTGTTGCAGCTTGAGCTGAGGTCGTGTTTCCACAGTGAGCAGCTCAGTGTGAATGTGGTAAATCTGCAGCCCTGAACATGAGAAAGGTCACCTTCGGACTCGCCAATCACTGACCTACAAACACTCACAGATAAGGGCGGTGCCGGTGCCATTGAGTCACACTCTTTGATATCTGTGACACACACAAACTAATCTGTGCAGGGAGGGGAGAGACTTTCTGTAGCCCGAACTTTTTCCACTCTTCTCTTCACATCTCATACGCTGAGTGTTGACTTAGGCTTTGGTTCCTTTGCATGGAGAACACCGGCAGTGTTTACGTGCCAAAAATCAGGTTCCTCGGAAATCCACGTATACGTGCAGCAGCAGAGGAACTGGATTTTCCCTCCACCTCTGACTTATTTTTACACCACGGAAAAAAAGTCCTCTTTGAAAATCCACTTTTCTAGGCTTGTTCAGGGTCCTTTTTTTCCAAAATTTCAGTCTAACTTTGCGTTGAGTTTGATTTATTCAGCCCTTCTGTCAGCTGCTTGACTCATCTAGAGCCTTGTATCGTGTAGAAAGCCAGTGAAGCCCCTTTTGACACATGCGCTGCCATTCTCCTAAATTTGCCTTTTGGGATAGTTATGGCCTGAAGGGCCTGGGCTCTCCTCCTGTCTACACTATCCGGACCTTCTCCTTCAAGCCCCCTAGTACAAGTTTCACATTCTCTGTGTGTGTGTGAACCTGTGCGTGGAGCACGCTGCTCTGTCCCGAATTGTCGGGAGGAGGAAGTTTACGTTTAACGTTTGTCACTCGACTGCCATTTTGTCGGAGTGATGGAGCCTTTTAAAAATGATGTTTTGCTTGTTTTTTTGATGCACGACTCCAGTGCGCCGTAAACCAAATGACATTTCCCGCAGCAAGTTTCCTGTCACATTGTGCCTCTTGTGCTCACTGACCATGCACTGAAGTCAAGCCGACTTTCTCCTGTGAGGACGCTTTTGACTCTTTATTTAGGATTTAAGGAATTAATACTCAGACTTGGAAGTTTTTAAATGCAAAACAACACTTTTCCAATTTGTAACATTTGAGACTTGGTCTCTAAGCAGTTCATGCTGATATTGAAATTTTTGGGTTAAGTATTTTTAAATCTACGTTGAACCAGTATTTGCCAGGCAGACAGATGGATAACGTTTTACTTCTTACAGAATGTCTCTGTCTAGTTTAAATTACAATAGTTTGTTTTAACTTCGGGAAATTGTTGTGAATTGTGTTGAAATGTTAGCTGAAAAAAATGCTGCAAGTTGTAATATTGCAAAGACGGAGATCAAATTAAAAACGGCACTTAATGACCTTTTGGCGAGAAATCACATAAAAGCTCAGGATGTGAGTTTGAGATTCAGCACACCCTTTCCACTATCAGCAGCTGTATCAGCACTCACAGACTCTCCCTCTCCTCCCAGCAGGAAGCTGTTGAACTGATTGTTGCCGCTCTTACTTCCACTCTGCACATTAACCATTTCCTGTATGACACTGTATGAGCTCTCGGTGGCGCTAAACGCTCCAAACAGCCATTGTTCTCCGGAAATATCCCTCAGCCCCTCTGGAGACACACTTGCTGCTGTAAAGAGTGTTCATTTCCCCTCTGTGGTCCTTTACTGTCACAGTCACTGAATTCACACGTTTCACAATGGGCTTATTACTTTTTATTCCACAGTTAATCTGTCCCCTTGTTCATAGTTTTAGAATAATCGTGAACTTACAAAATTTTATTCAAGACGCTCGCCAGTGTGGTGGAACTTTAAACAATCTGATCAAGTATCAAACATGAGAAAAGACTTCAGCTCAGGTCTCCGCTTGGTTGATTTGACATCTTAATGAACATCTGGTTGTTAATTTCAATGCAGTGGAGCTGTCTAGCGTTCGACTGTCACCACGACAACACAGCAGTGGCTAAATAAACATGTCCTGACGGAAGTTGATGTGGGGAGGTGGCTTAGGGCTCTAATGAAAAGGTTCGGGTTGTAAAAGTGTAGAGCAAACAGGAGGAGGGGTACTGGACTAATGTGCGTGGATTTAATGCAGTGAAACCAGCCAGTGACGGCAAATTCATTTGAACATTGTTTCACATAAACACTTGGAGACGAGAAAGGATCTGAGATACGTGTGTGGCTCATTGTGTCCGAAACTCCCCTGGAGTTCTTGTACTGGCCGGGCATCTGACATTTGGTGTTAACGTGTCCAGGTTTTCTAGTCTTTGACAGTCTGGGAGCAGCACACGCCTGTGGATTACACACTTAATGATTGGCTGGGAAATGAGATGGATGCATGGAAATCCATTGGGGACAGAAGTCTTGCAAGATCCTGTTTTTCACATAGTTCATAAGGGCTGAGCTGTAAATATTCCTACAGATCTGTAAAGGTTTAAATGCAGCCATTTCCTGGTCTCTTTGCCGGTTTGTGTCCTCAGTAAAATGCATGGATTTTCTGAATCCCACCCCACGCTATAGAATTTGAACAAACGGTTGTCTACAAACCATTCGGCTTCATCTTTTTAGCTCGCGCTAATCGTTTCAGATTTTAGGCCTAAACTTGAACTTCAATTCGCTGTGATGATTGTTGATTTTCAACTTTACCTTTACATTACTAGACACTGTCTAGTACTTTTCTACTTGTTCTTTATCTACGTCCTGTGTTTTCAAGGACAGAGGAGGGAGTGCAGTGACACCGATCATTCTCTGGAGACCTCAGAGTGGTTGACAATTGATCTGTCCACTCTCCTCCCTGTTCCTCCTCCTTTCCTCTGGGTAGCAAGCATCACTGGGGATGTGTCAGTGATTCCCAGCAAGACACGCTTCAATAAAGAAATATTATTCTAGAAATGGTTGGTGCTGTTCCCGATACCTATAGAAGAAGCGTCTAAAGCCAAGTTTAATTTTTGTGAACACAGTATGTGTGTCTTTTATTTCCTTTAGGGTTTAACCCGTGTGAACTGAGGTGGATGTTCGTTAGACACGTGGAGACTGGAGCTGTTATTACACTATTTACAGATCATTTGTTTAACCGTACATGGTGTACCAGATGGGTGGAGTTTATTGTCTCTGGGGGGCACGGAGTGTGTTTCCGGGACAGATCTGTTGATAACAGGGACTTTGAGAAACAATTCACCTCTTGCTGTACTTTATATCAGCTACAGACTAAAGGCCGTGAAATAGGCGTCACTCCTCTGTAGTATTGATTCAACTGTTTTTATGTGAATTGAGGCTGAAAATCTCAATTAGGAATAGAGAACTGTGTGTTTTTTTTTTTTTTTGGCCACCGTGCAACAAAGAAAAAATACTTGGGTGTTAAAGTGAAATAGAAGAATAGAAAGTATTTTACAGAGAGTACACTGGCTCTCTAACGTCAGTCTCGACGTTACAATTGTATTTGGTCGAGATTTCACTTTTTAATGGAGTTTAGTGAATCTGAATCTGGCCTGGTTTGCATGTTTGTTCTTTAGAATTTGATTAGTTTTTGCTGCAGTGTTGGTTTCATTTGGCTATTGACCAGCTCGCAGTCGTAGTTAGACATCATCAACTGGGACACGGCAGGAGCTAAAACACGGGCTCTCAGTCCTGTTTTGCTGATAAACAAAAAAAACACTCAACACTCCATGCATGATTATTTATAACGTGAGTATTCATATAGGTTTTATTTTTTATTTAGTAGTTACTATACTCATTGTCTGTGCAGTGAATGAATCAACTGTCTTAGAGCTTGTCAGCTGGTTGACGTCCCTGAACATAGATGAAGATCTTCAGAAGTGTTTTTGTTTAAAAGTTAAAAGTCACAATGCAACAAATATTTTATTTGAGAAGCTCTTACAGAGGATCTGTGAAAAGCATACTATATAATACTTCTCCACGCCAAAATAATCCAAAATGCAAAAACACAAAGCAGTTCAGTTTGCCAGTCTGTGACCAAGAGGAGCAGCTGCAGGACTGAAGGAATGTGCACTGTTTGGGGAAATCCAAACAACTTTTGATGAATAAAATGTCACAGATATGTTTAAAATACTCTAAAAGGGCCATAATAGGAGCTCTTTAACACATGACATTTTTGGAGACGGTGACTCATTGTTGGCTTACAGTCATAAAATTTCTCTGCATGAGAGCAGAGCAGGCAGCTTGAAGACCACACCGAGTGCTCCTTTTTCGAAGCCAACGTCCACTTTCACCGTTTCTGCAGTCGGTCAGATGTTCAGATGAATGCGGACAGGAGCCGAAGGCCGTCTGGATGCCGATCAGAGCGCTCTGTCACCGACTGCTGCGGTTGGTGGATCCTCAGACGGCTGGGTGTAAACAAACAGCGTGGAGGTTTGAAGCGGCAGCACTGTGACTTTAAGAGCAGGAGCAGAGCGTCTGACTTCCCAGCGTGCTCTCTGCCAGACCTCAGTCTCCACTCTGACTGCTGCCACAATTAAGCACACATGTGTACAGAGACACAGACTCAGAGCAGCCATTTCCATCTCCAGACACCCACTATCCCCTTATTGCTCCTCCTCACTCAAGGCAGGCACAGCTTCTCACCCAATCAGAGCTGTGCTGCTCTGTGGGTGAGGTGGGACAACAAGGAAATGTCTGAGGTTTCTCAGGTCTAGACAGTGATATCATTGCTCAGTTGAGCAGATAAAAGCTGCACACATTCACATTGAATATGTGAAAACGTGCTTGCTTCATGCAGCTCTGTGCAAGTTGATGACTGAAGAACTTAATGATGGTTTTGTCAGTAAAGAAGGAATAGTTTGAAACTGTAGTTTTAAAGTGCTTTAAAGTCCTTTTCACATTCTCCTATACAAACGCTAAAGTGGTGTATTCCTCCGGGGTTGTTTCTGCTGACAGACTTCCTGTTGCTTTATGTTCAGGTAGAAGCAGAATTTGCATGTGACTCTACCTGTTGCGGATTCAACGTGTTTCTGGGCAGCAGAAGGTGGCTAGTTCCTCAGAGCAGCAGGTGTCCTTGTTTCTCCTCAAACAAGCATTTCATCACACGCAACTGACGGTAGTCTTTAACTTGTATTTGAGGCTCAGCAGCGTGAGTCTAAATCACGGCATAAATGTCCAAACCGAACACACTCCTGTGCCATTATTTTTTTGAATATGAAAGTGCTGCGCCGTGCATTTCCAATGTGTGATTAAGTTCTGGGAAAGAGTTCAAAGTGTGAGAGCAAACAGTGAGGGAGAAGCTGCATGAAGCGTACTGTAAACATTTGAGTTTATGCAATGTGCAGAAAAGGTTAATTTAAGTGAAAAGAACTAACTGGCAAATGTTTGGCTACACAAAGTTATGACAGTCAAAGACTTACATGCGTCCAGGGGTTTTTAATGTGCCAACTCAGATCATAAAACCATTGCAGAGGCATCATTAGATTTTTTCTTTGTTTGTTTTTACATCTGTCAAACATGAGTCAGAGTCGGCATTCCTGTCAGCAGAGTCACAGTAGATGGCTGTTAGATTCTCCTGTGGACACACTGTGCTCTGCCAGAACCAGCGTTTACTCTAAAGGAGGATTTGGGGTTGTAGAGACAGACACAAACTGTTACCATGGTGACCAGGCAGTTTAAAGTGTAGGTGTGTGGGTAGTTCGTGTCCAGACAAGACGGCATGCAGGTCTAAACACCTCAGTGTTTTACCTCAAGAGAAGAAAGAGGAAGAAGGGCTACAAGTGTCGAAAGGTGACGCAAAGATAGAAATTTAAACGCAAAAATGAAAGGGGCGATCCGGTCCGGCACAAGGACTGTGAGGAGGGAGAAAATAAGGGATTAGAGCAGAAATTACAATCAACAGAAGACGACAGTTGAGATTTTGCTGCTCTGCAAATAAACTCAGCCACATAAAAGATTATTTTCCTAAAGAACAGCTCAGGTTTCTTACGGTCATTGACAAAACTGCACACAAAAAAGGCGGAAAAAGAAAGTATCCCCTTTATATCATCCACCGAGCAGCATGAAATGGACTTTAAACAGGACAAGAATTGTGTGCAATTACCTGCAATAGTGGTTATTGATTTGTTGTTTCAGGCGCAGGTCAGAACCCAGACCACGTCCTCCAGGGGACAGGAGTAAAACCTGAGGCTCGACGGCCAAGCGAAGACTCCACAATCGCGCCCGAAGACGCCGCTCGATTCCTCAGCTGTTACTGCTCCGGACACTGTCCTGATGACGCCACGAACAACACCTGCCAGTGAGTAGAGATTGTACGTTAGAATAGAATGATTGCTCCTGCAGGCTTAAAGTCGCTGTGGTTGTTAATAAGGCATAGAAATGATCTTTGTACTCTGCTGCCTTCCTCAGGACTAATGGTCAGTGCTTTGCCATCATTGAGGAGGATGAGCACGGGGAGGCCCTCGTCACCTCCGGCTGCATGAAGTATGAAGGCTCACACTTCCAATGCAAGGTGCGCTTAGCCAGTTAGAGAGCCAGTTAGCTTCAGGAATCAAAAGAACAGTGTCACAGGGGGGCAGGACATCGCAGGGGCGTCACCTGCTGACGTTTAATGTGGCCTGTGCTTTGATTGACAGGACTCTCCCAAAGCTCAGACCAGAAGGACCATTGAGTGCTGCAACACTCACTTGTGTAACAAAGACCTGCAGCCCACCCTCCCACCGCTGGCTCCCACTGGTAACGTTGTACATTCCTCGATTGATTCATCGATTGTTTAGATCGGGTGGAAGGTGACCCCAGTTAATCACTTTGGTTTTCTTGGCTGTTTCTAGAAGGGAGTCCCCACTGGCTTGCCTTCCTTATCTCTATGACGGTCTGCTGCTGCACTCTGATCTGTGTCACCGTGGTCTGCTACTACAGGTACGTCCTCAGATTCAGGGTTCCCGAAGGTTCTGTTGGTTGCACACAATCAGCCGATTTTTGTTTCTTTTTAACTTTTCAGGACATTTGCAGCTGTTTGTTTCATGCAGCCAAATGATTCCAAATGTTATTTTCTACACAAATATACTTTCACTTTCAGCGTTACTTACACTTTAGAATGGACGTCATTATCAATGATGTCATTTACACATATTTGCTCATTAGCTGCTTCATTAGGTTATTAGTGCAATCCAGTTAAACAGCTCTACCATGAATTATACTCTTACAGGATTTAAATTTCTCATTTTCTAAGTTAAACCCCTATAAATGTGATAATTCTAAGTGTTGACATCGTAGTACACTCTAAGCACTGACGTTGCATTTAATAAAATTGCTGTTGCCACGTTATTCCACGTTGCGTGGACCACAGGTATAAGTGGCAGACTGAGCGTCAGCAGTATCACAAGGATCTGGAGCAGGAAGTCTTCATTCCTGCAGGAGAGTCGCTCAAAGACCTGATTCACCAGTCGCAGAGCTCGGGCAGTGGCTCAGGGCTCCCCCTGCTGGTAGGTGCACAGCTCACACCATCAAAGCTGCACTTTTATATGACGAACGAGTAAAAACGTAAGAAACTAATCGGCCTTTAAAAATGGCAGGATCTTTGTTTTTCCTTTATTGCTGTTGTCAGTTTTAAGTTTTTTTCTCACACTTTTAATAGAACGTTCTTTTTTCATAGATTGTTCATAATATATTGTCAGATACCTCCAGTTTACTGTAAAGAGTGTTAAAGTGTTTAGGGGAGTGTGCAGATAAACTCTACACATCAATCTATGCATTTTGCCACTGGAGGATTACATGAAATTAAATTGTTATTTCTAAACATAATCCTGCTTATGTACAGCATGCCAATGTTGGCTTCACTTCCGGCTAAAATATATTTTTTACATAAATTAATTCAACATTATCGTGTTTTTGCTAAATATTATAATTTTTAAATAATTAACTGGCAAAGAAAATCTCAGATTTGAAGTTTGAACCTTCTTCTCCTCCTTAGCAGCATGTAGTTCTTTATTATCTTTTTGACCTTTACAAATTCGACAGACACTGAAACTACTCCTCTTAAAACCCTTTCGATCTCCTCGCTGTGGTGCTGCTGTAGGTGCAGCGGACCATTGCCAAGCAGATCCAGATGGTCCGTCAGATCGGCAAAGGTCGGTACGGTGAGGTGTGGCTGGGCCGTTGGAGGGGAGAGAAGGTGGCCGTCAAAGTCTTCTTCACACGCGAGGAAGCCAGCTGGTTCCGAGAGACGGAAATTTACCAGACCGTCCTGATGAGACACGAAAACATTCTCGGTAGCTTTAACATTCATCTCTCGTTGTCTTTGACTAGAACTACATAACTAATACGTAACATAAAAAAACCCTGTTGTTTGTCAAAGTGCCATGTTCTACGTTTCACATTATGTCTATTTATTAAGGTTAATGTGTTGTACCTCCCCATAAAACTGCAGGCTGCCGATAATAACAAACACGGAATTTCAGGAATTGTGTTCATATCACACGTCAACAGGATGATTACAGCACGCAGACCTTGTTGTGATCTTCCTATGAGCACTTAACCACTTCATTGCAGCTATGAACTTCAGCCAAAGCCGTGAAAACCCAAACGGTGAATCAGAGAAGACAAGGCCCAGAACGGGCAGGACTCCAGCAACAATCGATGCCTTAATAGATAATCTGAACTGACACACGGCACGTCGAACACGCTGCGCTGCCACGTACAAATCAGTTAGAGGGGCGACAATGAGCTGTGTTAGTTTTGGGAAGTTTGTTCTGTGAGAATGTGAAATGGAAACAGTTCAGATTATTTTTCTGCCATCAGCAGAAAATTGGAACAGAGAATAGTTTGCGCCTACAAGTATCTGGACAGTGGATTGAAATAAAACTGATGTGCTTTGAAGACTGTCCGCTTTAGTTTAGAGTTTTGTCAAAGATAAATATTGTGTGAAGCATATAGGAGTTGAAACTGTTTTACTACATTAATCCCCAATTTTAGCGGTTCAGAAATTGGCAAAACTAAAATGACCCATTGCCTCGCCGGTACGTAGCACGACTTCGGAGAGGGAATCCAGAATAATGAGTATGAGAATAAGGTCTATGCTCAGCATTGGTTTACACTTGAAGATCAGTGGATGAGGCGTTTCCGTTGCTGTTCACGCTGCAGCTTCTACACTAAACCTGCTAGGAAGTGAACCGCAGAGAGGGGACCAGTGATGGTGACTCATTCCTATATCCTGTATGTCCCTTTTAAAGTGAAATAAGGCGAGTAACTTTGAAAAAGTGACACAACAGTGGCTGATGAGCTAAAAAGTAGACGTAGTCGGACATGATCAGTGTTTCTGGGGTGTGTTGCCGTCATTTCTGATTGAGATCTAAGCTGTCGATCATCCCTCCCCCTCCGGCAGGCTTCATTGCAGCGGACATCAAAGGTACCGGTGCCTTTACTCAGCTCTTCCTCATCACAGACTACCACGAGAACGGCTCTCTGTATGACTACCTGAAGCTGACCACGCTGGACACGCAGGCCGTGCTGCGACTCGCCTACTCAGCGGCATGCGGCCTCTGCCACCTGCACACTGAGATCTACGGCACGCAGGGGAAACCCGCCATCGCCCATCGAGACCTAAAGAGCAAGAACATCCTGATCAAGAAGAACGGCACCTGCTGCATTGCCGACCTCGGCCTCGCTGTCAAGTTCAACAGGTACTTTGTGTTGACCTTTGTGCCCTTTAGATGTTGTTGTAATCTTTGGTTGCTGATGTTTTCTATTTTTAACTACTTGTAATATGATATTTAATTGCTCTAACCTTAAAACCTTTAAATAATAGTTAAGTTAGTTTTTTATAATACAACGCCAAGGAACAGTTTTACCTGATTCAGTGCTACAGTGCACGCGATGATGATGTCATAAAATACACACCGATCGTGTCCGCTGTGACCTGACTGACAGTTCTGTGATTTGTGTTGTCGTAGTGACACCAACGAGGTGGACATCCCTCTGAGCACCCGGGTGGGGACGAGGCGCTACATGGCCCCCGAGGTCCTAGACGAAAGCCTCAATAAGAACCACTTCCAAGCTTACATCATGGCCGACATGTACAGCTACGGCCTGGTGCTGTGGGAGATGGCCCGACGCTGCGTCACCGGAGGTAAGCACGCTCGCTCACGGAGTCGGACTCCATCACTTCAGGGGACATTCATTTCCTGGAGCCCTACCTCAAACAAAACGTGAAAGTAAAGTGGAACAGTAAAATTTCACAGGTCCCACAGGGGAACCACCACTTCTACAAGTGAACTGTAAGCGGATTTAAGTCCCCGTGATGTGAGTAACTCTGTCCCACACACGATGTGATGAAAACACAGCAACAGAAAGTCGAGCTGCTGTTTAGTCAGAAATGTGATGCGCGAGCAGCTGCTGCGTCTGTTTACAGTGCAGGCAAGTGCGGACTCGGGGTGATTTAATGAAGGAGTCAGTCTGACGGCCACACACAGTTTCACATTCCATCAAGTTACGTTCACTCTCTGCAGAACCTTTAAAGAACAAAAAGATCCAGCAGAGATGGCACAGGGCCCTTGTATGTTGTCCCCCCGAGGAGCGTCTTTAGGTGCGCTAACAGCGGAGTATGCTCTTCTCTCTCTGCTCAGGTATTGTGGAGGACTACCAGCTGCCATACTACGAGATGGTGCCCTCGGACCCCTCCTACGAAGACATGTTGGAGGTGGTGTGCGTTAAAGGACTTCGGCCCACGGTGTCAAACCGCTGGAACAGTGACGAGGTAAAAGCAAAAACACTTTTACGTGTACAACAAACATTTCCTCTTTTTAAAAATTTCTCTCTTTTTTTGCGACAAACTTAAGGATCAGATAGTCAATAGAATAAATGATTGTTGATGAGATTCCCAGAGAGAACAAACTTAGAGAGAACAAACTTAAAGAGTGAGGCGAGATAAACGACCAGGTTTTAAGACGCGAAGACCTGGAACGTATGTTTGTCGTCAGCACGTTGGTCTGACGCAGGCAGCCGGCGCCTCATAAAGCCGCTTTTCGTGGAACATCTTTGTCACTTTATTACAGTTACACTTGTGAAACCTAAAGTCAGTCCAAGGAAAGTTTCTTCATCTTCGTCCGGTTTAAATGCAGAAGCTGCTACTGATGCTTCTCAACAGAAAATCGAATGGACAACATTTGCTGTTATGGTGGAATAAATTTCTCGGTCTGTTTTGTTGGCTCTAATGTAAAGCTGACCCGCTTAGCCCACAGGTCGAAGCTAGCGAGCGTCACATCCTTTAAACTGTTGCTCCTAACAGTAATCCGTCGAATATTCAGACATGCTGTTAAACTACAGCGGCCTGGCTAAATGTCCTGCTGTACGTTTGTTCTGGGAACTACACAAATAATCATTTTACTCTTCACCAGAGAAGCTGAACACACTCCTGCAATCCAGTATTACCGGGTCACTGCCTTGTACAGCGTTAAGCAGACCCAGGTTTACGCGTGTGTTACGTTCTTGGGTTTTTGTGGGAAAAGCCTTTCTGGAGGTAGAATAACTCACTCACCAGCATCTCCCTCAGCGGTAAACGTGTTGGAGCCAAATTTACTCCATTCATTGGCTCACCTCCACCTACTGGCTCTCAAGCTCACCTACCAACGTCAAACCATGAGGAGTTTTCAGTCAAACAAATAAGTGCGAAATCCAATGTTTTCGAAGGTGTTTTCTCCTTGAATCTGTATGAGAGTTAACTGAACGAGACCTGAACATTTCTGATTTCTGTAGAAATGTTATTTATGAGGCACATGGAACAAATCTGGACCAGCCAGGCAGTTATGACCAGCGTGGAGTTCACCAGTATTTCAGTACTTTGCTTTTATCGAGAACCTCAGGAGCTCGAGTAGTGCTACAGGGGCCAGCTGCTGTCGTCTGGATGAGTTTCAGTAATGCGTGTCTGTGTTTCCACAGTGCCTTCGGGCCATGCTGAAGCTGATGTCAGAGTGCTGGGCTCACAATCCAGCCTCCCGCTCACCATCCTCAGAGTCAAGAAGACACTAGCCAAGATGGTGGAGTCCCAGGACATCAAGATCTGATCGTCTTCGTCTTCCGCGCCCCCCCCCCACACACACACACACACACACACACACCTGCATTACCTGATTCACCTGAACACACCGTGGCATGAACCTGGATCACGCCTGACCTGGGCTTCACCCTGCATCAGGGGGAGTGGAGCTGGGAGATCAAAGGACCCGACTCTGAGCTGAACTGTGCATCTCCCTCTCCTCCCTCCTCGGTCTTCAGTCCGTCGGCTGGGTACAAACGTGGAATTCTTCCTCCTCTTTCTCCACTGCGGCAGCCGGGTTTGATGCTTTCTGTGAAAGCCAAACAAGACGATAAGTTCGATGGCGACTTCCTGTGGATAGGGGAACAGAGGAGGTGGTGTTGTGTGGGGACGCTGAGGGAGCTGGAGGTTTGATTAGTGTTTTTTTTTTTTTTTTTAACGAGGACCCACCACTTCTGCCTGCTTCAAAACGCTAAAAATGCCAATTTTGTTGTTTTCTCTTCAGGACTGAGTTCTCCTGCCGTACTAAAATATATCTCCACTCTTACTGTAGAGTTAATTAAAAGAACTAAGGTACTATTATATTATGAATTTTTAATGAATGAATGAATTTTAATGTGTAAATAAGTGTTATCGTTTATAAGAAGAATACTGTGTTACAGCGGTGTCGCTGTCTGGCCGACTCCTCGGAGTCCGTGCCGAGAGATCTGCCGTCCTGTTGGTCTGTCTGTGTGGGCAGAGCTGCCTGTGCTGAGGCCAAACCTCAGTGGAAATATCAGTGTCAGTGTGACACAGAGCAAGCGGGGAAGGGATTACTGACGCGGGTCGATTCTGCAGCAGCTCAAGGTGCCGCGCTCGGCCCAGTCCCAGGATGCTATTGGAAACGCGGGTTTACCCTCAGCTAACTGTGCTAAACCAGTTTAGCTGGACTTCTCCCTACAACTGTCCAATAATTGCTGCTTAACGGACAGAAAGGTTTGGGACCGGAGGCTCGGTGCAGGCCGCGAAGCAGAGTGACATACGCAGAGCAGACAGAGCCGCGTGTGCTCCTCTGCTTCAGGCATTTATGTCCGGTTTTGGAAGTTTGGACCTGATAATGTGGCCCCTTGAAATGGACTTTTTTAATTAAACTTCCGCAATAACTGAATTGCACATTCGTTTAGTTTGTTTCTGTTTCCATTTTCACCAGAAGAAATATTATAAAACATAAACATATCATCACTTTTTAGGTAGATCTGTTGGACTTTTACAGCCACATTGACTCTTGTGTCTACTGGAACCTCCACGGAAACGACCTGACTTCAGTCTCCGTTCCCATCTGAGCAAACAATCTGGCTCTTGACCTGCTAAATGCTCGGCTGTGACTATTTTAAGAGCTTATGATTGAAAACCTCAGTGAGAAATGGGTGAGCAGGTACCGATGAGCTGAGCGCATCACCGCCACACACGCCTCGACATCAAACAAGTTGGCTGCAAACGTTTGCATCTCCCTATGCTGAACATTTAAAGACCGTATGAGGTTTCATAATATTTGATCAAAAATTAACTGACTGAAGCACTCAGCCAGTTAATATGTCAGCCCAGACCTTCAGGGCAGAGTTTTATCACAAGTAGCAAAAAGTTCAAGTAGAAAATTGGAAAATCACATTGGTGTAAAGGTTTGCATCTGCCCGATACATTTATTAAAAACTGAGCTAATTTAAAATGTACAATCATAAATGTATTTCCGTGGTTGAATGTGCATTAATGATGTTGATGACTTTTGTTTGTTTTTTGCTTCGCTCTTCATTTCAAAAATAAGGGGATGCAAACTTTTGTAGTTTTTCCTACTTTGGTAGTTGCTTTCAGCCTGGAACGAAGCAAAAGGTCAAGTGTCCCAGACGTTGTGGGACACGAGGTATTTTCAGTAGTTCACCAAAAAACCTGTTATCATGGTTTAAAACATTAGTACAATACGAGGCATTTCCATTTTCCACTGGTTTATATTTCTCTACATTTCAGAGACAAATATTGGACTACAGGCATTTTGTTGAACATGTAAATATTAGATTAAAACATATGATTATGAAGGCAGCAAATAAAACAAAGTTTATAAGATCCGCTCCATTGTTGCCAACATTAAACACGAACACATTGTTGTCAGCAATTATAATCCAAAGTACTTTAACTTTTGGTTTTGCTGTAGTAAATGATAGTTTCCCGTCTGGAAATGTTAGCAGTGGATTAAAATAATTTATAAATCAGAATAATGGAAGAAAATGTAAATTGAGCACAAGGCACGATGTTTAGCTTTTGCTAATATTGTGATAAAGTCCAAATCGGAACAATGTGGCAGATATTTGACACAAGAAGGTTTTGTGGTCTTGACTAAACTGATAATTTTTTCACAGTCTTTTAAAACGGTGAGATCATCTGATCAAGGAAGAGCCGAATGTAACTTGAGCTGCTTTTTAAGACCGTCTGCTGCTTCCCAGCATGTAGGTCGGGTAATAAAGACCAAAAAGGAAACCAACAGAAACGACATTCTCCTTCACCAATTCTTTGTATATTTTGACTGTGTAAAATCAAAATCACTGCACATTAACTCTGTGTGTGCGTGCGTGCGTGCAGGTGTTTGCTCAGAGGCTTATTGGAGAGGGAAAACATTAAATCGGGAGAAATTTGGGGGAAGAAGTTTCTGTTTGTAAAAGTATTAGAAATCACGAGAAAGTCGACCATCACACCCAGATATTGACAAGAAGTAGCAGAAAATGGAAATGGTTCAGTAAAGTGCTGCTGTGTCTCAGCACTTTTGCAGCATAAAATAGATTGAAAATTGTTTGTAATACTCTGTATTTTATCTCTTCAGCTTTGCCCACTGAGGTTTAACTTCCAGTCAGATTATTTCTGACTTTGAGGAAAGTTGTGCGGTTTTCATTCATTTACTCCAAACTAAGACTCGCTGCCTCGTACGGTTAAAGCGTTGTCTTCATTTGTTTTCTGAAGGTCGTGACCTCTGGTGAATTCAACCTTTCCAGGGGATATTTAGCAGTTTGGCGTGAAGCCTGGAAGGAAAGGGAACGTGTCGGCCCAAACTCCAAATCTGTTGGTTTTCTTCATACATGGGCAGAAACTGCTGCCCGTCATTGAGCTAAACCTCACCGAGAAAGTCGGACTGTTGCTTGTGTCTCCTCGGCGGCAGCAGCAGGACGACGACGTGCACACGCTGGCTCGCTGCTCTGCGTGTGTGTGAATGAGCTAACCGTTCACACAGTAGCTATTTAAAGTGCAGTAACTTTAGTGTTTTTCTCTGTAATAAATATGCATCAAATCTCTAGTATCGAAATAATTTGTAATATGTAAATCTGTATTTTTTGGTTTTGTTTTGTACAGCATCTGGTTCGGTGCCTTATGAGTTTACCAAGAAAGATGAAACTCTAAACCGTCTGTCCAATGTAACAATTTCTAAGTAAATAAGCTTATTTTAGTACAAGCCTCGCTGCATCACATCTGCTTCCTTCACCTGTGTCGGCTCATTCCTTGGTGTGTCGGTTTGCAGGGAGGAAAATGTCAGGAACGATTAACACCAATTATCACCAATTGTCCTGGTGCCCCTTCATCAGGGCAGCAACTAAAATGCCTGTCACCGTCCTGCTTTGCAAAGGCAGCGATGAAAATGGTAACAGCACAAAGTAATTTGGATTTGTTTTACTCCATAAAAATTAACCATCTGTGCCGTGGATGGTTTTCTTAATGGCTCAGAACCAGTCCACACAATTTCCACTCGTCACGTCACTTTAAAATTCAGTTAAGGCCAGAGTACGAAGACGTTACCTTTCAACTCAGTCAATCTGGTTTAAAACCAACAAATAATTACTGGTCCATCAGCTCCGTTTCTACACGGACACTTTCAACTAAAACCTCTTCACTCATTGAGTCAAACAGGGACAGAGTCAGCATGTTGTGTCAACCATCTTTATTTTTTTTTGTCCATCGCTCCCTGTCTACTTGTCCTCGGGTTTGTTGAAGCAGTAGGTGAGGCAGCACTTGCCGCAGTAGTGGCGGTCGAAGTGGCTTGCCATGAAGACGCCGGCACCGCACTCGTCGGCAGGACACTCGCGCCTCAGCCGGTGGATTTTACCGTTCTCGTCCACCTGCAGAGAGAACGGGACATTTACACGCTGGACTCTGGGACTTCGTTAGCTTCAAGTGAGCGGGTCAAACTAAGGTGTAGAGGATTGTTTCGATCGTGCTTTATACCCGGTAGTAAAATCTGAACAAATACTCAAGTGGAGACAGTAGCGTCATTTTTTGGATTAAAACAAATCTTAAAACTGAGAAATGACATCACAAGTTACTCAGTCTGAAGTAATGACACAAATGATGGAAAATAAAAATTTTAAAAGTTAAAAGGAACACGCCTCCAAAATTTACATATTGTCAGCTCCGTTATCAGCAAAACTGCAGTTTAAACTAAAAACTGACCAATGTGGAGGAAAAGCTCAATCTCTATGTCTGAGCAATGTCTCAGTTTCTTGATTTGCAAACACTAAGGTGAAAGCTTGGAACTTGTGGCCTGTTCAGTGATTTTGACTTGAAATAAAGATATTTTTAAAAAATTCTGCATTAAGTTAGATGCATTAATCAGAAAGCTAGACAGAAAACGCCGCCTGCTTAAACCTGAGGCGCTGCCAAACCTTCGGGTCTTTGTACCTTGTAGTACTTGAGCACAGCGAGCTTGACCTTCTTTCTCTTGTGCTTGTTCTTCTTGGGGGTGGTGTAGGACTTCTTCTTCCTCTTCTTGGCACCACCACGCAGTCTCAGCACCAAGTGCAGGGTGGACTCCTGCAGGAGGAGGACAACAGTTAAGACACAAACCTGATTCAGTGTCTGATGTGCAGCCACCTCTATCGGGATGTTCTTATTTAGACCGCTAATAGACGGGACCATAAGGCTCCAATATTTCACACTTTTTTATGAGTCAGGAGCTGCGGTAAAGTTCAAACAAAGCAGAAATCGTCCTGAACAAACGCCTCATTTTGCTGTACACACAGAACAAACAGGACGTTTAGGATCACAGTAGAAACTGTCCCCCGTGTGGCTTCAGCTCACCTTTTGGATGTTGTAGTCAGACAGCGTGCGTCCGTCCTCCAGCTGCTTCCCAGCGAAGATCAACCTCTGCTGATCAGGAGGGATTCCTGCAGACAAGCAAAGAATCAGAACCCGAGCATGTGTCTGACGCCTACGTACTAACAAAAAGGAGTTGGACTTTAAAACCACCAGAGCGTCAGAAAGGGGAGCATCCACTCACCGGACTTGGATCAAACTCTCTTTAACAGTGTAGTTTGACAGATTCAGCCAAATCAGACATTCTGTTCAATGAGTTCACTGCACAGCTCAGAATACAAAGCTCCTTTATTAATTATAACTGCGGTGGCTGCTCTGATGCAACAGACACACGTTGCTCAAAGTTTACGAAGAATTAAAAATAAGCATGAATCCAGAGTTGCTGGATACACAACACTGAAGCAGAGTCAGAACACGATCCCCGTGTCCAAAGTAGGACACACATGCAGCACAGTGAGAGAGCAGGAGGAGACTGGACCGTGAACTCACCCTCTTTATCCTGGATTTTGGCCTTGACATTTTCAATGGTGTCTGAAGGCTCAACCTAGAATTGCAGTAAAGGGACAAAGTGTCAACACGGTCTTTCACTCACGCCAAAGTCCCGTTTGCTAAAAGCTCCGACATCACAAACACATTTGAACGTTCGGACTGTGACTTGGGCTTCGGTGCCACACGTGCTGGCGGTGCCGCGACACACCGCTAGCTTAGCCACCTTAGCTTCACCACTACGGCGAGTTTTCGACACGGCATCAGCTGCGTCGGAGGTCGCCGAGAGTCGCTACAGCGGCTCATGTAACACCGACATCGGCGGCAAATGCGGGACTTTTGGCCAAGAAGAAGCGTCAAAGTGCGTAAAACCGGGGCTTCACTGCTGCCACCGGACGCCGCGTCCCCCCATCACAGTCGGGCTCACCCACCTCGAGGGTTATAGTCTTCCCCGTGAGGGTTTTGACGAAAATCTGCATCCTGGCGTTTAATCCACCTAAACGACAAACAACACTTTAATGTCTGCGCTGCTCCGGGCTCCGAAAAGCCCGAATTTTAGGAGAATATTCGCCTGAAACTCAGAGCACCATCTTACCACGGGTTGACTCCTAATGGCGGATCATGAGAAGAGGGCTTTCTGCTGGAGCGACGGGGTTTTCTGGCCGCGTTCGCACGGGGTGGGTAACCGCTCCGCTGCCTGATCGAAAACAGCGTCGAATATCCGGTTACTTGATCGTTTGGCGTCTTTTCTCTCCCGTTTTGGTGCCAACGTTAATCAAGAATTCTGCTATAAAAATCGAGTGTGTTCATGAAAGAAATTAACACAATGCGTAAAAAAACGAATTTTCCCAGAAACACTATCACGGTAACCATAGCAACAGCGGTGTTTGCAAATGGCTTCCTAGGAGCAGAGAAATTAGCATGAGCTTGAACGTTAGCATCAAAATTTAACCAAGTACCAATGTCTGAGCCACAACACGCCAGCAGCTCGTCTTCTACGCCGGAAGTGTTAATGTCTGAGAAGGACGAACGGTTTAGTCAGTCTTTGTGTGAGTTCATTGAGCGGGAAAAACGGTACCTGCAGTGCCCGGAAGTGGGTCCGGACGAACCCCGGTACCTCATCTACCGCTCCGTGTTTGGCAAGGTAACTTCCGTAGGCCCCATGTGATAAACGGTTTCCTAAAACCCAATTTCACAGCCAGAAAACTCTTAAGGAGATTCCGAACTATCAGTAAGACAACGGGCCAAACCCGGATTTCGAGGCTACAGAAATTCAAAAGGACAAACGGCAACCGAGTCTGAAAGTGACCCAAAGGCAAACATGACCCCCCAAAGTGGCAGAAGACCGTGGGCATCGTAGAGGGTCCAAGGGTTAAGAAAAAGAGGCAGAATTACTACAAGGAAACTAGAAGTGGCTCAAAGCAGAAACCGAACAGCTGCACACACCAATGCAAAATCCTAAATGATGACACTCCAGTGGTTAATTAATAAGTCACCAGTTCAATAATTGTTCAGTGCCAAGATTGGTTAAAAATAGAAAAGTCAAATTAACTTTCTTAAATATATCTCTGATGTGTGTTTTTCTAACAGGTGATTGCACGATCGAAGGCTTATAAAAGGCTTCTTTTGACCATAAAGGCGGAATACGACGACGCCATCAGGGAGCTGAAAAGGAGGAAGGAAGAAGCCAGGGCCAGGGAGCAAACTCTGGCAGCTTTGACATCCCAGTCCAAGTCAGTCAGAACCTGCCGGAGACGAGCGGCCCAGCTCAGGGACGGGTGTGTTTGCTGTTGTCCGCTGTGTTGTACTGTGGTGACAAACACACTAGCAGACGTTTTCTGATGACGTCCCTGCCTTTGTTTCTCTGCAGCATCTGTGTCCTTCAAAGGGAAACGGCAGAACTTCAGGAAGAGATCAACAGACAGAAATCGCTTAAAGAGCAGAGCACATGGATACCTGGTACTGTATGACCGGGATCAGAGCTGAGTGACTCTAGTTGAAGTGAGGTTAACAGTTCTTGGGGAAAGTCAGTTAAAGAGATGTCTACAAAGACACTTGGAACTGTTACAAAGTGACATGAAAAAGACCTACATAGACAAAAAAAACTCCTGTCCTCCTCTTTTGTCAGAGGCCAAGGGGCCGGTGGGTTTATAATCTAATATGTCGGACACGTGTCTGTCTCATCTGATAGGTCTGACAGTGGCTCAGTCTGAAGATCCCGAGGCTCTGAACAGGCACATGAAATATCTCGAGGCCCAGAGAGCTGCTTTACTGGAGAGGAAGCGTCACTGCATCTGCGTGGAGGTAAAAGCTGAGCTGGACTCCAAGCTGCAGGACACTGAGCACTACAGAGAGCAGCTGAGCAAAGAGAACGACCGACTAAAAGTCCTGTAAGAACAGACGCACCTATAACATGTTTAACATCTGTTGAACTGAGACAGTTAGTATTAAAATATTACTAATATCATCAAAATCCTAACAAATGAGAAAAGCTTAGAGAACGCTACACCACCTAAATTGTTTAAAGGTAATTAATTTGCCGAAAGTTGCATTACAATTCTAAGGCAAGAAAGAAGAATATTGATCTGAGTCACATCAGCGTCTGTCTGCAGATACAAGCGTCTGAGGTTTGTATTTGACCGTCAGTCCAGCTGGGAGAAGGAGGGGCAGAAGGTTCCTCTGGAGGAATTCCTGGTGTCCACACTGGAGAACATCAGGCAGATCAACAGTAAGAAACAGATGGTTTTTTAATGTCTGCTAGCATGAAGAAGGTAAAATTTGTCTTCAACAAATACGTTTCCAGCAGGACGTAGTATCTTGAAAGTTCTTGCTGCAACATTCGATGTTATGTTCTGGTTATTTCAGGCTGCTAAAGAAACACTCGTGTCTAAAAGGAAAACTCAAAGCAACGACAAAAAGTGAATTTGTAGTTTATTAAATATTTAAAGGCTTTTAATTTTCTTGATTTCTCCTGTTTTTTCTGCAGCGGTGGACAACAACAGCTGCGACATCGATGCTGAGCTGTTTGAGGGTGAAGAGCCGATCGGGGTTGATGGGTCCAAGCTTCTGACAGATTACCTGCACAGGTGTGGCCTCACAAACAACAAGTTCTGTTTACGTGAGATCTGCAGACTGCTCTCTTTGCATTGTTCCCCCTCTCCTTGTCTCGGGCTCTCAGGTTTATTGAGCTCTTTGATTCGGCTCAGTATGAGGACGCTGCTCTCCTCGCTGCCAGATCTCCTCGAGGAGTCCTGAGGAACCTCGATACCTTGGACATGTTCAAAGGTGGACAAGTCGTATACACAGACGCACATACATATGGACAAGTTTCCTGTTAATAGACAAGGTTTTAGCAGTAGCAGTACAACTACTGTGTGGATGCATTTTTGCATTTTCATGCACACTACCTGACAGACATCAGGCTGTAAAAAACTGAAGTTATTAAAAGATAAAATGAGATGTTTGTCTGTCTTTATTGTCAGGTTACGGTGAAATTTGTTTGGCAACTCTCCAAAAACAGCAGAATAAAAAGAAAGTAAATCTTCCAAATTAGAAAATATGACTCAAGGATACAAACCTTTGACATTCGGTGTTACATGAAACACAAACTCTTCAGGGACACAGGGAGATGAATAATTCTTGTTTTAGAAACACACCCGCAGGTAGCGTACATGGTAAGCTGCTGCTCCTAAGGGACAAAGTGGACAGTGGTCAAGTCACGTTACAGGGACATGGTGTGGGATATTTGCGTGAGACCTTTGCTGCTAAATAAGAAGCTAGACATTGTTCAAGTAATGTGCAGGAGATAAGACACGAGGGAAGTGTTCACGTTCAGCCAGCGTGAGGTGTAATGAACCGAATCCAGCCTCTTAATGGATGACTCAAGTGCCCCACGCTCTCTCTCTCTCTTTCCCTCTCAGGTGTGAAGGGCCCTGTGGGCTCGCTCCCCCCTCTCCTCCTCTTCTCCCAGGCCCTTCTGATGACCGCCGCAGCCGGTGACAACCTGCCCGCTCCTCTCTCGCTGCAGGTTGTCAGCTGTTTCTTGCAGCATGGCGCCTCACAGCTCGTCACTCACGCCATCACCCAGAACAAGTAAATACCACAGAAAATCAGAGCAGCAACATGTTGTTCAGTGAGCGTCTCTGCTCACTGTCACTATCTTTCTCTCGTTAGACTGACCTTCTCTGAGGATCTGGGCGACATCCTGGCTGAGCATGCTCAGAAGAACCCCAGTGTGGCTGACCTGTGTCTGGCATTGGCCACCATCGTCTATGAGGCCTGCCGGCTGGACAGGAAGACGGCACTGAGCATGTGCAGTAGAGGCCTGATCCACAGTGCTGAAGAATTCATGAACCACTGCAAGGACTTTACAGCAGGTGTGTGTGTGCTCGGTCTGGACCACTTTTATAAAGCGTGCTCCTGCAGTTTGAGCATCCATAGTAGCACCCGCAGGATCTGTCCACTAATTGTGCACTGATCACATGTTAACTACATAAACATTCTTCCTAGTGCTGCCAAAACCTTTTAGCTCAGAGAATTCATACAACCAGCATTAAAATTTGTGATGTGTTGGTAAATCCCCGTGAGAGAAATGAAAAGATTTCCTCATGTTTGGCAGATTATTTGTGTTAGGCTTTGGTGTCTCGTTGAGGTTTCCCAGATTAACCCGTAGTATGAATCTTGCCATGTCTCAGAGGACTGTATGTGGGTTCTGCATCGCTCGCTCAGTCTCCCGCTCCTTCAGCTGTTGACGGAGCCTCAGCAGGGCAGGGCAGCCATCTTGTCATTGGGCCTGGTGTGTTCCACTCTGCTTGCTGAGCCTAAGCATCAGGAGTTGACTCTTCAGCTTCTGGACAGCTTCATCATCCAAGGACGAGGTGTGTTGACCCACAGATAATCAGAAATTGTCAGTGGCTGCTGCACATTGTCAGTTACTCGGTGTGTGTCTTGGGCTTTTCTTTACTCCTAGCAACTGTGGTGCAGCTGAGCCTGGGTTTATGCAGTGCACTTCTGGTTTTGATTCTGGCATAAAAGTGTGTTTGTAACAAAGCCTGTCCAAATCAGCATTTATATTCGGATACTGTAGGCACCAGGAATCACAGCGTTACATTATTTGTAGTGTGTCACTTTTTATCGAGAAGCTCTTTATGACGTCTGATTGAAAAAATACTCAAACACAAACCAAAAGCGAGGAAACATTAGAAAATAGAATGATACAAAAAACTAACACTGCATTAAAACTAAAAGGACTGTCCCATAAATGTGCAGGATCTTTGTTGTGTGTGAGTTTACATGGATTTACCCTTCTGACAGTGAGAAAAGTTCCAAAGTGTTTAAATCTCTGAAGAAACGCTGGTGTGTGATTGCAGGTTTAGTGGAGCTCTGTGCACTTGGTAATGAGCTAAATCTAACCCTGAGGTGAGGTGACTTCTGACCTCTGTGCCTCTGTCCCCTCAGAGGTTTTGGAGGAGGTGATGCTGGACGACTGCAGCTCGTCTGTCGATGTTTGGACCAATATTGCGTCCCTGTGCACTGGGCTTCACCGAGCGGACCTAAGTCAGGCCATCCTATCAGTCCTGCTGGACCAGAGTGGGACCAGGCTCCTGTCTCCAGACCTGGAGGGAGCCCGGCTCATGGAACACGTCTTACTGTAAAAACAGAAGCTGACAGGCCTCCTACAGTTCAATTCAGCTTTATCTATACAGTGACAATTCACAACAAAGTCGCCAAGAAAACCCAACAAATCCCCCTTGAGCAGCTATAGGCAACAGTGGAGAGGAAAAACTCCCTTTAACGGAAGAAACCTCCAGCAGAACCAGGCTCAGGTTGGGCGGCCCGTTGGGCTGAGTGGAAAACATTGGGCAGGTTGGTAGGACCAGTAGCTCCAAAGCCGGGGACATCTGAGGACAGGGACAGACAGAGGAGACAGAGAGAGAGAGAAGACACAGAGTTAATGTCCTACAGTGGTGACATATAAGTGTGGGGCAGAATGACTTCACAGGTACGAGTCCAAACTGATTTTATTAACTGAAACACACAAAGCAAGCTCTAAACATCTGAGTTTTGAAATAAAAGAACTATTTCCTCTTTATTTTAGGGTCTTGTATGTTAAAGCTCTGAATCCAGCGACTGTTCACTGTGTTGTGTGGTTTAATTAGGAATAACACAAAAATGGAAGGAGTCGATCTGTGTGTCGGAAATGTGCCTTTCCTGAAGCAGTATTCATGATTGTGATCACAGACACACCTGAGCTTGTGATCACTCTGTTATCTAGTGACCTTTGTCCTTTGGCAAGTGTCTCAGACATGATTCAGGTAAAAAGATGTCCATCGGGTGGCAAACAGATTCTCAGTGTGAAGCAGAGATTAACGGGGCTTCCAATTCACACACACACAGAGCAGAGGTCACCTCTTACTGCACTAATGGTAATACGACTTTATTCAGACTAATGTTCAGGGGCATTCCAAACAAAACTGGCATTTACAGTTGATCACAGGATTTAAGCTGCTGGGCTGCATCAAACACATTGTTCTAATCTATTTTCTGGAGTCCATAAAACATCAGGAACACCCGCCATTTCTGGGTGTGGCGATTTCCAACATTTAGCAAATCCGGCTAGCAAGGATTGACCAGAGGGGCCTATTTTAATCCTGAAAGTCTGCTCGGCTTGGAGGAGTGCTTTCACAAACAATAATTAATACAGGTTTTGTGTGAAAGTTGAGGTTGTTACAGTGCAGGGTCAGGGACCACCTGCAATGCCTTAGTGGGTCACCAGGGGGCTGCAGACCACCGTTTGAAAACCCCACCACAAAAGGTGACATCAGGACAGCGTGGAAGTCTCCACTGTTTGAAACTCTCTGACTGAACTGCACTAAGACAATGATTTCTCTGAGAACACACCAACGCTTTTGATCGTGATGCGGTTGATGCATGTTGAACATGAGTAAAGGTTTTTCCACACAGGGCCTATAAAAAAAGTTCAGAAATCTCAAATGATCAGGTCTTGTTAAGTGTGATCCATGTACAGACTTCAAAAACGTGATTTTCTGGCCCTCGTGCTGCAGCTGCACAGTACAAATAATATTTATTGTGTTTCATCATTCAGTGAAGATCTGTCCAATAAGCCTCTGCCGCTGAGCGTTAATGGACCGGCGGAAAGGTCACAGAATACAGTGGAACGCCAGCAGAGACCGAGGCCAGGTACCTGTCCTTCTCATCTCGTTGTGTCTTTACTGCAGTGTGTGGCATCAGAGAGACGGGTCAGCGTGTAAAGCAAAGATTTAGAATCGAGCGGTGAGTCACTTTAAGGAATTGGGTGTTTTTTAGGATTTTTTCTTCACTCTTAATTTCCTCCATCTTTTCCCTTAAATGTGTAAACATTGTATACACTTTATTAATTAAGTAATAGCTATAAAAAGGAAAGATTCCATAAGGTGTTTGGTGTTTCTAGAACAAAAGCAGTCAGAGAGCACAGGAACAGAGAGGATGCTGGGTAAACAGCGGGCCTGCTGTGGCTGCAGGCTCTGTGTATAGACCAGTGGGAGTGTGTTTGTCCAGTGTGTGTGTGGCTTCATTCACTGTGATGTGGCTCAGATCGAAGCCGACACAAAGGCTCCTCTGTTTGACCGCCTGTCTCCGATTCACAATCCCTTTCACGGGCCAAGTTAGTTTGCGCAAACGGAGAATCTGACCAGCACCAGCCTCAGCATGGATACACACGGACCTTCAGGACAGCTGGAAACAGGACAGCAAACTTAATGAAGACGTTAAACACAAGAGAATGACTGTCACTGCAGGGCCCCATCGATGGGGGCTCACAGTTCTTGCTAAAGGTCAATTATATGATCACAAAGAAACGTAAAACACAACTAGTGTAACTACACAAATACTCTCAAAACTGAGGGATGCCGGCCCAATTATTAACAAGAGATTCAAAACAGAAAAATGAGACGCAACCTGATAGCAAGTCGACACCAACTACCTGAAAAGACACGCACACAATAAAACGGGACAGAAACGGGGCTGGTCTGTCTCTTTCACTGCAGGAAGCACAACGCTGCAATCAGCCAGAAAGTCGAGGGACAGGATGCAAAGAGCGGGCGCTGACTCACGGCCGTCTGGCTCCGTCACAGCTCATCGATCTGCTGCATTGGGAGCATGACACAGCTCCTCTGACTGTCGAGGAGAACGCCAACAGAAGTCAGGGCTCCAAACCAACAGAACACACTCGTCTACTTTCTCTAATGAAATCTGTCTATTAATAACACGCACATTGTCAGACCTCGTGTCCTGCCCACTACCTCATGACTGAGCATGTTGATTCCACTTTATCTTTCCATGGATTAAATTTGCTGTTGGTGGAAAATATTGCGCAGCGCGGCCACGAGGAGGCTGATGATGGGGCGTTTGTGAATGCAGGACTTACAGCAATCGGCCACAACATTAATACCAGCAGCCTGAATAATGTGAGGTAGGACCAGCTACAGAGGTGGTGCATGCACACAAACTCAAAATTCAAATAAACGTGCAAGTATTGGCCGAAAAATATTATCTATACAAGTACTAGAGTATAAGTACCCATGATGTGTGTCGATGTTAGACACTAAAGAATGCTGCATCGTTTGATGGAGATAAGAAGCATCAATCTACGGAGGGCTGAATTCAAAGACACCCTGAAAATCAAAGTGAAAAAACGAGCAGCAGGTTAATCGCAGAAATTTCATAGCAGCAACTCATAATGCTGCTCAGTAGTTTGTATGGCCCAACATGCGTTGACAGGCATCCATACAAATACAAATGCAAAACTAGAGAAAAACATCCAGGAAAGATGAGGAGGGATCAAACGTCAGAGGCCTCCACCTGTAAAGCTGTTGCTGTTTGGGGTTCTGTCATTGTTGTCCCTCCAGTTCACCTGTTGTAAATTTCCTTAACACCAAACCAGCTGAAACAGATTAACAATCCCCTCTGCTACAGAACCGACCAGATAAAGTTGAACTGACCCGATGCTATAGTCTGATTAAAAAGTGTTCCTTTAAATTTTGGAACAGTGCATTTAAAAATGGGAAATTCAGAGAGTTCATCATATCTTTATATTAAAACCAGCTCCAAACAAGCGGTCTTAATGTTGTGGCTGATCCTGTGTATGTGATAAGTAAATGATATACAACGGGCTGAATTTTGCAGTTTTGCAGCAAACTATTACTTTCATTTGTGGTGGTATTACATAACTAAATAAATTATAAATACTAATAGTAAAACATGTTAACTGCAAGTTTCGAAATGTCAAACATCATATTTTGTCCAACCAGCTCAAAACACTCACAGCTGCAAATCTTCACGTGCCAGAAGCTGGAACTGTGAGGATTTCTGTGAGCGCCGCCTCGCTGCCTCTCTTTCTGTGCTCGTGGAAGCTGCGAGGCCTCCGGGCTGCTGTTAATGTCTGTGTGTTGTGTGACTCAGCTCTCCTCCTGATGTCCTGATGGGTCATGATGTGATGCCGTAATCTGGTGCATCATCTCACATCACTGCAGTGAGAGGACAAACATTCACACTGTGTCAGCAGCAACATCCGAGCACGACGAGCAGATCGGAAACATCAGGGTCTTCACAGGGGACAGAGAAGGAGACTGAGACACAAAACAACCACAAATTATTATTATTATTATTATTAACTGTGGTTGTTTTCAGTCTCTGAGGTCATTTTCAATCGTTTCTGGTCTCTTTGCCTCTATTTCCAGGTGCCACCTGCTTTTAATGCTTCTCAGTGTCCGTTTGTGGTTTTAGGGCTAGAATTATGAATTATTAAGACCTTTTTTTAAAGTAAGATTTATTATGAGCTGTTGGTGTTTGTCTCATCTGTGGATGAGCAGGTTCAGTGTTTCTGCTTCTCCCAAAGATGCTCCTGTTGGAGGAGCATTTGATCCTTCACCGAGTGTGTTTCTAATCATGCCCACAGCAACAAAGCCTCATTTATATCATGTGACTGAAGGTCACTTAACCTTCAGTCTGGTGTCTGTTAACTTCCATTAAAGCTCCGTGTAAACAGAGCAGCCTGCTGCTGGGTAACCAGCGCTAATCAGAGCAGCTGCCGCCATCCTGGGCCTCCCTGCCGGGTGACTAAAGATAACTCAGTGTATCCTGCAACAACTGGGTCACACACACACACACACACACACACACACACACTCACTCTGAAGTTAGGCCAAATAACGTGATCAACTGTCCAGTTTTCTTTTCTAATTTCTCAAAAAATCAGCTGCATCTTATGAACTGCACATTCTGCAAAGGTCTTAACAAACTACAATCTCACCTTTAATTTCAAATGTTTTATTGTTTTAAGCACAATTCAAGGATTAATTATTTCCATGTTGTTCATGAACCGTCGTTGAAAATGGGCCCTGAGTGCTGGCAGGTCAACAACAAGTGAGGCTTCTGCATCATGTGTCTGTTTCTGGTCACTTTTCATGACTTTTGATACTTCATCACTGTGTGGTTCTGTTTGTTCATTGTTCCGTGCCTCCGGGATTCCACTGTCCTTTTATTTAATGCATGAGAGCTCTTCTAAAACAAATTGTGATGCATGTTGCAATGTGCAGAATTCAAAGGAGATCAATGAAATAATTGTTTTCAACATTGCACATGACTGAAGGGACGGATTCTTTTATTGTTTTGCTATCCGGTGTCTCATATTTGTTTCATTTTGTGGTATTTGTCTATTTGTGCTCATTTTTCATCTCTTCACAGTCACGTTTCTTAATGCTCATCTGTTACATTCAGACTCTCTATAGTAACACTGAGGTCAGAGGTCCCTTGCTATAGATTTTATCATAATGGTTTACGTGTTTCTTGTAATTGTTGGATGTAAATGTGGGTGACGTGCCCGGCCTCGTGACTCCCCTTGACTTTAGCCCCCAGCCCCAACGGGATGAGCGGTAGAAATAATAGTTGTCAATTGCAACTCTGCCTCCGAGTGCTAATCGTCAGATCGGAGCACGTTGTGCAGCTGGAAACAAAGACGGGTCACACGCAGGCTGAGTCCCGCGTGTGCTGGTCACTGGGAACCAGGCAGACGCCCTGACTGTCTGCTGTAACACGGAGGTTTCGATTCACACATTCATCCTTCTCTCGGTATATTTTTCTAACTTTACATTAGGTTTACATCAGATTTTACTAAAAAATACAAATTGGAATGTATCAGTCATTTCTATTTTAATATTTTATTCAGTCATCTTCTGAATGTCTGCACTGCAGGACTTTATTTGCCAAACCAAACCTAGTCCAGTGCATCACCTGATGCTGCAGGGACATTTTTAGTTCATCTGCAGATTCATGGTTTCCATAAACTATGTCTGTTCTCCTCTATCCAGTTACACATTTGAATGTACAAACTTTTCCGAGTTACCGCTTCACTGTTTGCCGTGTTTGTTGTGCTGTCCCCTGGGATCCTTTTCTTGAATCTGTGGGGGTTTAACTCGCACGGTGGAAGTTCTACGTTCACCCAGTCGCGACATTTGGAGTCAAACTAAGCTGTTTTCCAGCTCCCACCCCCCATCAAATGGTTTGTTATCTGCCCCTAAACAGAGACACAAACTGAAACCCACTGTCTGAACTCCGGACCAGACTAACCACTTCCTGTGAGAGAGTCGAGCTACAGGAGAGAAAAGAGGAAAACCAAGACACTGGTGCTTCAGTGGGCCGAGACTCCACACACTGAAGGTGGATTTGCCTAAAAACACATTCAGAGGGAAAGACAGGAGCCACGACTGACGCTGCCTTCACTTTGGTGGCTTACAGATTTGAGGAGGATTCCATCCTTGTGCAAAAACTGTCTGAACCATCATTTAAGTGTCCAGTTTGTAAGAGAAGATCCTCACGGTCAGAGCCCCCTTCTAGACTGGTGTTCAACAAGCAGTCTGAGACCTGAGGAGGAGGAGGCCAGGAGGGCTGCACTGAGGAAGGAAGAGTCAGGCGATGGAGAAGAAGATGGAGGCTCTGAGCAGAGACACAGCAGCTCTTTCAGACACGCAGAGGACGATCTGAGAGAAGAAGACGTCTCCAAGGCTGCAGCGGACAGAGTTTAGCAGCGCCTCCTGCTGGAAGATCCACAGGCCAAACCACTGGGCAACCGGAGCTTCTGGTGGTCTCTTAAACTCTGGGGGTTCTGGATCCAAACACTGCTCGTCAAAAACTGAACCCGTCTGAACATCTGACCATTGTGAGACGAGGAGCTGCTTCCTGACAATCCAGAGGGTTTAAGGTGGGTCTCTAAACTTCTCTGTTCTCTGAGGACTCAAACTCAGGGACTCACAGCTGGCCCGTCCCTGTCCAGAGCAAGGCATGGAAAGAATCTGTGTAATGGAGAGTACGGGGAATAGTCGACTTGAAGAGGATCCGATGTCAGACCGTGTTCTAGCAAAAGCAGTTTGAGCGTGAGTACAGGTAAAAAATGGATGTCAAAGCATTTCGGTGTTGGTGCTGAGGGAACGCGCTGATGTTCAAATCACCTGAAGGCTGCTGTGGACTGTGCCACAAAGACATTAGAATGACGTTTCTAAATGTAGAATTTCATCAGGTTTGGTGATTTCACCGTCTATAGTTCATATTACAATCAAATCCAATATTTAATGTTCGTGGACTGTCTGGGGACGGCAGTTCAAATCCCCGGCTTCGGCCTTTCCTGCCCCCCCCCGTGCTTGTGTGGGTTTCCTCCAACAGTCCAAACACATGCGTGTTTGGTTACAGGTGACTCTGAACAAACAGCAACATCCTTTTCAGCAACACCAAATATGTTTTGCATAATTTGCAAATTATTGTCTCAATTTACATTTTACGCAGTGTCCAAACTTTTCTGAAAGTGGGGTTTGTGCTATTAGGACTTTTATAGTAAATAGTTATTCTGCTGATTATGTCACCAATTACTTAACTGTCGGTTTATAAAACTCCGATATTTGTGAGAAATTATAATCAGCCAGAATCCAAAGCGACTCCGTCAACTTTAGTGTGAGAGACTGGAGACATGTCTTCTACATTTGTCCTGCTCTGTCTCTCCAACATCCATATATATATATATATACGTATATATATACACCTACAGCCATCTACATTCACATGTTATATATAGAACGGGGCCTGTCATCTGTTTGCCGTGTAACTATATCTCAGTCTGCAGCCGAGTTCTGTTCTGTCTGCTGCTCTACACCTTCAGGTTTCTCTTTTCAAACTGAATTTTCTCAGAGGAAACTTTATTCATCTTTGAGGGCAAATGGATTGTTATAACAGAAGAGGGGAAGCAGCACAGAACAGATACAAGTTCTCAGAACAAACGTCCAACTGGGAAAGATTTTTTCATACATCCCAAAGTTTGGCTTGTTTCTGGTGCTGGAAGATCAGAAATCCACAGAAGCAGCTCAAATCTACCCTCTCGGGACACTGAATGTCTGCTCTCCATATCATGACTGTTCCTCCAGTAGTGTCTGAGCTCCCCCCCAAAGGCCAGCTTACTCTTGTCCGATGGTCCAACAATCACCCACTTATTTGAAAAGAGGGAAGGTTTACTGAATTCCGGGTTCCACAGTTGTGCTGATAACAAACTCATTCCACAGCTGCACACCGACTTCCCACCACCAACTCGTTGCTCCCGTCCATAAAACAGCAATACAAACATTTGTTGCCTCGACAACAGTTTGGGCAAACTTTGCAATTATGTGGCGTCATTGACTGACTTATTCCTCTAGCGAACCTGTCGAAACACTCGAACAACCACAGAGGAAGCAAACCTGAAGGCGTGTAACATTTGGCTTTCTGAGGAGTGTGCAGGGTTAATTCCCTGTACAAGCCTCATCGTTCCCCACTACTGCTCCAAGGACTCAGTGCTACGGTTCGAGTCCTTACTCGTAATAATCTTTTGATGCTGATTGAACGGTGTCTGTGGCAGTAACATCTCAAACTGTCCAGTGATGAAAGCTGGGTGTCTGTTTAGATTTATGGTCTCGTTCTGTTTGCCTGACATTTCAAAGCTGCATTGAACATGTTCAGTGTGATCCACTGTATGTTATAATCTTGGGTGTCCTGAATGCAACATTTCTCTGCATCTGCCAGAATTGTGAAACCACGTGGCTTAGTCATCCTGAGTAAGATGAAACATGCAACATGTGCTCTGTCGTGGAAAATTACCAAACCCTTTCCTTTCGACTTCATACTTCTCTAAGCACACAGCACCTTTACTTGTTTTTGGTAGAACTCTCTCCGACCAGTGCCACAGTGTTATCCTGGTGCAGAGCAGGCGTGACCTTTACGAATAACTACAGTCACCAGAACATATTCTTATGGGCACATAAGCCTTCGTAGCTCAGGATCTAATAAATGCTGATGCATAAAGTCAGTTTACAGACGGGTGATGGTCATTGTGCATGAAGCAGATCTGAGTGTCGTGTTTGATAAAGCCAGAATCACAAGGATTCCTTCTTGTTCCACAGGTGCACGTTGCAGTTCTTCTTCATCTTCACATGGGGAAACCACAGAGGTTCTACTTCTCAGAGCAGGAGGAGACGCCCAAACTGTGCTGGGCGTGGTCAGCAGCGACTTTCCCTCACGCCGATTGGCCGCAGCTCGTGTCATTCAGGGGTGACGCCGCAAGTCATTGGTCAGCGGAGTTCCCCCTTCTCAGCCCCTCTGGAAACCTGGGACTCGGGTCCGACTCGGTAGAACTGCCGTGTGGCGCACTTGTCCCGCTTTGTCCCGTGTTAAAGCAGATTCGGCGCAGGGGGTCGCCGGTGTGGGTTCACAGCGTTTGCCGGTGTGGGTTCGTTGGGGCAGCAGAGTCGACAGGTTAGCGGATCGGAAACTTTTTCCACCCTAGGAGACACGCAGGGACGAGAAAATGGCAGACAGCGAGGAGCACCACGTTTCCTCCAGCACTCCTCTGTTCAGCGACGAGCTGCACCACTACCAGGCCGAGCCGCACTCCGAGCTGGCCCAGCCCAAAGCAGAGCTCTTCGGCACGGAGGACATCGTGGACTTGGTCGGCGGGGCTCACGACGCCTTGGAGCGGCACAAAGCTCAAGATATTGCGCCACAAGAGTTCACGGAAACTTCCTTCGCCCCGCGAGAGGAGCCGGTGACGTTACTGGAGCCAGAACCGGTGTGGTCGGCGCCAGAGGTGAAGAGACGGGAGCCTGACGCGGAGAAGGCGTCCCCAGACTCCACCAGCCCCTCTTTTGTTCCCGAGAGCCTTTCGTTTGCACCGGAGCCTAAGGTCGTCGCCCCCAGAGCCGAACCGGAGAGCACGAAGCTCGCAGAGGAGCCACAGGCTGCCCGAGAGCCCGACCCTGCCCCGGCGAGCGACGCCCTCCCCGCGGCCGAACCCCGGAAAGCAGCCCCAGCCCCCGTGGAGACAGCAGAGCGAGCGGCAGTGACGGCGGAACCAGCGGCTCCGGCATCGTGTGAGTATCTTGACGGAAATCGGCCGAAATTACGCGGCCGCAGTTTTTCGCAAAAGAAGCGACGACACGGGCAGAATGTGTCTTTATTCCGGGGCGAGTCGTTTTTCCATCGGGCCGCGTCTCAAACGGCGAGTTTCGACCGACACCGGGTTCCGTGCGGCAGAGCTCGGTTAGCATCCAGACAGTGAGACGGGAACCAGCGAACGGGCCAAAACCGCACTTTGCTCGGTTTGACATGAAAGGCCGAGCAACGTTCGCTGGGCTCCGTCACGGTGGCGCGTAGCCGCTTAGCGGCTACAGACGCTCCCCCGACGGACGCGACGGACGGTCCGTGAGCCCGAGCCGCCCTTTGACGGCCGCAGGTGAAGGGGAAGCGGCCGCGTGTGGCCACGGCGACGAGTGCAGCGTTTCGCCGCGTTTCAGCGCCGACCGCGGCCGGAGCGGTTCGGACGGTGGCTGCGCTTTTGCTGCGCGTCCCTGACGCGGCCCACCTGTTCTCAGGCGAAACTGTTGCCTGCGTGAGCGGGCGACATTCCCCCATTTACCCTGGAGCGACGGGCGGACCGCCTGCGCCCCGGACCTCACGCCTGTCGGTTATTTTCAACACATTTCCCCGCCGGGACATTGACCCAGGCACCGTTACGTGTCTAACCGCGACACGCCGAGCTGCGCCCATCTGCTCCGTGTCCGCTGTGGCTAACGGTAACCGCTAACGGGAGTTCCATTTATCGGACGCCTATGTAGCGTTTGTTGTGCAGCCCGGGAGGACTCTGGGCTGCCGGGTATAGTAAAGGGCAAGGCGGTTGTCTTTCCAGCAAGCAGGTTGACTTCAGTGCTGACTCAGAATACTTTATTAATGTAAAACGGGGTCATGTTAATGTGAAATATGCAGCAGGGACCAGCTCACATAGACAGGGAAGCGAAACGCCAAGCTGTCCGACATTGGACGCACCGTCACTTAGCTGGTAAAGCGGTAACCAGGAGATTAGTCACAACAAAGGAATCCGCTGTGCGTCCGCTCCCTGCGCCCTGAATCACCGCTGCGCCTTTAATTCGCTTATTCTGGCTTCACCCATTCACCCTCCTCGCCATCTCCACCCAAACCAACACCCCAAGCCCCGAAGGAATCCTAGCCCACGAGGCCCGTGTCCCCAAATAGCCGCTAGCTCTAGTCTGGAGGCTCCTGACGTGGCGTTTTTGTGTGTGAGATGTTCGGGCGGATGGTTCGTGTGAGGATGTGCCGAGCTGCTGCTGCTGCTGCCGGGATGTGACGGGGAAACGGGCCTGTCTGGGTGTGTTGAGGCCGGCGCAGCAGGCTGCAGAGAGGCAGGGTGGGGCTGCTTGGCAAAGCCCCTGGTGGAGGTGGACACTCCGGAGCTCCAGTCTAAACAAAGACAGACGTGTTCACACGCCCCTCGGAACTTTGCAGAAGCTTGTCTTGTGTCGTGGATTCCACCAAAGCGTATTGTCCTGTGTGACAAAGGAAAGCCTCCATTCCTCTTATGCAGAAGCTGAAAGCCTTTAGCATTCGTGTCACTAGATTAAGGTTGTCGAGCCAGCTGTATGTCAGTCAGTAGACGAGTCATTGCCCTTTTGAATTGCAGTATTAGTTTTCAAAGTCACTTTCCCCTTAACACGATAGATCAGGACATTAGATTCATAGCGGCTGCAGCCCTGAATATAAAATCTTGTGGGAGACACATTGGCACCACCTTCGCTCCGTGCTTCATGCCTTTTCTCCTGCGGTGTCCTGCTCTGACCTTACGTCACGCAGACACATGGCGTCGCCCTAAAAAGGCGTCTGCTTTGAGTTTTCATCCCCGTCAGACGCTGTGACCGACTGCCTGCTTAATTGCCCGGCGCTCCATGGTCCGTGCCAGCCTGCGTCTTATTTTTGGGTCACCTACATCCGTCAGTGTGTGTTTGTGAAGAGCTGGTGATGTGGTCAGGTGGATTAGATGGAGGGGGGGCTGTCAGAAAGGCGGTCGGGAAAGCTTAAAGCTCACGGTGAGCTCTTCGCTGTTGTTGTTTTCTCTGTATCCTGGTACCGGCCGCACATGAGTGGGGTTAAGTGCTGCAGAGTCGGGCCCCTCCACCCAAACTCCACCAGGCTTCTGCCTGTTGTTTCCACTCTGCCAACACAGCAGCTGGCTCGCCGTCCAACAGTCCCACACATTAATAAATATGATGCGAAGCGCGTGCTAATCTGTTTTAAATCTCTTCTCTTTATCGCTATGATAAGAGCAGAGAGTTCCAGAGCTGCACAGGGACAGATGATACTTCACCACGATGTGCTGATTCATCACGTCCATGCTGATTTGAAGGCTTGAACACTTTTCTGAGTGACCTATTAACGTATCAAAAGGGCTACAGCATGTTTTGGAAATGATTAACATTTTATAGGAAGGAAGAATTATTCACTGTTACATTTTTAATTCAACTCATTGTTCAGGAAAACATGTTAAAGGTTAACAGGATATGGGTTGTGTGATAGATTTTCAGAAGGATGAAGTCATTTGAAGGGGGCTTGCCTAGGTGAAAAGGGTCAAAGACCGTTTGTGGATATGCCGTACAACAGAACGCCCATGGCTTACACTCTGTCTTTGGTTCCTAAATCAAGATTAAAATGACCAGCTATTATCATGTTTATGAAGCCACGTGGAATTATTCACTAGACAAACTACTTAAACTCTGCAAACTCTTCAGCTGCAGAGATGAAAAGATGTCTGTCACTCTGCGAAGGGTTGATGTCGGCAGATATTACTGCAATGACATTCTGCCCGTATGCAGTTAGAACAGGTCTGGTTTTACTGGAGGTCTTTTTCAAAACAAAGCTTTATGGGTTTGTGTTCTTTTTTTTCCCCCCAAAAAATGCTGAATTTTGAACAAAGTGAGTGAAAATCACTTGTCTCAGTCATTGATTATTAAAAGCCAGAATAACCTGCTGTGGTCTGAAAACAAAAGTTTAACGTCAGCAAAAACGAGCAGGGAAACCTGGACTCTGAAGCTGTCCGGTTTCTGCAGGGTCCAGCTTTGACTGGAACCAAAGGTAAAACATGCGGTTTGTAGGTGTGGTCTACCTCACCTTCAGTTTAAAAACACGGTGTTCACGTTCTATTCTCCTTCCACACTTGCACCAGCTTTGCAGTGTGATGTTCATACAGACTGACTAGGTGTATAACGTTTTTCATAGTTACTAATATCTCTGTTGGGAACTCTAGCCTACTGTTAACTATATGCATACGGTTGAGAGAGAGAGAAGTATATCAAAAGTTTTATTCTTAAAAGTCTGAAATTTGTTTAATAAATTTAGTTGAATGTGCTCCAGACTTCTTGCAGTTGGTGGCACTTCCCTGTAGTTTCAACAGCAGAAAGTATTTTTTGCTCTGAATGAGTCTAGTTCAATGTTGAATGTGTCTTGTTGGTCCTAGGTTTTCTGCAGCGGTGGAAGCTAAAGCTCGACAGCAGAGGTAACCAAACGAAACTACCTATAGTGAAGAATCGATTCAGCCTAATCATCTCGACAATGTTCAATCAGCTCAGTTTGCATTTCAAATTCAAATTCTATCAAGTTTGTTATGCTCTTTATGAAACACTGATGCACTCTATGATCATTGTATATGATTAATGCAGATTTTTGCCTGATTGTCAAAGCTTGATTTGATGTAAGTCAGGACTGATTCTGTTTCCAAACTCAATCAGATGTGCAGATAATATCATTTGTACTCAAGACAGAAGCTGAGTGCATGTTGTAACTTTAATCCTTTGCATTACAACAGGAAATGATCTGATATATATTGTTAGCTCGAGAAGCGGATATGTGAGTTTATCTGCTGCCCACCTTTGGTGATCTGCTGCCTGGGTTGTGGACACTTCCCTGTCTGTTTAGTTTCCCAAAGGACTTGAGGAATTGGGACTTGAGGTCACATATTCAGAGGGAGTAAAATGCCTTACTCATTGAAACGTTTGTGTTTGAAGGAGATCGGCTTTGCATTTAGCTTCCTTTGAGATCCATTCCACACTTGTGTTGTTCACTAATTAATCATCTGGAATCTGCAGATGCGGCTTGCTGGCTACCAGATTCAGCCGAGTACAGGCGTCTTAGTGAAAATGCACTTTTTAAATTTAAGGCCTTCTCCAAACCTAAAGTACGGAGCTGTGACCACATAATCTCGTTCTAGTTTTTTTCACTGTTTGGTTTAGCTACACCACTGAAATGATAGGAATTTTGTCATCTTGTCCAGCACATATCAACTTAATGTTGAAAGTTGCACATTTTTCTGCATAAGGTGACTACCTGGAGGTGAACTCGCCACTGCTACACAATCTAATAGGCCACTGTGCATAAACACAAAAAGGGGCTGTGTACCTACGTCAGGACACTAAGGTTCTGCCTGACGGACCTTCAGCCTTCTCATTGATGACTGGTGCTTATGAAAAATCACATGGCTGCTTTTGTTCCAGTTAGTGTTGCCTAGTTGGCAACTTTCCAACTGACTTCTGCGTTTGAAAACACTTGCATCCAGAGGAAAAAAATTGGACCTTGAGTTGTAAGACGTTAATTGTTTAGGTTTGAAAGCTAATAAAAATAAAAAGTTTGAATGCTGATGCAAGAAGAAATTAGAAAAAAAATAAATGGCCCTGTAATTTCAGATGTCTGTCAACCACTGGCTGTTTTTGAAAATGTCAGATTATGATGAATCAAAATACTTGTCTGAGTGAGTCTGAGAAGTAAAAGCTCTTCAGTGTTTGTCTGATAAGTAGGTAAGATTCATGGGCTTCTGGATTTTAAACCTCGCGGCGTGCAGAAATAGCACCTGTTCCTGGATTTATTATGCCATCTTGAATTTATTTCAGCTTAATTTGTCCTTCATAACCAGAACTTAAAAAAAGAGTTTCCTTTTTTTTTTTTAAATGATGGCACAGTTGCTGGATTACTTGTGTAGAAGTACTGGTTCTACAACCTGTTCATGATTCGGGTTTCATTCTCACTTGTGTCAAATCTGAGGACAACAAACCACTAAACGCAATCGGACAAAGGGGAATTCTTTCCATTCCTGTTCTCGCTCAGAGCTGCCTCTCTGTCCACTTTCAGGCTTCTTTATCTTTCTCCACAGTAACCTTTCCTCTGTCTGACGTCATATCTTTGACAGACGCTAGCATACCCGAGTGAACTAGTTGAGTGTTTAATGATGTTAATCAAATGACAGATGTCCATCTTTTTGTACAGGTCAGTTCAATTCAAATTGTTTGATGTGTGGGACTCGCTGCAAAAACTGGGCTGGTTGATGTTGGCCCACCAGCTGTGATGATCAGTCAGTTAATTATTTAGTGGATTGGATAAGTAATCAGCAGCCACTTGGATAATAATAATGATAATAATGTTTGGGTGTTTGTTTTTAAGCCGAGCTGTCAAAAATTAGCAGTCAATTTAAATGTAACGTACCCTTGATTCTGGACTTTTACAAAATGTAAGCATTTAGATTTAAAAATGTTTTACTGTTCTAAAAATATTCTTAATACAAAAGATAACAGATAATCATAGCTTTGCCTTATCTAAAATCAAAATGGTTTGTTTAATAATTAACAATTCACCATCATAAAATCCGGATTTTACCGCTGTAGTTGGCTGAGGTGGAGCTGTTTAAAAAAAAAAAAAAAAAAAGAATTAAACAACTGCAACGAAAGGCTGTTTCCATCATGGATTCAGATATTGATTTTCTGCACTAATTGGTCATCTTGGTGAACTGAAATGAGATCACGAAAAGGAACATTCATAACGCTTGTAATATTAAAATGATTTACTATACTAAAATAAACAAAAGAGTAAAATATATATTTAAAAGTTTACATTTGGGTGTTTGGTAATTTGCATGAAAATTCCATTTTGTGAGTGTCTCAGCTCAAGTTACATTCGGGTAATAAAAAGGCATCTTTTTTTTATTTGTAAACTTACAGTTTATTTTAGAAGTGTCGGGTCACTTGAGTAAATGTGATTTTAGCTCGATTTTGTATCCGTCTGTGCTGAATAGCCAACCATTATTTTAATATTTGGGTGATTAGAACCCTGCAGTCGCTCACGTCTGCCTCTGGTTTCTACTAACAGATAGGAGCTGTAATTAAAATGTCCCTGCTGAGAAATTTACAATTCAATCAAATTCTGATTCATTATGTCTCACAGACTGTGCACTCCACCTCAGTCTTTTGTTGGAAGCCTGGCGGTTTATAGTGACTGAAGGGGCTGGCTTCTGTTTTTTCTGTCGTCCTTTTGCTGTGTCCATGCTGCTGCTGAGGGACAACACAGTGGGAAAGTAAAATAGAGGTGAGAGACCCCCCCCCACCACCACCACCCCGACGTGGGGGAAAGTGACTTACATTTTGTCGTTTTCGGTCAGACTTGAGCTTTAAAAGTGAGACTATACATCCACAATTTCTCCATCGTACCGCCTGTCGCTCTTTCTCGTCCCCATCTTCAGCCCTTTGTTCTGCACATGCGCTGTTTAAGGACGACGAATAGAAACCTGCTTACGTGTAAATATGGCAGAGAAATCTGGTTTCTCTAATCCCCTTCCCTAATTTGAGTAGGAAACCAGCTGTCCCCTTTAAATGACAGTTAAGACATTCTCAGGCAGATATCGTGTCAGTTGAGTCATAGCAGGTAATAAATCTAAAACTCGCACTCTTTGCACTTTGATTGCTGTCACTTCTTGGTCTTCCTCTTCTGGGCTTTGCACACTGACCAAATTCACTCTCTGCTACTTTCTCTTGTTTCCTTCACAGATGCACCTTCTCCTTCTAAAGCTCAGCCTCATCCTCTGATGCAATTCCCTACAGGCAAGTCCTCTCTGCTCGCTGTGTTTCCCTGTATTCTTTAATTTCTCTCAGCACTTATTAAGTTTGCTCCTCTGGTTGTAGTCAAGTGGCAAAAACAACCCATTGCATGTGAGAATTGTAGATTTTTGTCACCTGTAGCATAAGATGCTCGTGGATTTGTATCTGAAACACAAAATCAGATGTTTGATATTGTCTGTGTTGCATTGTGACTCAGGTGTTTGTTGTAGAATAGATTGACATGAACTTACACAAGTAGTGTAAACAGGAATAATGATTCTCCTCACAGATTGACAGTTCTGAACAATATTTCAATATTTATAGAGTTAATTTTACTTGATGATTGTTTTTATTTTGAGAGGAATCATTATCTACCATCACTTAACAATTTGGGCATGGTTTATTGCCACCAGACCTGGGGCTGCACATTATTCCGCTACCATGCATTAAACCAACGTGGTATAATGAGCAGCAGACAACGCTGCTCAATGTTGACTGTCATTCACTGTAGCTGGTATGAAAGTTCTGCTTTAATTCCAAAAGCCAGTGTGGTACTACTTAAACTGTAAATGTATTAACAGTGGCCCGAAGACAAATGTCTCTCCTGCAGCTCCTACATGAAACAGGTTTGCTGTTTGCTCTTTAGGACTAAATAGGACAAGCAGCACCTGGACTCACAGGTGACCAGCAGTCAAGTCAAGTTTCACCTGCATTCTTCAAAAGAGAAGACAGATGTTTACTACACTCTTCATGAAAGTCCGTTAGATTTTTTGCTGAGCCATGGTTAGGCAGTGGTGGAAAGTAACCCACTTTTGTACAAAGTGCTGTATCTGAACAAAGTAAAAATACAGTATTTCCAACATTTGATATTTATATTCCATTTCAGAGCTAAATAATGTATTTCCACTGCAGAACATTTTACTTAAATCTACGGATAGTAGTTCCTTTTTTACAGAAGGATTTTTGAATAAAAGTTTTTGAATGTCTTTGCCTCATAAGTGTTGGACATAACAAAAAAGAAGTCCCTATAAAGAGCACTTCAATTGTTGATATTTTGTTTTACATTTAATAATCCTGTAATTTAGTTACTTTAATTTAATCTTAATTTGCTTTAGTAAACTGATAAACTTAAGATACAGTGAAATGCACCCAGATCTGGGTAGCTTTTCAGATTTACAGACATTTAGGCTTAACCTGCTTCACCAGCCACACACTGCATTACATGAGTAGATTAGATGTTCATGGTTCTTTCCCTTTGGATTTCACCCTCAAATTAATGGCTTTGTTAAATAATTAAACCATTGATTTGTTTAAATCTTGAGTGATCGTTTGACGAGTTCCATCCCTTTAGCTGCTGTTGTGCAACCTTATATCTGACACTCATGCTAAATGTTGTATTGCTTTATTTTTGTGGGCTTAAAGTTCTAATGAACCTTTGACCAGACCCGAGTTCACAGCTGGGTGTAGTCACTTCTGTGAAGTTGCACAGGTGTTTAGCCTTGCTCCTGTGGACAATAGTCAGATCTCCAGCAGAATTTGAAGTATTTGAAGTTTTGACTTCTGCTTACCAAGCAGCATTGGCACTGACAGTACATTTTTGCTTAGACTTGCAAATGTTGCTGGAGCTTTGACCAATAAAACTGCATTTTCCCATCTCTATCTGCTCCTTATTAGCCAATTTATTTATTTTAACCTCTAGTTGACCATGTTTAACTATCACATTGATGTTATTAACCCAATTTCCATGGCCATCCTGACCAAACCATTGGCATTAGCTCCTGACACAAAACACAAACCTGTAAAGGCCTACACTAACCAAGGAGTATGAAATTATAGTCTTAATTGACAACTGGAAAGGAGCAATAACGAAGAACGAAATTAACTCTGATAAATTGCCACCTAATATCAACATCAGCTTAAATGAAAAAGGTTCCCTTTGACTTGTGGACAATTGTCTTCGTCTCATTGTGCTGTTCATGAACTGGCTTTTTGAAATAAACAGAACCATTCAGTCATTTATCAAGTTTAAAACCAGCTACAGCCAACCTTTCAGCAGCACCTGTCTGGTCCTAACACTTGAACCTTTTAGAAAATGTTTTGTACCCAGGTGTGGTGGGCACTGTAAGGAATGGAGTATGTCTTTGATGTGTATTGTATTGCATTTTCCCTCCCCTCTCTACTCAAGCACTTGGGCAGAAGGGTGATTCCCCTGCTCCCATCTCTCCTATCTCCCCTCTTCACTCCCCCGACTCTCTGGAAGAGCTCTCTCTGACTGAGAGTCCCAACCAGCCCCCTACTTCGGGATCTGCTGCACCTTTGGGCTCCTTCTCTACTCAACCCTCTGCTACTCATTCCAAGGACATGCCTTGGGAGGATGAAGAGGTTGACTCTGGACCAGGCCATAGTAAGAATAAGGAAGATCGTGTAGATCCATTAGCTGGTCCTTATCTGAGCTTAGGGAAAGACCCAGGGCCTCATAATCCATGTGAAGACAGCGGAGTTTCCTTTTCACCTGAGGAGAAGCTGATTAGCTCAGACAGGTCCTCAGACACCGGCCCCTCCCCTGTGAACCCCCAGATGATGGTCCCTGAGTCTGACCTTGCCTCCTCTAATCCAACAGAGCCCTGGGATTCAACACTCCTAGCATCTCAAGACAACTCCAAGGTTTCCATGGATAACTTCTCCAAGGATACAGTTCCCATTAGCTCTTCCAGGTATGAGCCAGACCTGCAAGGTAACCAGTCTGATGAAGATGATGACTTGATGTATGAGGTGAAGAAGAACAACAACCCATTTGAGGGCTATTCACCACTGGCAGACAGTGGCTACTCCCATTTTGGAGACTCCAAGTCTGATAGCAGGGCGTCAAAAATGTCAGAGAGTCCAACACCGGATCTGGTTCAGTATGGGCAGACTGGAGAATCCCAGGATAGCCCACCATCATTCTTGGATGAGGGGAAAACTTTCGAGACAGGCAAAATGGCTGCTGAATCACACATGGAGTCTGTGAATCAGTTTCCATCCGATCTTAATGACGATGATGAAGATGAAGAAGAGGATGCTATTCGGCCAACATCGCTTCCTGACATCCTGAAGTCTTCCCCACTCAATGCTGACAAAATCGACTCTGGATCCTCTGAGGGAAGTCCCGAGGAGCAAAGTCCCATCTTAGAGCGAAGGATGATGGAGTCACCCAACCCGCCAATCAACCTTTCAGCTAACAACCCATTTGCTAAAGTGTCCTTGCTCAAAGAGATGGCTGATGAGATGGAGGAGAAAGTCGTAGATAAAACAAACATTGAAGATGATAAAAGCTTTGGTGCATTTGATCTTGTCAAAGAGGCAGAGATCACTACACCAACTAAGATCAAGGAAGAGGAGCCTGTCAAGATTGAGCAGAAAGACTGGTTTTCAAGCCACGATTCCCCAAAAATGACCGAAAAGTTCGAGCCACTGGACTTCCAGAGCAAAAAGGCCCCAGCTGAAGATTCAGATTCTGAGTCACCGACAGCAGACTCTCTGTCTCCAGTCTTGGAAGCCATGGCCAAAAACCCTGCCAGCTTCCAAGTGGAGTTGGAGAAGCAGGAACTGAAGATGGAAGTGGAGGAGCCAGAGGTTGCGGAGGAGGCCTCTGAGCATGAAGTGTCCTCTGAGGAGTTTGAGTTCATTGAGCGACCACCCAGGGGTGTTATTGACGAGTTTCTTGAGGCTCTGGATACTTCGAAGTTTGCGTCCTCCAAGGCCCCAGAGATCCCAATGGATGATGATCTGAGTTTTGTGCAGAAAGATGTGGCTCCTGTTTCTGGTGCTCCTCCAAAAGTAACCCCACCTCCCGAAGTTGAAGATGAAGCACCAAGCCAGAGTTCCTACCTTCTCCTCACCCAGGCCTCCCCCCAGAAGAGCAAGGCAGAACTGGAAAAGCTAGACATCCAGCAGCCCCCATCCCAAGCTCCGCTCACCCATTCACCTGTCTCCCAACCAGAGGAGGTGGTCGCTAAGAAGAGCGTGGAGGGCCGCAAACTGTTTAGCATGCCAAACCTGAACATAAGAGCAGGTAAAATAAACCAGTTCTGGCATGGAACCCCCCCCCCCCCACACACACACATCCGCCTCAGTTTTTAATGCCACTTCCATGTTCATCTGCATCATTTTTCATCTTTTCTTTTTGGTTCTCAGTTTTTCTTCAACCCACTCAGCTGACCAACAAGCTACTTTAGATCCCATCGCCTTCCTTTCCTTAAGTGCATCACTTTCTTTGCATACTAACCTTTGCATTTTGTAATGTCTGGTTTTAATTTGTGTGGTTGTGTTTAAGTGTTACCTTTTTGTTTTTTTTATTGCATTTTGTGCATTTCTGTTTCTTTAGAAAAACCTAATTTCTGTGCACCTGATCATCTTTACTTTTTTAACATTTCAATTTTGGTAAGTAAGTGTAGTATTCATGTTTTTAATCCCCTTCATGTTCTGTTAGTGCTTTACTAACAGTAAAAAGTAAAGAAAACATTTTATCCAGTAAGATGGAGTCCTAGTAAGACACTGATGAGCGTGCAAACAGTCATGCAGTGTTGAATTGGATTCCTTGCCATCTGGAAATAACTTGAAATACCTCTCTGAAATTAAACACCACCTCATAGAGCCCCACCCGTGACTGCACACACACATCCTGAACTACCAGCCACACCCTATGACTGACTGAATACGCCACTGCTCGGGTTTATTGTGTGCTTTATGATCACTGCCACGCCCTTTTAAGCATGATTGCATCATATTCTGTGTACCTCAGGCTAAATATTTAGTGATAACCTGTGTTCCAAATCACCTGAGCTGTAATTATTTTAAAGGTCATTGAACTTTCTCTCACACCAACTGTGTTAATTTGACATTTTAACTAATTTTAACTTAAAGATTTTTTTTATTCAATTATTTTTACACAATAAGGGAGTAATGGATTAAAGTTTAGGATGATTTGGTCATTAGGCCCCTAGGTGCTGGTCACATACTGTGTCGAATCTTGCTAAAAGATGTCTCGGAGAAAGAACAAGTATTACAGTAAGGTCTGTCCATGTCAAAAAAATGGATCACTGCTTTGATACAGTATAAAATAAATGGAGAAATCAGTTTAATTAGTAAAAGGGTCAAGCTAAAATTATCAATTTGTAATATTTTATTAACAGTTTAGAAAATAACAGTTTTAGTTGTTTCAGTAGATGTCATGTTTCCAACTTTTCTATGACTTGCACAAACGTAATCGTTACAAACTTCCTGTTTAAGGCTTGAGCAAAGAAAATGTCATTGAGATTACAATTAATCCAAAAAGGCAACAAGTTAAGTTCTAATGGAAACAAAGGTTATTTACAGCCGTAAAAAGATCTTTACGTTGTAATTCCATGTTGGCTTTAATTTTATCAAGCAGGTCGTAAATTTGTAGGAGTTGAGTGAACCGTTATAGTGGAAACACAGTGACTGAGAAGAAGGAACAAAGATGAGCTACAAAAGCTGTTATAATGACTTTAATGATGATGTTGTCTTCCTTTAATATCCACTGCACACGTGTTCTTATTCAAGTGTGTGTTTGTAAGAAAAATCGTTTTTCTTTGACTTTAATAGTCTGCTCACATGTTAAGACATCGCAGGCAGCCCGTTTTTCCGTTTTTTTCTGATGATACAACCTGCAGTCCACAATATACCCACATGAATGCTGGATCTGCTGCTCGCTGCTGTAATATTGCCAAGTCCCGTCACACATTTTCTAAGTCCAGTGTCCGTGGGACAGCGCTGTAACAATATGTCAGAAAAGCTGGTGACGCTTCCTCCTTCAGGGCGTCTAGAAAGTGAATCGTCCCCTGAAGACGCCAAATCTTCATGTTAATGGATGACTCAGTTGTATTTGAACTCATATTGATCATTTTAAATGCACATATTTGTGCCTGATGCCTCCACACTCACATGTCCTTAGCAGATTCTTACGTGCATCTGCCATGTAGCTAAAGCAGCTACTGAAGTGTGTGTGTGTGTGTGTGTGTGTGTGTGTGTGTAATTAAAGCCTCCTCCTCCTTCCTGCATTGCGACACTGGCAGGCCCACAAAGGGTTCTCTGACCCAGAAACCACTCAGCAAATGTTCGTCATTATACAACTTGAGGTGCAGGGCTGTGATCAAAACATGGCACATCCTTTGTGTTCAGAATCGTCTCTGCCGGAGTGAGAAGCTGCTTTTTCTTTTTCCTTATTCCTTAAATCATTTTTAATAACAAAAGATCTTTCTTGTCTTAACTAAAATTGCTATACAAGTTGCAACTAATAACTATTATTTCTCTCTGATAACTATTTAAATGTTTAACTTTAAGTTAGTTCTCCAAGTATGAGAGAATAGCAAATCAGTTTTTCAATAATTGTTTTATTAATAAATATATGTGAAATACTTGAGACAAAATCAGGATGCAGTCAGTAATTTGTGTCAATAGTAATCTTTCAAAAGGGCATTCAGTTTAATTCAAAATGTAAAAACCCTATCACAAGGTGCCTCATTATGTATAAATCTATTTGATATTATTACTTATAAATTATTAAATGTTTTTTATTTGCCTATTGAATTGACTCCAAGGATGAAAATCTTTTTGTAAAAAGCTAACGTACTGCATTAGAGTAACATGACCAAAAACATGACTAAGGAAAAATATATAAAATCATAAGTCTTAATTTTTTAAAATATATCTATGTAGGTCTATGTAAGGAAAAGGGCTGTAATTTCTCCAAATTATCCCATAATTTTAAATTAAAGCTGACACTGCACGTCTTTTAATTATTTATTTTAAATATCTGGTCTTGGTGTACAAAGCCAAGATGATGAAAATTCTAACTGTAGAATAAAAGTCAGACATGCAAGTTTAGAACATGTTTTTTAAAAATTAACTCTGAATCAACATCAGCTCCTTAAGGTGTCGACATGGATAAAACATGAGCCATTTAAATGTGACTTTCTGGGGATGGCAGTATTATACAGTGGCAATAACACAAGGCATGATCCAGTTAATTTTCATTTAGCCTCTCATTTATAAAACAAAGTCATCCATCTCAACCGAAGCAACTGGATTTTAATAAATCTGTTCTTTAATTTCCATACCTTAAAATGTTTGCCTTAATATTTTCAGTTTCTACCATAGTGTTTTAGAAGTGAGCTCATTTTCAGCTTAATATTTAATTTGGAAATGACATAATAGAAGTCGTCCAGAGGTTTTTGAGCTAAGTGAACCTTGTGTGTCATGTTGCCTCAGCGGATTTCATCAGTAGGAAATCAGTGGAGAGTCATTCAGAGCCTCAGATCAAGGGTCACTTTGTTCTGCTCTGCACTCAGACGCAAACTTTGTACTTTCCTTTTATGTAATAGTTTTTTTTTTCACGGTTTCATAAACTGTCGGCCATCAGTTTCTTCCTTCCACTAGGTTATGATCACGTATGTCCTACGTCTGTGACGTAGATGCTCAGGGAGAAAAGCACATTTGTGAGTGGACAGATTCATCAGCTTTTATTTAAAAAGTTTCTTAGAGTAGACAAGGACTTATTAAAACTAATAAAATTTGTAGTCTATTACAGAAAGACGGTTGAAGTTTTTGAGTATTGTTCAGTTTCCAGACCAGCCCCTCTTCGTTTGGCTGAAAGTGACAAACAGGGAAAGTAGAACGGCTTATAAATGCGACTGGGGCCCTCTAGTGAAAGACGTCGGCGGTTACAGCTCCGAGGAGCGCAGGCACATCACCAACCATGTGCATTTTTCAGCAGATTATTCAGGTAATTTCAACTTTACTTGACTGTCACTGCTGTTAAAGCAGGACGTGTGTGTGCTCCTTCTGTTTGGGAAATGATGCCTGGAAGTGTCAGCTGATTTGTCAAGAAGTCATATTGGTAATAGTAATTTTGTGTATTTATTATCCCTAAACTTCTGGTGGGCAACGGTGAATGTGACTGGATGCTTTAAGCTGCTTTACTCAGCATGGGTGGGATGGGGTTGGTAAAAGGTTGTAAAAAAAATTAGTTTTATGATGCTGCACTCCAAAAATAAGAAGCCTAAAATATACTGTTTCAATTTAACAGAAGGCACCAAAAAGTTTGACTGTGAAAGTATTGAAGTGTGGCTAATTTGATTTTATAGGTTTTGAATTAGGAATCATTTCCTCAGGTAGTAGAACGGTCACTAACAGAAAATGACCGTCTGATGGTTTCTCTGTTAAATATTGAAATAAACTGCACCATTTGCACCACTGACTGAACAAAATGCTGCAGGACTATATTATGACTATATTTACCTAAAGAGACCTCAAGAACCTGGGTCCACTCCGCATTAGAAGGTTGTATTTTATTAATTCTGAAACCCCTGAAAAATGTATGTCCTGGTCCTGGTCTCTGTTGCTTTCGTGTAAAGTTGTCAAGGCTCTAGTTTGACGGTGACTCATGGTCCGAACACGGAGCGGGTCGCATGTGTCTTCAGACAGATCTGTAGCTGTATTCAACTGAACCAGACGAACAGAAATTGTTCTCTGCTGCGTCTCACTGCTTTGTCAGCAGATTGGAGAAATCAGCAGTAGTGAGGAGGAGGAGGGATGACGAAGGGAAAGCATGAGGGGGAGGAGGGAGGGAGAGAGGGTGGAAGTTGGCAATAGAGAAAAGGGGGAAAGTGAAGATTGGGCGGTGTTGAGGAGGAGGAAGCAGCATGCCAAAACGCCTGAGCGGCGAGGGAGGAGGCGAGGGAGGAGGCGAGGGAGGAGGCGAGGGAGGAGGCGAGGGAGGAGGCGAGGGAGGGATGTTTATAGTTGCTGCATCAGAGCGCTGGCAGCAGACAGTCAGCTGACAGCTCGCCTGCAGGACAAAGCTCATTCGCTGCAGTTGTCTCCCCCAAGAGGAAGCCGTGCACGGGTTCTCCCCTCCCTCCCTCCCTCCCTCCCCGTTCTTCCTCCTCCTCTCTTCCTCCTGCAGCGGAACACACATTTACATTTACTGCCTGGTCGCTCTCTGTGTGGAATGTGTGTTTGCTGAGTGGACAGCATGGACAACAACGCTGTGGACAAGCAGAACTGCGAGCCTGCTGCAAAGCACTGGAAGGAGCAGGGTATACCTCCAGCTTTCTGTCTCTGTCTGGGGTCCGGCGCTCCGTTTGCGGGGGGATCTGCATGACACTGGCCCGGCTGCCTCGGTCGGGAAGGTGCTTGCTTGTTGTCGTGTTGGCTGTTTGTACAGAAGACATGCCGGTTTGTTGGCGTCCTTTAGGACGTAGATGTTTGAGCTTGTTATCACCTCTTTTGCTCACGTGCATTAGTTAAAATGAAGCTGACACAACCTGAGCGCTGGAAACTTTGAGGCTAAAGAAAACAATGTTTGTCTGAATGTTTTACATCAGCTGAGGTTCAATATTTGAATCTATAAAAGGAGCCTATTACTTGTTAAAGTAGAATTTAAGAGGGGGAACTATTTAAGCCAATTTCATATTGTAGCTGTATGTGATTATGACTTCATGAATACGTTGGCTTTTAGGACTCCGTGATCCACCGTTGTAGATTTTTCTGGACTGGGTGTAGGTCTCGTCCTTGGGCAACTGCAGCCGCTTCAGGGACATTTTCTGGCAGAGGACCTTTGGACAGTCAGCCACTGTGACCAAAGGTGGACAGTGGGCGGGGGGGACAGGACGGGGAGGGATTTGTGTGAGGATGAATGTTGGCCGACAGTTCAATCATTGGCTAGTGTGTCGGTGATATGCTGATGAGCCGGAGGAGCGTGAAGCTGAAGCGTTAAGTACATACTGCTCAGAGTCTGTGTAAATGGGGGGGGTTAATAAAAATAATATGCTGCTGCATTTCAGCCACAAATTCATGAAGATGTTCCTGTAGTCTCTCCTAAATAAACAATGTAGAACACAGAGTACCTTCATATTGCAGTGAAATCCTGTTCATGTCCGGGTCCTTCCCTCTAGAATTCAGGGAATCCATCCAAAGGTCCACTCAAGTTCTAAGACAAACGGAATATGCTTCCTTGCATCTGTTGGATTTGAGTGGTTTCTTGGTCATTTTGCATACGTTAAAGGTCGTTTAAGTTTTTATCTGCTGGTGGTTATTTAATGTCTGGTGGTTGTTTTTACGTCTCCTCATGAAAGGTTGGTGGTAATTTTTCTGATTGTCCATCTCTTGGTGGTTGTTTGACTTTCCTCTGTGGTTCTGTGGCATCTCTTGGCTGTCAATTTTAGTTTTAACCAACCTCTGACGCTTTAAATAAATGACAAACAAAAGGTCACCAATGCTTCATATATACATGTATAAATATATCTATATGCTGGACTACATACAGCTGGGTTGTACTTTCGAAACACTAAATTTGCAGACTTGGTTATTGGTAGACCTTATTGTATTTTAGTTATTGTTTTGAGTCTGGGAAAATGTATTGAATTGAATTGTGCATAAACCTGTGGCTGTCAGCAAAAGCATGCTTTCTCATTCTGCAGTCGTTGCATCATCTCGGGCTGTGGGGCTCCTGTCGATTCTCATCTCAACACTGAGGCCTTTGTGTGTGTGTGTGTGTGTGAGCTTCATAACAGTCTGTCAGCTCAGCTCTGTTCATCAAGCTGCCATTCGTCAGGACGGCGTGACTGAGAGAAGCTGTTGTATCTCTGTGAGGAGACTCGCACTGTGACTAAGCAGTATTTGGGGGAGTGTGTGTCCGGAACAGCGTAGCGAAATAACCAAACTTTGTGTTGCAAGTCCTGTCGAGTCACAGGGAAGTTCAACCCTCACACATTTTTGACCAGCAGAATGAGTCACCCTGCCGTCCAGCCCCGTTCAGGGTGAGCTCACGGTTTATCTGCCAGTGACCAGATCGTGGTCAGTAATCACAGGTTTTAACATTAACGCACATCTCTCATTACCTGGTAATACTTTAGTTCTCCCATTTATAATGAGTAAATAGGCATTTATTAAATAGATTGTAACATTTAAAAATATATATTTTTTATTCTTTGATTTGACCATTCCTTAGCAGATCTTCTAAAGTGCCTTATATATTTGTCTTTTCTATAGTGAACATGAGATAATGAGGCACTGAGATTAGGTTTATTTTCATTCACTGTAAAATGTGTTAGTGTGTTTCTGGGTCATATTTTTTAAAAATAACACGTTGAGTATTGATGTTCTGTTCTTTTAGATAGTATCTGCCATCTCCCACAAATAACATGCTGGCAGAATTTTCCTGTGCCTTGCTCGAGGGCTTCGTGGAAATATCCATTGTTTTCCTTGAGCCATTGAATTTGTGAAAACTACTCTGATCTGTGTCAGGGTCGTGGGTATGTTTGCATTCTTAATGGTTGGTGGAAGAATCATATTTCACAAAGCTTGTTTGAATAATTAACGCAGGTGATTTTTTTTTTTTGGCCTCGGTTATCTGGACCAGTTTTTTCAATTTCTTAGTCAGTCTCAGGTCCTGCAGCAGCTTTATAACACAGAAATAGAATGTACCTGGCTGTGGTCAGAGCACAGGAACATATTAATCAAAACTAGTTTTGACAAAATTCTAGGATATTTGAGGTTGAATGACAAAAATGACTGTAATCCATCAGTTTCAGTTCAAAGCAGGCATATACAGTACATTGTATTTGTCTTTCTACTCAATTACATTTTGAAAAAGAATAGGTATTTATTTGAAATACAATGCACTATAAAATATGATATCATTCAGTTTTAGTTATTCGCGTCCACTGTTTTGATGTTTGGCCCTTTTTTAATGCAGAAAACTGAAGGATGAAGGTTTTCAGATTTTCAAATGTGACAATTTGCACCGTATTCTCACGTTAGCGAACTGAATGTTGAATGTCGTTTGAATAAAATTATTAATTGATTTTTAATAATCAAAATAATTATTAAAACAGCAAATTGCTGCTTACACACTATTGCACTAGTAAAACCTAATGATTTATTATATAATAAAATTGTCACACTGTTTGTCCTGTACTGTTCATACTTTAAATCCATTGGCTCTCCAAATTGACTAATACACATGTATATTAAAATCAGCTGTTCTCCAAGATTAACTATGTGTAAGTCGCTTTGCATAAAAGCATCTGCCAAATGTCTAAATGTAAAAACAGGCCTGATCCTTTCGCGTGGCGTCGGTGGCTGCTGCTCTCCCAGCATGCACCGGTGTCTTTTTCTGGACAGTGTGTAGTTCCTTACATGGTTTTTCTGAAACCTTGACGTACCATCGTCTCGGTTTCCTCGGTTACAGTGGGTTGGGTTTGTATTCCTTATCTTCTGTGTTTGGAATTTTTGGGAGTCATTTATCCTTTTACAGCATAGTTATGCAACACGCCCCCCCACGCTCCGTGATAGTCCTTATTAGAAAACCGGTTTCCTCAGATAACCGATGACCTCTCACTTACATTCACACCTCTGTCTTTGTTGAACTCTGAGCACGACGCAGTGTCACTGTGCTGCCTCTAAACCAGCAGCAGTGTAGTGGCTCAGAGTTACTAATCTTTTTAATATCATTTCTTGTTTTTATTTCTGACCTTAGAAACAAGACGGAGTTCAGTGCATGTATTCCTTCACTGCTCTGAAGGTTTGGGGCCTGAGAGACGCAGGCATCAGCCCTGCAGCCTGTGTGTGTGTGTGTGTGTGTCGTCTTTGTTGGGCTGCCTCACATTGTGCGGCTGTCAAAAGAATCTCACCTCTACCCGCACACAATCTACATGTTACAATAATGTTTTTTTCTTTTGGTTTTTGATAAACCAGAAGTCACATACAGAGACACAAAACCAAAGGTAAAACACACGTGCTTCATTCAGATGTTTAGGTGGTTTCCCTGAGTTTTCTGGGGCTGCTCACACACACTCACTGACACACACACACTCACTGACACACACACACACTCACTGACACACACACACACACACACTCACTGACACACACACACACTCACTGACACACACACACTCACTGACACACACACTCTCACTGACACACACACTCACTGACACACACACTCACTGACACACACACTCACACACACACACTCACACACACACTCTCACTGACACACACACTCACTCACTGACAAACACACTCACTCACTGACACACACACACTCTCACTGACACACACACACTCTCACTGACACACACACTCTCACTGACACACACACACACACACTCTCACTGACACACACACTCACTGACACACACTCACTCACTGACACACACACACTCACTGACACACACACACACTCACTGACACACACACTCACTCACTGACACACACACTCACTCACTGACACACACACACTCACTCACTGACACACACACTCACTCACTGACACACACACACACTCTCACTGACACACACACACTCACTGACACACACACACTCACTGACACACACACACACTCACTGACACACACACACACTGACACACACTCACTCACTGACACACACACACACACACTCTCACTGACACACACTCACTCACTGACACACACACTCACTCACTGACACACACACACACTCTCACTGACACACACTCACTCACTGACACACACACACTCACTGACACACACACACACTCACTGACACACACACACTCTCACTGACACACACACACACTCACTGACACACACACTCACTCACTGACACACACACACTCACTGACACACACACACAGTTGCTGATTAGCTGCTGTTGGTCAATAGCTGGATTCTGCCTCTGTGTGTCGAATGAAGACGAGCGTGGCCGAGCTGCGCATGTGCGTCTCTCTCTCCCGGTCTCTGTGCGCGTCTCTCTCCCTCTCATCAGGCGGAGCCTCCGCGCTGCTTCATGCCCAGCGGAGGTTCAAGATGGACGCCAAACGCGGTTAGTCTGCTGCGAATCCGCCGTTTGCCGAGCACGTCGCTCCGGTTTGACGCGGTGCATGTGCGCACGCCGCTGTCGCCGTTTTCACGGCCCCGGTATTTGCATGAGCGCCGGGAGAAGCGCCGCGTTTGTCCCGGGGAGGGTCGAAGGCGGCCCGGGCCGCCCGCCGAGGTCATGCCGGACGGTTTGACGTTGTCACCGCAGCGAGGAGCGAGCTGCCGGTGGGGGGCTGAAACCCTGCGGGACACGGAGAGGCAGGTCGGGCGGGGATTAAATCAGCGGCCGGTGAAACGGGATCAGCGGCCGGGCTTTAGCTAGCTGTGATGCGGGGTCTATTTTTAGCCGGGCTCCGGCGCTGCTAGCACGCCTGCTACCATATGTAGCCAGGCGGCCGCTTTTGGACCGCGGGTCGCCCCCTCCCTCCCTCCCTCCCCCGTTCAGCCGTGTCTTTACATCCAGACAATGGCGCTAGCACGGCGCTAGCAGCTAGCTGTCCACGCCCGCGGAGCTCCGTCAGCCGGACGCCGGACGACACGCGGTGTCCGCGGTTCTGATCTGCACGTGTGTGGAGCGAAAATCCAGATCAACACGTTTCAGTCCGGAAATGGGTTGTAGACGGTGTTTGTGTGACGTTTGTTCTCATAAAGGACAGATTTCGTGTGTAAATAACCTGCAGCTGACCCGGTTCGTCTGATTGGTGCTGACTGGTCTGTCCCCGGCAGCACCGGAACCCTGCGTCTCTACAGTCGGTAACTAGAGAGTAACTGGCTTTGCGGACGGTTACTAAGCAACGCGATTCTGCGGGTGAGACTTCGCGTTGAAATGTCGTTAATGTTTGAAGTAAGTGACGCTGAAACGTGTAGTTACGGATCTTTATCTTTTATTCTATTTCGTCTTTGCACATTTTTCCCCACAATTTCCTGTTTTCTTTTTCCAATTTCATGAAATGCTGTAAAACCTTTAAAGTTTAAAACTGTTGAAATGTGTGTAAATTTACTGGTTAGTCTTTCTGCCTCAAAGTGCCAGGAAATATTTTCAAAAAATCCCAACAATATTTGCTTTTTGAACACTTAATACATCACTGTTACAGAGCAGCATTTGGGAACCTGGAATCGTGTCCTTCCCTTCTCTGCTGGGACAGCACCGTCCCGTCTGTACATGATTTATACTTAAACAGCCTTCAGCATTAAAACCCGTCACAGCAGCTTCAGGAACGTCCTCTTGCCCTTTGTCTCTGTCTGTACAATGGCTCTTTTTGCAGACTCGTTTGCATTTTAATGCCACTTTTCTTATCAGCAAACACTTTTTATCTGCCAAACATTTGACTCTGAGACTGTTTCTCGCTCGTCCAAGCTCGAGGTCACATTTGAGTCAATCCATTAAAACGTATTTCTCTCAACCTTCTCGACTGGTTGACTCATTGAACTCAGCTTGTTTGTCTGCACTTGGAGTGAAGTTGAAGATGACTGCAGTGCAGCCTGTTCCTAAATCGAAAAGTGAACGCTTCATTATTAGGTTTGGCGAGGACTCGGATCTGTCAGCTGTGTGATTTCTAAAGTGTGGCAGCAACGTCAAACTGTCAGTCTAGCGTGCAGTTTGACGCGACGTTCTCTCCTGTTGTCCAGAGGCGTAGGAAACTCAGGACTCCATCACTTCTAATATTGTCCACTGACCTGCCTGGAATTCCCTGGTTGAAACATAAGCATCCTCAGTGAAGGACTCAGGTTGTGAGCTCAGCTGTCTTTCAGCAGAGTCCGACCCCCACCACCACCATCTGTGTCAGCTCCCTGCAACTCGTATATGTCAGAAAGAGCCAAGAACCAGCAGTTTGAGCACAGCAGCTGCTTTTATTGAGAAACCGTCTGGGAATTTGTGACATTCAATTCAACTTTATTGAAATAGCACCAGTTCATGACAAGGTCGTCTCAAGGCACTTTACATCATTAAATCATTTAGAGAAAACCCCACAAATCCCCCTTGAGCAGCTATAGACAACAGTTGAGAGAAAAAACCCCAACAGAACCAGGCTCAGGGTGGGCGACCATCTGCCTTGACCGGTTGAGCTGAGTGGAAAGTGGAGAGAGAAAAGAACAGAGCAACAAAATCAGTCACAAATCAGCAACTGTCGATTGTAGCTTGGCTTTTTTTGTAAATCAGATTCATGCTTTGTAATTTTGCTTGGTCTAAACCTTCCAAAAGGATGGACAACAGCGTGGGGAGCAAATCACTGTTGGTCTTTCTCAACAGGAATCGGAATCTTTCGCTGCTCGGTTTTAAAGTCGTAACGTAAACTGAAGATCTGGCAGGCTGGGGTCATCGTTGAGACATCAGGGTGAAAAGTGGGGGGAAGTCTAAGAGGGAGTGATGCAAGGAAGTCGGCGAGTCAGATGCCGCCCTGACTTTCTTCTTTCAGGGCGTATTTAAGCTCTGCAGTTTCTCTGAGTCTGACAGTTTGGGACCTCTGACCCCCGGCAGATGGGGGGGGGGGGTCACTGGTGGCACCTTCATACACCCACCTGAGGTGCAGATAAGAACTGAAGCAGAAAATTTGACTTTAATTTCTGCTGTCAGCAAAGTTGGGTCAGAACAGAAACAGAAAGTTGGGTCCACAGCTTGAAGTAGTCAACTTCCATTTAAATGTCGATGTTTGTCAAACACTTTAATCCAAGTCAAGGAGAAAAACAGTCAACTTTTTATTAGATGCAAGTAGAAGAAAGAGCAGAAAAGTTGTTTTTTTAAGGGCATAGAAGATGCAATAGTTTTCACGCTTTTAAATGTCCAAACGTTTTTTTTTGTTTGTCTTTTCAACAAAGAAGTCGTGTTTTCCATTGTAGAAAATGGCAGATGTCCAGTCCACACTGCGAAAACGTTAGACTGCTGGTTAGTTGACGGGCATCGGGGATGTAACAAAATGACGCAAACCATCGTTGGGCTCCGACTGCACTTGTAGCCACGTGCCCAGTGGAGGTCGATCTGAGCCCGATGTTGAGCGAATCACCAGGCTTGTCTTTGAGTGATTGACACCGAGCATTGTTCCTCCTCCTGCAGTGGTGGATCTCCTCTACTGGCGTGATGTGAAGACCACGGGCGTGGTGTTCGGCGCCTCGTTGCTGCTGCTCCTCTCCTTGACGGTGTGCAGCATCGTGAGCGTCAGCTCCTACATCGGCCTGGCTCTGCTCTCAGTCACCATCTGCTTCAGGATATACAAAGGCATCCTGCAGGCCATCCAGAAGTCAGATGAGGGCCACCCGTTCAAGTGAGTCCAGCACTACACGCACGAGCTTGATCTCAGAAAGTCCGACTTTTTTCCGCTACGGTCACCGAGCTTGTTAGTGTAAGTTTTAATAAAACAGAATCGTGTTTTTAGAAGAGATGTTCATGTCCCACAGGGAACCTTTGTTGTGCTACACATCCTGTTCATACACTTAACTGCAATTATTCATCCTCTAAAATGCTAAAAAAGCCTATAAGAAATTAATCCACTTTAGAAGATAAAATGAGTCCACGTTCACAGTAACATCGATTTAAAACCAACCGATTTTGGATGTTCAGTCAGATTCAGATTTACTTTCCCTGGCAGAATAAAAAAACACTAAACCTTAGACTAAACAGGGCCAAAACTAAAGGCAGCTCATTAATTCATATGTGCAACTTGACAACATGACGATGACAAGTCGTGGCAAAAATGATTTGATTTGAGTCATGTTTGTCTCTAGGTGTTTGGAATTCACCCAGAAGTCAGTGGGGAGGTCTGTGTGGTCCCAGATTAGTTTTTGTGTGTTTTTAAAATGAATTACTCAAAAGGTTTTTTGTGTTTTTTAACACAAGCAGTGAATAATAAAGGCATTAGAGATTGAAATCCCTCAGTGTTACATAAAACAACTAAAGCTTTGTTTGACTGAAGAAACATGTGAGATGAAAATGAACAAAAGTTCCGAGTCAGATCAGATTCTGCAGCTTTTTAACTTGAGTGAGAGAAGCCAGGAGAAAATCATCCTGTCAACAGGGGACGAATGTGAGGGGACACCAGCTCCTTTTGTGAAGTACATCCAAGTCTTCGCCCTGGGGGGACAAACGTAGACAACGCTGACGGTTCCGACATCTGTGCATGGTGTTACATTCACACTTGCTGTCCCTCTCAGGCAGTACCTGGACCAGGATGTGACTTTGGCTGAGGACACAGTCCACAAGTACAGTGACATCGTTCTGGCCAAACTCAACAAGGCCATCAGTGAATTAAGGCGCCTGTTCCTGGTTGAGGACCTGGTCGACTCCATCAAGGTGAGGATGACTCTGGTTTATGTGAACTCGGTCCAGAACTGATCAGAAATACAGAAACCAAACATGTAGGAGGACACATTAGAGGACACTTGATGTTGTGTTTACTTTCCCCATCTCCAGAAATGTTGGGCACGTGTAAATAAGGAGAATGCAAATCATTTCAAATGTGTTTGAAACAATAAAGCATCTCCTCCTCTCTGTGTTTGGACTCAAAAAGCCACACACATTCCCCCTGTTGCTCTGTGAAGGATTACTGACGGAGCCTCCTTTGTGGTAGGTGGTAGGTCAGTCTCACACCTGGACTCTTTTACTACTGAGCCACGTAGTTTGACCTTGTGTTGCTGAAGTAAATCAGATCCTCCCTGAAAAAGCCGGCGGGGCCGTGTGTGCAGATCACTGTTAACAGATGTGACATCCACACTGTGCAGCTGTCCGAGGCTGTCAGCTCCTTGCTGCCCCCTCCACCCCCAGCCCCGCAGTCCAAATACAGACCTGCACACTGCTGGTCAGAGGGAAGCACCAGAGATTCCCTTAGAGGGTAAAAGCGTCTGATTCTTTAATCCCACCAGGAGCACGTGTGAGCCTCCGGAATGTTTCAAGTCCTCAGCAGATCACAGACGTTACGGGAAACCGTTGGTGATCTTCTCTTATTAACTTGCTGCTATGTGAATATTTCGTAGAACAGCAGCAGGTTGTTAAAATGTCGCACGCAGTCAGTCGTAAGTCTAGCCGCGCGGCTGGAGGGTTTTTCTCTGGCAGCCGTGTTGGCCGTGTCCTTCAAATGTTTTACCGGCCGTTAAGAGGAGCAGCAAACTGTCGCAGCGTGTGAACAGCTGAACGCTGGAAACGTCCGTCTCTGTCCTGACGGCTCCAGCAGCTTTTATTGATGTCCAGTCTTGTCTGATGACGTGGACACGAACACAGAAAACACAGTGATGTTCAGTGTGAGCCTGGTTTCCGGGCGTCTGTCGGCCTTTCACCGTTTCTAATCCGCCGTGTGTTTCCCTCTCTGCAGTTTGCCGTGTTGATGTGGATCCTGACTTACGTTGGTGCCTTGTTCAACGGGCTCACTCTTCTTATTCTGGGTGAGAAATGACTGTAAATATGTTAAAAAGCTTTGACCATATCAGCTTTAAATCATTTTTCATGTCACTCATTATATGTTGCAGTTGTTTTCACATCAGATCTTTTGTAAACGTCGTTTTTGGACTTTAACCACTTATTTAACTGATTAATTCATTTGCTAATAATTCGATAATTATTAGCCCTATACAGCACAATGTAATCTGAGAAGACAAATGTCATCAAATATTCAGCATTGTGTTTGCTAAAATCAGGGGTCTGCAACCTTTATTATGAGACGAGCCATTTTGCCCCGTCTTCCTTTTCTGCCCCAAAAAAATAGTTGGGAGCTGCAAAAAATAAGAACTTGCAAACTTTTCAAAGTTTTCACCTTTTTTTTTTTAACAACAACAGAAGTGCAGTGTGTGTTTGTAGGTCCACTCTGAAACACATCACACTGTGAACTGCGGGCCTCTTTAAGTCCTCTCTGTATCAAATAAAAACGCCCACTTTAATATAAATACAAAATGTAACTGTAGCAGCTTTAAGAAGAGATATAAAATTAGTCTTTGATAAGTCCGTCAGTGTTCTCTCGTCCTCCGTGTATTTTGCTCAACTGGAATTAACTGAAAATACAAAAACCTACATGCGCTTGGAGTCTGAATTATTTTTATTTTTTTCAGAAAAATAAGTTTATTAAATGCTATTTTTCTTACTTGTTTAAACTTGACTTCTGTGTCTGAAGTTCGCTATTGCCGGGTGAAGGCGAAGGCTGGTGACGTTAATGTGACGTATATTTTCGTTGACAAATTATAAATAAAAAATAGCTTTTTTTTTTTAAACTTAATGGTTCATCAACTCAACATTCAAGATGACTGCGCAACAAATAAATTAAGAAATGGCCTTTGTTTATGTTCGCCTTTTTTGCGTGCGTGTCAAGGCCAAAGGGAACGGCTACACGGAGGCTGAAGAGCCGCAGGTTGCCGACCCCTGGCTAAAAGGATTTAAATGATGAGGTCATCAAATAATTAACAGGCTTTACTGTCTTTACTTTAAATGTCGTGCACTTGGTGGATAAATGAGCCGTGTGTCTGTTTGAAGGGACTTTCCAGGGGATGAATTTGATCCTCATTTTCAAAGATAGAAAAACTGCACCGGACTGTTTCTTCTTTTAATCAAACCAACACGAATCAGAAATGGTTAAAATTCTGCTCTTTTGTTGTTGCGGCTCAGGTCTGATTGGAGCGTTCAGCTGCCCGATCGTCTATGAGAAACACCAGGTGAGATCTTCCTCTGCGGTTTGTCCAGCAGTAAATGTTTGAAATCAGGAGAGTGAAGGTGATGAGCAGCAGCCTTTTCCTGACCGTCCCACACAGACATTAGTATTTGTTCTGGGCTTCAGGAGTGGGACTGTGTGTATCAGTGGGAAAATAGTTTGTCATTTCTCAGAACTAAGAAACGATCTAGGACTGTAATGTTTTTGTATTAATGTGTTCATCAGCCTTTTATAGACGATGGCCGATGTTCAGCCCAGTTTTTGTCTGCATGTGTATCATCTACAGTCACATGCACAAAGACCCGCTACCTCACAGGCTGACCGTGTGTGTGTGTGTGTGTGTGTGTGTGTGTGTGTGTGTGTGTGTGTGTGTGTGTGTGCACTTTCAGGCTCAGATCGACCACTACGTGGCTCTGGTCAACAACCAAATCAAAGACATCGTTGGAAAGTAAGTAGACTGATCGTCATCGGACAGCAACGGTGTAGGACGAGTTCATGGAACAAATGAAACAGAAAACTGTATTTATTTATTTATTCATTATTTTTTAAATTTGTGTCACCATTTCAAAACAAAGTCATCTCAAGGCACTTTACATAATAATATACAACACTATAATCCAGCTAGTCAGGCCCTGGTAGCTGGTGCAGACCAACCTAGCATAGCCACTGTTAGCTGTTCCCCGGCAGAACCCGAGCAGACAAACGGATCTAACGCTAAACAGACGCCCCAGGCTCACCACCAGCCGGTTCACGTTTCCAATCGATTTTCCCCACTCAGCGACACACCCGCTGAGGAACGAACCCTGGTAATTGGCGACTCCATAGTCAGAAACGTGAACTTAGAGACGCCAGCAGCCATAGTCCAATGTTACCCTGGGGCCAGAGCGGGCGACATCGAATCCTATTTGAAGCTCCTGTCTAAGGATAAACGTAGATACAGTAAAATCATTATTCATGCAGGAACAAATGACGCCCGATTACACAAATCGGAGGTCACTAAAACAAATATTGAATCGGTGTGTAACTTTGCAAAACAATGTCGGACTCCGTAGTTTTCTCTGGACCCCTGCCAAATCTGATCCAGTGACGACATGTATAGCCGCATGTCGTCATTCAACCGCTGGCTGTCTAGGTGGTGTCCAGCAAACGATGTGGGCTACATAGACAATTGGAAAAGTTTTTGGGGAAAACCTAGGCTTATTAGGAGAGACGGCATTCATCCTACTTTGGATGGCGCCTCTGTCTTATCAAAGAATATGGCTGATTTTATTAGACAACCAAAAGATTGACAATCCAGAGTTGAGCCTACGACGCAGAGATCCAGTCCTACACGACTCTCTGCAGTATCCTTACCGCCGTTACCCCCCCACAACTCCAATATTCCTATAGAAACTGTGTCTGTTCCCCGATTAACTAAATTTTACAAACTAAAAATGATCACAAGAGGAGTTAATCTTCATAACTTAATAAAAATCAGGACTGCTCCTCTTACTGAACAAAAAACTAAAACAATCAAATGTGGATTATTAAATATCAGATCTCTCTCATCTAAATCTCTGTTAGTAAATGACTTGATAAGTGATCATCAATTCGATTTATTTTGTCTCACTGAAACCTGGTTGCAGAAGGAAGAATATGTTAGTTTAAATGAGTCGACCCCCCCAAGTCATATTAACTATCATGTTCCTAGAAGCTCAGGCCGAGGTGGAGGAGTAGCAGCAATCTATCACTCAAGCTTATCAATAAACCACAGACCTAAACATAGTTATAACTCATTTGAGAGTCTCACTCTGAGACTTTCACACCCAAGTTGGAAAACTCAAAATCCACTTCTATTTGTTATTGTGGACCGTCCTCCAGTCCCTTATTCTGAATTTTTGACTGAATTCTCAGATTTTCTAGCTGATTTAGTGCAGATAAAGTCGTCATAGTGGGCGATTTTAACATTCATGTAGATGCTGACAGTAACTCCCTCAACACAGCATTTACTTCATTATTAGAATCAATTGGTTTCTGTCAAATTGTAAATGAACCCACTCATTGTTTTAGTCACACCCTGAAATTGATGAACTAACAGTATTTCCTCATAATTCTGTTCTCTCTGAACACTTTCTAATAACATTTGAATTTAATCTAAAGGATTATACAGCAGCTAAAAAACAGTTCCACTTCAGTAGGTGTTTATCTGAAAACACTGAACAAATTTAAAGAAATGATCCCTTCATCATTTACTTCAACATGTACCGATATAACTGAGAGTCGCCTCATTGACCTTCCTCCACCTGACAGTGGAGGCAACAGGCAGCTATAGGCAACAGAACCAGGCTCAGGGTGGGCGGACATCCGCCTTGACCCATTGGGCTGAGTGGAAAACATTGGACAGGTTGGTAGGACAGGTAGCTCCAAAGCTGGGGACACCTGAAGACAGGGACAGACAGAGGGAAGAGCACAAGACTCTCAACGTAAAACTTAAGTGATTCAAAAACACAGACTGAGATCACAACAAATGAACTAAGGCGCTTGTACATCAGCAGTTTGGACACTCGGGTTGTTCAGTAAACAGGACGGTTGCTGGAAGCGTCTGTGGAGCTGGAGGGAGGACGCTCTGTCTGTCCTTTACCCCAGAGAAGAAACTGTAAAAGCTTGAGGGAAACGTGCTGTTCACTAAAGGGACGTTTGTGTTTGTGAACTTTCTGCAGGATCCAGGCGAAGGTTCCCGGCATGAAGCGCAAAACGGAGTGAAGAGACGACAAGAGGGAGTTTGGATCGAGGAAGTGCTGAGAAGAAGATGGTTAGAGGGAAGAAGGGGGGGTGTATGTGGGGGAGGGGTGGGAGCATATGAAGGAAGGCTGAGGGGGGGGCGATTGGCGTGGCCGCAGCCCTTCTAACTTTATTTCTTAAAACAAAAAACCTTTTTTTCCGGTTCCGAATTCCTTTTGTGGCGAAGCTGAAGCAGGTGCCCGAGGTTCGATGAGACCCCCCCCCCATCGAGCTTTGAGCCGTTTGTTTCTGTGGCACACGTCACTCACAGAAACAAACTGTCATCTCTCTCCTCCCGGTGCATTGTGGGAGCTCCTTGAACCTGCGTTTGCATCCGATTCCTTTTTCTCTCCCAGCTGAGCCGAGCAGAGAGTGTTTTTTTTTTTCTTCGTCCTGTTGGTGTCTGAAGACGAGCAGCGGGCGCCACCTCACCTGTAACTTCTTGTTTTTGGTATGAATATTCTCGCTGAGTTAGACGTAGTTTGTGATTTTTACCGTCGTGTCCCTCAAGCTTTCCAGCTCGTGTCCTCGGTGACGTGCTGCGTGGTTTTGGCCTCGATGTGACGAATGACGAATTTCCGAACGTCTTTGACTTCTGATGAGGCAGCGTTGGGGGGGCGGGGTCTATACAACCATTTAAGAACTTCATCGCTTCTGAGTAACTCTAGCTAGAAACATCTAGAAACCTTTACAAACAAATAAACACGTGAATTACATCCGAGTTGTTATTTCCATGTCATTGCAGCTGTTTAGTAAAGAACAAGGGACACGTTTACATTCATCCACATCAGATCAAATATTTAAAAAGTAAAAAAAAAGGTGATTTGAAGAAAACCCATACTGTCTGTGGAGCCGATATCTTAATAAAGTTGCAACTTGATGTGTCTTTTGGAAACCTTCGAGCATTTGTTTGTTATGCAAGTATAATTGTGAATGATAAACTTCATATTTCAGTTGTGACAAAAAAAGCTTCCAGCTGGGAGCCGTGTTTGTGGAATGCATTGTGAGATGTAAACAATTATCAATAAAGCTTCTAGACGAAGACAGTCCGACGACTCCTGTGTGTCCTCGTCCCTGAGAAATGTGGATCCCTGCTGGGTGACGTGGAGCAGGTCTCCGATCAGCCAAATCCAGTTCGCTAAACGGTCAAGTTTTACTATGAAAGTTGGACCTGTTGTGAAAAAACCCAGCTCCACCCGGCAGGGATCCTCAGCCACGTCACTGCCACAGCACATTCACGCTTCAATGTAAAAGCTTTTCAGACAAAGCTGGAAACCCAGCTAATGCAGAGTGGCTCCGTTAGGCCGACAGGCCGTGGAACTGGGAGAGTCTCCGCTTCTGTGGCCCAAAATGATAAGTAGACTCCGACTCTTTCAGAGTTTTTATTCTGTCGTGTTCACAGCTGGTGTTGGGTTGATGGGCACTTTCTTCCTTTTTCCAACACTTGGAAATATTCTTGTGGGTTCTGACTAAACACCTTCTAACCTTTGGGAAACTTTACGGGGAATTGGCAGGAAACACACGTCTGCCTTGGTGTATTTCCCACCAGAACTTAAAACTCGTAACAAAACAGTTTTTTTTTCTTCAGGTTCTTAACTTGGAAGCAGCAGAAATGATGGACTGAGGAAGAGCGTGAGATGTTTTTGAAACTGATGAAACGAGTAAGTTAAACTTTTAAGAGAAAACTAGATGTTGAGTTGTGCTTTAACATTTCGAGGGCAGCAGAGAGAAAAGTAAAGGTGGATATTTCTCAGGTGACTGTGTAGAGCCAAATGTGAAAATCTATTTGAAAACCAAAGTCACAGCATCTTTGTGTTGAATGTTAGACTTTAAAGAGTGTGAATTACTATGTTTAAAATGTGATCGCACTTTTGTTGCGAACGTGTAAACGCCGCGGAGCTCATCGTAACTGGTCCAGATCAAAGACCGCCACCTTCATTTCCAAATGAGAGAGATTAACCTCGACCCGGGTCACATTTGTGAGAGAACAGCTGTGTGTTTTTTAAGGTTCACAAGTTTTAGCATTTGTTAGGAGAAATGATAAACCAAACAGTATTTGCACAATTCTCATTTAATCTGTTTGTAGACTTTAGTAAGACACACACTCGTTAATCACAAACTCAGTATAAAAATCAACGGAACATTGTCCACACGTTAAAATCTCATCTGATGTTTTGGTTAAAAAATAAAATTCATGCATCTGAGCAGCTTCTTAGATTCTGATATCTCCATGTACATTATGATACAAATGTGAAAACACGAGCTACACATACACACACTTTCACTGCAGATTAAAACTGATCCCAGTGCAGCATATAAGGAATCATCTGGATTATGTCTTCATTTTTTGTTACTTGGCATGTTGTTTTAAATATAAAAAAATGTGCACACATGCATTTAGCACAAACACTCTGTTCACTAGTGAATCAACAGCACAGTCCAAAGTATAGTCAGTGTTTTAGTGACGTCAGTGGGAATGAAAACGGGACGTGATCTGGACCAAACTTTACCGTTACTGTGAGCTAACGTCAACCTCGGGTTCAGCAAAGCAGCACATTCACTTCCCCAAAGTCCAAAACTACATTAACAACGACTCTTAACGTTTTTGTCTGTGTGTCGAACAGAATTCGTATTTCAGCTTTAAATGACACGTTTTGTGCTTGACTATGATTGTAAAACACTTACGTTTACTCCTTTATGTTCAGACGTAGGCAGAAAATCATAAAGTTCATAAACTCTATATTTAAAATAAACCAGTGGAGGTAAAGTTATTAAATAATCTAGCCACGGGGGTTGCAAGCCAGTAACGTCTGTGCTGGTCCCAAGCCCGGATAAATGGAGAGGGTTGCATCAGGAAGTTCAACCATGCGAGTCATCCATACCACTTTCATACCGGATCGGTCGAGGCCCGGGTTAACAACGACCGCCACCGGTGCTGTTAACCTACAGGGTGCCGGTGGAAATTGGACTACTGTTGGTCGAAGAAGGAGAGGAGGCAGAAGGGTTCATGGTCAGAGAGAGAAGGGGAAAGGCAGGAGCTTAGATCTGAGAGTAGGGACTCTTAATGTTGGCACAATGACAGGGAAAGGTAGAGAGCTGGCAGACATCATGGAGAGAAGGAAGGTAGATGTACTGTGTGTGCAGAGACAAGGTGGAAGGCAGCAAAGCACGTAGCATTGGAGGAGGATACAAACTGTTCTACCATGGTGTGGATAGGAAGAGAAACGGAGTAGGAGTGATCCTGAAGGGGGAGTTTGTGAACAATGTTCTAGAGGTGAAAAGAGTCTCAGACAGGGTGATGAGCCTAAAGCTAGAAATCGAAGGGGTCGAACTCACAGTGGGTATGCTCTTGTGGAGCATACCCACTGTGAGTTACATTCTATGTAGACAAGGTCATTTGAGAGAGGTTAGTGACTGTAAAGTGGTGGTAGGAGAGAGTGTAGCCAGACAGCACCGCATGGTGGTGTGTAAGATGACTCTGGTGGTCAGGAAGAAGAAGAGAGGAAAGTCAGAAAAGAAGACCAAGTGGTGGAAGCTAAAGAATGAAGAAACTTGTGAGGAATTCAGGCAGAAGTTGAGACAGGCTTTGTGTGGTCAGGAAGAGCTTCCAGATGACTGGGAAACTACAGCAGAGGTAATCAGGGAAACAGGTAGGAAGGTGCTTGGTGTGTCATCTGGTAAGAGGAAAGATGATAAAGACACTTGGTGGTGGAATGAGGAAGTACAGGACTGCATCCAGAGGAAGAGATTGGCTAAAAGGAAGTGGGATGTAGAAAGGACTGAGGAAAGTAGACAGGAGTACAAGGAAGTGCAGCGCAGAGTGAAGAGGGAGGTGGCAAAGGCCAAATAGAAAGCTTACAATGAGCTGTATGACAGGTTAGACACAAAGGAAGGAGAGAAGGACTTGTACAGGATAGCCAGACAGAGAGATAGGGATGGGAAAGATGTGCAACAGATAAGGGTGATTAAAGACAGAGATGGAAAGGTGCTAACAAGCCAGGAGAGTGTGCAGAGAAGATGGAAGGAGTATTTTGAGGAGCTGATGAATGTGGAAAATGACAGGGAAAGAAGGGAGGAAGATGTGGATGTTGTGGAGCAGGAAATAGCAGAGATTAGAAAGGATGAGGTGAGGAAGGCTCTGAAAAGGATGAAGAGCGGAAAGGCTGTTGGTCCTGATGACGTACCTGTGGAGGTGTGGAAGTGTCTAGGAGAGACAGCAGTGAAGTTTCTGACAGGTCTGTTTAACAGGATTTTAGAGAGTGAGAAGATGCCTGAGGAATGGAGGAGAAGCGTTCTGGTGCCGATCTTTAAGAACAAGGGTGACACGCAGAACTGTAGCAACTACAGAGGGATAAAGCTGATGAGCCACACAATGAAGCTGTGGGAAAGAGTAGTGGAAGCCAGGCTTAGGAAGGAGGTGGAGATTTGTGAGCAGCAGTATGGTTTCATGCCCCGTAAGAGCACCACTGATGCCATTTTTGCTTTGAGGTTGTTGATGGAAAAGTACAGAGATGGTCAGAAGGAGCTGCATTGTGTCTTTGTGGATTTAGAGAAGGCGTATGACAGGGTGCCGAGGGAGGAGCTGTGGTACTGTATGAGGATGTCGGGAGTGGCAGAAAAGTACGTCAGAGTAGTTCAGGACATGTATGAGAGGAGCATGACGGTGGTGAGATGTGCCGTAGGTCAGACAGAGGAGTTCAAGGTGGAGGTGGGACTACACCAAGGATCGGCTTTGAGTCCCTTCTTGTTTGCTATGCTGATGGACAGGTTGACAGATGAGGTCAGACAGAAATCTCCCTGGACAATGATGTTTGCAGATGACATTGTGATTTGCAGTGAGAGTAGAGAGCAGGTGGAGGAAGAGCTGAAGAGGTGGAGGTTTGCTCTGGAAAGAAGAGGCATGAAAGTCAGTCGTAGCAAGACAGAATACATGTGTAAACGAGAGGGAGCAAGGTAGAAGAGTGAGGTTACAGGGGGCTGAGGTGAAGAAGGTGCAGGAGTTTAAGTACTTGGGGTCAACAGTTCAGTGTGATGGAGAGTGTGGAAAAGAGGTGAAGAGGCGAGTGCAGGCGGGTTGGAGTGGGTGGAGGAAAGTGTCAGGAGTGTTGTGTGACAGAAGAGTGTCAGCAAGACTCAAAGGAAAGGTGAACAGGACAGTGGTGAGACCAGCTCTGCTCTATGGGTTAGAGACAGTAGCAGTGAGAAAGAGACAAGAGGCAGAGATGGAAGCAGCAGAGATGAAGATGTTGAGGTTCTCCTTAGGAGTCACAGGTTGGACAGAATAAGGAACGAGCTCATCAGAGGGACAGAGCAGGACAGAGTGAGGTGGAAACGGATGATTCGCTGTGGCGACCCCTGATGGGAAAAGCAGTAGTAGGTAAAGTTATTAAATGAATCTACAAATTAGAGTAACTGGCAACCGTTTGGAATTGCAGTAATCTTTCCTCCCAGATATTCGCCGGTTCGAATCATCGTGATGACGTCTGTGTCAAAGTTCATCCGTCCGTCGCTTCTCACCGACCTGTATTTGACGGGCGCAGCCTTACAAACGTTTCTGTTTAAATGTCTGTCCTCTAACTTTGAACAGTTTTTAAGGTTCTGCTCAGGAACGAGCTACAGACTCTGGATCCTCTTTTTCCACTGTGAGTATCTAACTCGATTCTGTTTCAGGTTCTGGGATGTTTTATCTTTCACAATGTGAAAAAGTAAAAGTTTATTGAACCTTATGACAGTATAGAATCGATGGGATTTGAATCATTTTTGGGTCAAATACATCTATCTGCCTCGCAAAGGTTTTCGTATCTCTTGAACTTCCACATTTTGTCACGTCAACCACAAACAAGCGTATTCTCCATGAAACGACTTTCCTCCTCAAGTGTGGTTTGGTCCAATTTAAAACATTTTTGAAAAACGCATTTATCATTTTCCTTCCACTTTATGTTGGTGTCACATAAAATCCCAGTAAATCTCATTTTGTACATTTGTGTTTGTAACGTGACAAAATATGTGAAACATTTGCAAGACACTGCAGTGCAATGAATAGTGTGTGTGCACAGTTTTTACTAAAACTCTGGCTGTTTGATGGAACAACGTGACTTTGCCTAAAGTTTTGTCTGTTAAGCCACAGTAAAGACAAACTGCAAGCGTGAGGCTGATGAGAACGTCTTTGTTCTGCATCGGTGAACACATCAGGAAAAGGAGCGTTGGGCTGAACGAGTCAAATCAGCTGTAATTTTCTTTTCATCTTATACACAGACTCTTGACACGTCACAACAGTTAATATTCAATGGATCAGACACTAACTCATCCGCACTTTATCTTCACAGGGTTAAATTAGGCATAAATAACATGTAGATATTTCCATAAGTGTAGTTTTTTTCCTGTCCTTGTACGATCACGATGCTTTGGATATTTCATGTCTTTAAACAAAAAGCAGCAGAAAAGCAAAATGCTTTTTTGTGTTGTTCATTTTGGATGAATAAACATTCTCAGTGGTAGCACCAGACAATACCCAAAGAATAAAAACCAACACAGGTAGAAAGATCGAGGAAGGCACTTCAGTGTGACGATGAAGGCGGGCTGAAATGAAGAGTGACGTCAGTTCATCGGGAAACCTGGTCGTCATTTACCAACTCCAAATAGTCTCGATCCAAACACGTTTCTCCTCGTTTCGGCGTTCGCTATCAGGAACAACCCGACACGAGGCAGCGCTCCGTCTCCTTCACCGTCACCTAACGTGTGGGAGTCCAAATGCAGCAAGGGCGTCTTCTCAGAGAGGATTTGGTCGACGGCACCACTTATTTTTGCCTCCCCGTGGGTTGTTTGGTCACATGATCCGCCCGCGGTGCCGTGAAGGCGCTTTGGATCAAAGCGTCGGCTTTTACAGACACTTCCACACAAACACGCTGCGACAGACAGACAGGAAATATTAGGAACTCCAAGACTTTATACTCCAAGACAAATAGTATTGATCACTGTGTAACTGTCGTCCGGGTCGGGCGGGGACACATCTGTCCCACGTCCGACACGTACCGACAGGTCGGAGGCACCAGTGAACCCACACTGCTGGTTCAGTTTACCTGCAGTCGTCTCCTCCGGTGCTGATCACATATTTGTCATCGTGGGAGAAGCGAATGTTTGTCACATGAGGCGAGTGGCCGAGGAAGCGTTTGTGTTTGGCCTGGACACACAAAACCATCTTAGATCGTACACTCAAATTTAGCAAATACATCACGTTGTACGAACGTACGTACGTCGTACATTTCTAAATCCATATGTTTCAGAAAATAATTCAAAAATGTGAGTGACTCACAAACTTCTCTGTGCAGGGGAAGTCGAACAGTTTGACTAATCCAAAGTCGTCCCCGGTGACGATGTTCAGGCCGGCGTGAGACACACACGCACAGTTGACGTCAGCTTTGTCTGCGTTTCGAGGCCAAATCCCCAAAACCTCGTCTCCCACGATGCTGCAGACGGAGACAAAGAGCCGATTCTAAACAGCAGAGTTTGTTACAGGTTCTCTGGCAGAACGTTGCGTGTTTTCATATTCAAGCAGTTATGAAACAGTCGGCTAATGTGAATTTAGCTCAAAGACTCGACACGTATCGTTACAGCATCAGGTGGATCAGTCCATTATGACCCAGAGGATTTTACAGTTTGTGGTTTATAAGCATTTCAAATACAAATAAAATGATGTAAGTATTAAACCTGAACACAAAAGAGATGGTCTTATTATTCCCTATGCGTTAATGTGAGAGCAGCCTTTTACAGTTATCATTTTCATAAAGGATTCGTTTGGATACAAGTTTGTTTTTTTTATCAGTGAGTTTACAAACTGTTCGTCCAACCATGAAACTAACTCGTATCCAAACGAATCCTTTATGAAAATAGCAACAGTTTCTGCCTGAAACCTTTTAAAATCAGATACAGTATTTCCCTGTGGACTGTCTTACAGTCCAGAGCCGAGCCTTTTGTTTTTTACCTCGTCCACGTTGCCCAGGTGATTCTGTCGATGACGGTCTGGTCAGTCACCAGCTTCCCTGAAGGAACCTCACACACCTGCCGCTTGTAAGCTCCCGTGGACACCTGCACACACACACACACAGTCAGTTTGCCAGGTCACTCCTCCAGCTGCCTTCACACTTCAGAACTTTGCTCGAACAGGCTTTGAACCGGACGCGGTGTGGAAGTACCTGGATGTAGGAGCCGTCGGCAGAGAAGTCGAGCTGCAGGATGAAAGCAGGGATGTCGCTGCAGTAAACCAGCCGGTTCAGACTCGGGCCTGCACCCACATCGTACACGTCCACCGTGTTCTCCACAGAACCGACCGCCAACAACCTCCGGTCTGGACTGAACCTGGACGCGAACAAACACAGCGAGGCTCCATTACAATCCCTCTGCCTCTATAACGTGCTGCCTGTGACCCCCCCCCTCCCGCCAAGGGCCCGTTTGGTTGTTGGACTTTATCCTACCGGATGTCCTGGATGGCAGCGCTGCGGTCGCGTTTCTTCGCCCACATCTTGAGCGAGTTGGCGAGGAGGACGAGGAATTCGCCGTTCTTCATCCCCACTGCCAGCATCTCTCCGTCTGCGCTGTAGCTCACACACCGGGCCGCGTGGCCGACGCACACTTTGTTTAACAGTTTCTGAACATAGGGAGAAAATGATTATTGATTGATCAATCACTGCACATCACACGGAGGAAGGATCAACCAAACTTGTCATGGTTCCTTCAGCGTCGCCAGTGTGTCCATCATATCAATATTGGCAGCATGAAAGCGTGAGGAAGTTTAGTTCTAACATTTGTTATATAGTTCAGAGCAGCACTGGGCATTTCAATAATACTAATAATCCTACACACGTGCTGTTCAATGTAACTTAAACTGTATGTATAGATCACTTTACATCAATACATAATTAAGAAATCTAAAGAAAATCTAGGAAAAAGGAGGAGGAAGCACAATACAAAAAGCTGAAGAACCAGCAGACAGCAAAACAATTAGCAGCTAAGGAGACAGATCCGTCCCCCAGGACGTGGTGGACACCAAACGTGTCGGAAGAGGCAATATCAGACTTTAACTCCTATGAATCGTTACGTTCTGGAACAGCCGGATATAGAAATAAATGCACAACTGAAATGGCGATGATATTTTTCATTACTGCAGCTTCAACAAATATCTACAGATCAATTATGACTTGATAAGATTAATCAGTGGCAGCAGCCCTGACTCGTACCTTGTCAGCAAGGTCCCAGAGTCTGATGGTGGTGTCGTCGCTGGCTGTGATGAAGAGCTCTTTAGCAGGATGAGCCGTCAGGCCCCAGATCCCTCCCCGGCCGTGACTGTCCAGCAGCAGGTTCGATGCCGCGTTCTTCTCCCCGACCTCGATGATCTCCCCGTCCTTTGTCCCCACCAAGATCTTGCCCTGAGACAGACAAGAAGCTGATAAGTTGGGGAATGGGGAGAAGGATTCTGAAGGTCAAAAGTTCTCACCTTCCCTCTGCAGACAGATCGGACACACTCCACCTGCTGTCCCGTTTCCAGCTGAAACGCTCGGCAACGTTTCATCTCCTGATCCCACAGCTTCACTGCACCGCCCTCCTTAGTCCTGACACACACACACACACACAGAGGTTTGTGTCTCTTAACGCAAACTGCCCTTTTACCCTGACACAACCTAAGTCTTTCCTTTGGCCCCAGGAGGGAGCAGGACTCGAACCACCGACCCTGTGAAATGGCAAAATCCCAGCGGACCCTCACTGCATCTAAAGACATTTGCTACTGCAGGATGCGTTGGTGCAAATGAGCTCTCATGCTAGTGCAAGACAGGAAACTGTCACTCACGGCCTCTCCTTGCCGCCAGTGACGATGAGTCCATCCCTCAGCGTGGTGTACATGGTGAAGACGGGCCCAGTGTGCGCCTTTGCCACCACCCTCAGCAGGTAGTGGTCTCGCCACACGTACACGTCTCCGTTAATGGCTCCGGTGAACGTCAAGTTATTCTGCAAACGAGTAAAGAAAAAACACAGAGATGCATAAATAGTTGTGGTCAGCGTCCCCAGACTTTTGTCCTGAATGAGCCAATGTGAACGAGAAGAGAAGTGGACTCACAGCCCCGAAGGCGACAGACAGCATCGTCTGCATCCTGCTGTCCTCCACAGTCCCCACCACGCCTTTCTTGTACATCAGTGCGCCGCCGGCCAGCGTCCAGAACTTTACGTGTTTGATTCCCACTGACACAAACTGCGAATCCGAGTCCGGCCGAAACTCCACCACAAAGATCCGGTCTGGGTGTCCGGATGTGCTGCACACCCTGGATCCTGCGGTGGAGACGCTGCCGTCATTTCACTGGGTTAGTTTACAGTCTGTCACCTGCACTTGACCTTCTACGCTCCTGTGAAATCTTACACTTTGTTTGTGAGGAAACTGAACTTCTCTTTAGAACCGTGCACTGAGCAGAAGCCCACACCCCACAAAAGCATCCTCTGAGCAAACGAGCGTCTAGATTTTATTGGCTATCAATCAGATTCCAGTCTGACCTTCCTGCCAGCGCCATACAGTGATGGTGTGTTCGGGCTCCACTCCGACAGACAGCAGCAGCTTCCCTGTGGCGCTGAAGTTAACGTAGCCGACACCTTTAGCGTGAGGACAGCGAAGGATCGATAGAGTCTGTTTACTCATCGCGTCCCACACGTGGATGGAGGGGGTGGTGCCTACACCAAGATCACAAGACACGAGGAGAGGAGACAGAGGTTTCTACGTCACTGAAGAGAAGCGACATACAGGAAATACAGCCGGTCCAAACCAGAGCAGTTAGAGGGATCAGTGCAGCGTACGAACACCCTGAGAACCAGAACCAGCACCAGCACGCAAAAATCCTCCTGGGTTCGTGCGGGTGAGATTGTGTTTCCCCGCTAAATGAGTCACACGTCTTCCAATGAGAACTTGTTTTCGCCCAGACAGCCACTGGCTTCAGCTGATGTTGTTCACGGATGATGGAATTACTTTTGCCAATGAAAACTGAAGGATTTTAGATCTGAGAGTCTAGAACCGTATAAAGATACAGCCCACGACACGGAGAGTAATTTTTGATGAATCAATTTGCTAAAGTTAAATTTAAATTCCTTCTTGTAAGTAAGACATGAGGTAAATATGGTGAGAGGACGCAATATAATAGAGCAACACAAATGACTGCAAACAGCTACGAACTATAAGAAAAACTACCAGTAAGAGGCAAAATTGCGAAATATTGCTGAGGAGACGTAAATTAAAAACTATTAAATGAAGTCGTGATTTATCCTTTTTGTAGATACAAATTAAACTAATTGTAAGATTCCCTGAAAAATATTTTTATGACAAGCAAAAAGAGCACAATGGATTTTTCCAGTGCTTGACTATTCACTGTTCACTGTTCAACTGCCCCTGAAAACACAGGTTTGACAAACATGAAAAGATTATTAATAGACATGAAGAGAAACCAGCAGCTGCCTGAAAAACACGACAACCCCACGTGTGGTTATTAGACACTTTTCTTTGCTGCAGCCCAGAACATTTCGAGCCTGTGACGTCATTTACACATGAAACTGATTTTGCAGGTCGGCTCTGGGTTTCAGAGTGTCTGTCGTGATGGGAGAGGCGGTGCAGCTTCATTTATTTTACCTGGGAGTTCACTGACGTCACCTGAGGTGTGGTGAGAACGATGGTGACAAATGAGGCCAGCCAAAACACACACACACACACACACACACACACACACCAAAAAAACAAGACAGATGAAAATCTTCAGTGAGTTGATATCAGCCAGGATAATGTAGATTACATGTGCATTAACGGTTCACTCAGTGGTATCAAAGTACTGCGCAGGGTTTCCCTTCTGTTTCTGCTCACTCAATGGAACAAATAAAGCAGGAGGCAGCGGAGAGTAAAGCTACACGCGGGTTAGTAAGGATACACACTGCCATGCGCAGAGAGCAACACACCCAGAGCCTCATACCAATCTGTCCTGTAGCAATGATGTTTTTGTATTTCGGGTGCTGATTGACAGTCAGACAGAGGATGTCGTCAGTGTGTTCCAGGTAGAAACTCTGCGTTCCTGCAGCACAGGGAGGCACATAGAAATCATAAACATCATCCTGAACTGAGAGATTATAGGCGGAAACTGATCAACTCCAGACACAGCAGCACGTCGTAAAGGTACACAAACAAAAAAACCAAGCCCGTGCAACTAACCAGGTTATTGATATTTTACGTAAAGCACCAAACTAAAAGAACTCTATTTACAATAAAACTATACTAAATGTGGTAATTATGGCAAAACATGTAGTAATAAAAAAATATAGGTCATTGTTTTTAAAATAGGTTCTAGTAATATCGTGACCCTAAGATTACGGATAAACCTCGTCCTTAAAACCTCCAAATACTGATTTGTTTTGTCTGTTTATAACAGAAAAGTTTTAAGTTAATTTGGGATTAAGTATATTTCCACATTAAGCATCTTCACGTGCTGAAGTGTGTGACCTGAACCTCATAACACGCGCCATTCAGCTCAGGGGAGCTGCAGGAAGACGGGGTCCTCGGGCCACACCGTCTTCACCTTGTTAGAGGAATACTATGCGTGTTGCTGTGGTTACCGGTGCTGAAGCTGTGGACGATGGCAGTGGCGGCAGTGTGGTAGACGATCTCTGTGCCCTCGTTGAGGTAGTGCAGGTTGTTGCGACAATCGAAACCCCGAAAACCAAACACGTGATCTAAAACAAGGTCCTGCGTAAGGATGAGACAGATGGAAAGGACAGAGAGAGAGACAGACACACGGGCTCAGAGTCAGACAAACAGGCTCATAGGTGCAAAGACAGACAGACAGACAGACAGCGAGGCTGACCTCCACTAGCCTCTTCTTCTTGGAGACATTGTTCTTCTGGAGTTTTTCGGGCTGCGGCGCTGCTCGACTCACTGGAGGCCTGGAAAAATCAATGGACTGATCAATGAATCAAACAGTGAGAAACAGTCATTCACATCCCAAAGTACGTGCTCAGGCCTGGAGGACAGACAGGTGGAGGGACGGTCAGAGAGACAGCATGGCTGGTCTGCAGACAGATGAGCCAGACACAAACAGGACTGTAATTCAAAGAGAGACGCCGGAGACAGACAGGACAGATGCAGACAGATGTTTCTCGCTACAGTAGGCTGCGATGGACTGTCAGTAGCAGTTTCACTTCTTCGTGAGATTCACTTTAAGTAAAACCGAAATTCGTTGTGCTTTGTTCCCGTGTTTTGGTACCAACTTCCTGTAAGAATCAATTAGTGAACCGAAGAAATAAATGGTTGTTTTCACATTTCAGAGTATTGAGTGCGTGAACTTTGTTAATATTGTTAATAGTGAGTCCAGCATAACAAACCGAACACAAGTTTTTACTCCACTACGTTTATCTGACAGTGATGTGACATTTCACAGTCCCTTAGTTTATAGGTGACCTGAAAAATGAAAGTAACATAACACACACACACACACACACACACACACACACACACACACACACACACAGGGTGGATGCAGACATGCAGAGACCAACAGTACAGGTGGACAGACAGGTGGACAGCTGTTACCTGGATCCCCTGGACAGCAGAGGGACAGAACCAAGGTACAAAGCTTTAGAAAACACACACACACACACACACACACACACGTCTCTACATGTACAAACACAGAAACACACTCACATATTTACAGACTGTCAGTGAAATCATACTGCCACTCCCATGCTAACACGGTGCTAACCATGCTCCTGCTGCGTGTTTGTGTCCCGGCTGTCGCGCTGACATGCCGCACAGCTAATTGTGTTAACAGGCGTCGGGAGTGTGAAATGTTCAGGCCAATCATCAATGAATGCACAGCGGCTCCTGGTGCCTGCGGCAGGGAGCCGTGGAAACAGGTTTCAGGGGACGGCTTCATTCTTTTTTCCTCTCAGTAAGCACCTGTGCATCAAGCTTTTGTGGAAATGAGCTTGAACTCTAAATGCTGCAGTTGGATGAAATTTTCATCAACATAGTATTTAATGCACATCTAGTTAGTACAAATGTTAATATGTAATTCATTTATTGAACCTTTGCACTTACGTAGTGATTTTTCTAGCAGCCCTTGACCATTTCAGGAAACACGTGTTCTGCATCCCCCATGTGTCACTTCGGTTTAAGGGGATGAAACACTTTCACCCAAATGAAGCTGGAGCCCCATTTTGCGCCTACATTTGTTCACATTTCGAGGTTGAATTAGCTTTTAACTCCGGTTTTCAATGTGCTCACGGAGGACAGACAATTCATTGAATTTATGGATTCATTTATGACAAAGAAAACGTGGAGACTGAGGGTGTCAGACTGAATGACTGAGAACAACGACATGTCTAACTAATCTGACCATCTGTATTACAGAGCACAACCTGTCATTTGTGTAAAATGGCCCTAAATGCAGGAATGACATAAACCAAAAATGGGAGGATGAGCAAAGAAGACAGAAACATATAATTAATGAGACCTATCACTCTGAGCGTTTCCCTGTCTGAAAACCATCTACACAGTAAGTATCAGGTCTTACTTACTTGACAATGCCCTGCCTCCAGGGGAATGCAAGTTAAAAGACATTAAAAGATATTAAGAGTCTCTACAAGCAAAGGCAGAGAGCAGCAGCAACACAAAAGGTACCACAACGGGACAAAGCCGCTTGTTCAGAACCACCTGCAATGTGCAACTGTCCATATGTTCTTTGTGAAGCTCTGAGCTTCAGAGGTAACAGCATGATATGGAAATTGTATATTCAGCTGTACTCTAATGTGTGCTACTTATGGACAGCAGACAGCGGACTGCAAGGAGACACAAACCATGTTCCCATATAGAAACACGCAATGAGCCCAAAGAGAAAAGAATCATATACACAGACACGCGGCACAAAAATATAGACACTGTGTGTAAAATTAAGAGACAAAAAACCACATACACAAAATAACATCAGCTAAAATGAGAGACAGCCACAGGAGGACATTAAACTACACAGACAGACACAGTCACACGAGTCACAGAACAATTACTGAATGAACAAAGAGTCAAAATAATCCAAAAAAAAACACAATTTGTCAATTTTCTATTGTTTTGTGAGATTCCAACTTGTCTTTTCCTTTTCCAACATGTGTCGCCAGCAGAAAACACGGGACCTTCCCGCTGAGCCTGGTGTCAGAGCCTGGTGTCAGCCTGCAGACGCCGGCGCATGCACAAAGAGCTCAGTGCGATTTTAACACACAAGCACACACACCGTTCCTGTGACCACGGAGTTCTAACGTCATGCATCACGTTTCTACATCTGTGTAAATGAAGTTTTACAGAGTGGTTGTACTTCTGGAGTATAATTATTAATATTATATTTCTTTTACATTAGCTTCACTTAAAGCAATATACTGAACAAACGTGACCTTCTCCTTGGATTATTACTGTCCTACAGTATCTTTGGAATGTCTATAAAAACCCTTGTTCGTGCGGCGGCGGCAGTCATGCATGAGTCTGTGTGTGCGTCCATACCTTTCCTCGGCAGACAGCTCCTTGAGCTGCTGGTGAGGTTTGGTTCCTCTCATGTCTCTGATGCTGACGGCATACATCTTAGTGGTGTAATCCACAGTCTTCTCCCGGGCAACGTCACTGTCGTAGCCTGTTAAACACAAAAAATGTATTAAATCTGCATCCTGATCTTCCAGCAGCAGAGTAAGCGTCCCGTTCATCATCTGTAAATTAACCGTGACTCAAACACAGATGCTCCCACCTCCGTCCTCCTCGATGTCATCGTCCGACTCCTCGCTGTCCACGGGCGGGCGGTTGTCATGAAACAAAGCCACACCCCCATCTGTGCTGACCCCACCTCCTCGCTCTCTTGCCCAGATCATTAGGGCGGTGTCTGCCCCCCCCACCGTCAGCAAGACAGAGTCCTCCTGAGCCCAGCGGACATTGGTCACCTGCGCGCTGTGGCCCATGTAACGCTTAAAACGGGCGTACTGACCCTGGGGACGGGAGAAGAAACACTCTGCTAACGTGTTTACACACATGATGCACATCCAAAGAGGCGAGTATTACTGCGCTACGTATTAAAGGTTCTGCATTTACATTTCTGCAAGTGTTTACAGGGGACATGACATCCATGACTGTCATCTCGGCATCACGTTTCCCACACGGCTTTTTACTCCGTGTAGAGAATAAAAACTCATTTCAATGAAATTCAGCTACAATTTGTTCCAATTTTTACACTGGAAAATGAGTTTCTGTGCTGAGAGGAAAAGATCAACCTGGAACCAGAAACTGAAAACTGGACTGAAGGGCAGAACCCGTACGGACTAAATCATTCTGTGTGTACCCTGACAGGGTAGCTGAACAGTTTGAGGAAGCCAAAGTCGTCTCCGCTGGCGAGCAGCGTTCCGTCTCTGGTGAGCGAGGCGGCATTGATGTCGGTGATGTCGCTGTGTGTCGGCCAGATTCCTTCACAACTTGAACCCAGAACACACGTCCAGCTGGACCAGTCGACCCGCTCCAGCTACACACACACACACACACACACACAGCAACGGCAAGAAAACAAATGTAAAGAAAAAAACTTGGACACATAATATTAAAACATTGTTCCCAATCACAGGGATCCTACGGCCCGTTCAAGCTGTGGCAGGGAGTTTATCAGAACCAGCGACAGCGGCTCCAGTGCTCACACGGACCGCTGTGTGTAGCTCAGCTTTAATCCTGTGAGAATGGACGTGCACACGCACCTCAGAGTTCCTGATGGTTTGTCTTTTTCCTCTTGGAGCCTCAAAGAAAAGCTGCTCTTTGGCTCCTGTGTTCACCTGCAGCAGTTTACCTGTAACAGACAGACACCAATAAACTGACCGAGTTAAAGTTAAAAGTGAAGTGAGAGAATTGCTAACTAAACCTCCCTTGTTCAAACACACATTTACTATCCTCCTGTAACTGGGAGTTTAGCCACAGACGTCAGTCTGACACACAGCCCACTGCAGATTATTCCTAACGAAAAGCTCAACAGACGTTTACACCTGTTCAACCCGCATCAGCTAATAACAGACGTGCGTTTATATGCCACTTGACTTTGTGATTGTACTTTCTGATCAGACTGACGTTTGTGAGTTTGACTCTCAAAGTTTTTCTGAGTTTACCATAAAACCTGTGAACTAATGAGCACGATGTGTGGAAGCTGATCCACTGAAGTGTTAATATGAAGTCTGATCTGTTGGATTCCAACTTGCAGCTTAAATAAATACAGGTACAATAATTTAGTTGTTAAAAAAACAAGCAAACCACGAGACAGTTTCTTATTCAGGGTCTTATTTCTGACAGAAGGAGACTCTAAGAAAGGACGTGCCTGATTTAGCTTTTAGCTAATTACCATCTGCAGTGTGCGCAGATCAGAACTGTTCAGCAGTTTATTTTCCAGTCACATATGGTTTTCTAGGAGAAGTTTAGCTGCCCGTGAAAACAAGAGGATTCATCTTATGGTTTTTCTGGATCTAAACAAATACTTGTAAAACTCTATGAATATGTTTTGTTTTCTATCTTTTTGCATGTCGGACTAGGTGAGACTTTGACCGTGAGTGTGTTACCTCGAGCATCCCAGTCGATGTGTGTGATGTAACTTGATGCTCCTTTACAGACGCCCACTCTCTTGCTGCTCAGAACGTTGTAAATGTCCACAAAGGTGTCGTGAGATGCCACGGCCAGGTATTTACCTGAGTCTGTGATGGGGTGTGGTTAAAAACAGCCCAACGAGAATCAAATATCATGTTTATTCACACACAAAAAGACAGAGTGAGGAACATGACCTTTTTTACTAGTTTGGCGAGTTCACACACAACGTCTACAGCTTTGTGTGTCCATGCACCTGGGGTGAAGCGGATGTCAGAGATGGCCTCACGGCGATGGTGGAAGCTCAGCAGATCTTCCAACGTGTCAGCGTTCACAACCAGCACGCCGCCGTCGCTCAGACCGACCGCCAAAGCCTTTCCATCTGGAGAGAAGGCACAGCAGCGGCCACCTGTAAGACACACACAGAAATAACACAGGATTTAATGCACATGCACCATTAACGTTCAACTAAAATAGTTGTTTTGTCTTCAACAGGATTTGACAGAAAGCATTAAGCAGATATTGTTACCCGCTGGACGTGTGTGTTCGGTCCTTCTATTCAACGTATGGGCAAAGGTAACTGGGGTGAATGTGTAATACCCCAATGTTAGACAATATTAGTTTCAAGTCACTGATGAAGTGATTAAAAAAAACTAAAACTGAAGCAGGGAACTCTACTAACAGACAAAAAATGATATGTTCAATATCTGACCTCTCTTCAACTTGCGGACGGCCACCATGCGGTGATTGGCTGAGGTCTCCCACAGTCGCAGGGTTTTATCGTCGCTGACAGTGGCACAGATGGGGAGGAGGGGGTGTGGGGCCAGACCCCAAACCTCGCCCTCCATGTGACCCTGCGCGCGCACACACACACACACACAATATCCTTTTTCAGATTAGCTAGTTTTGCAGAATGTTGTGAGTGAAGAAAATGTAATAAAAATAAAGCAGTAAGCATACGAAGCATTAACTACAGATCCAATGTTCTTGGTCCAAATATTATAACGTATTTACTGTGTACTAATTCATCAAAATACCCACAGTGCACCAGTAGACTACACGAAGGTAAATGTGATTCGACATGTAAAGTCAGTCAGGTGCATCACACAGGAAACGTCCCACACTTCATGCACACAAGCTAAATGTCCAGGCAGAAAAATGCAAACACTGTGTGTGTGTGTGTGTGTGTGTGTGTGTGTGTGTAACGGCTGATCGATCAGCTGCACAAAGCTCTCCTCACCATGGCAACAGGTACCGAACCAGGCTGTCACACATCTGAGGAATCTCTGAGGTACACACACGCACGTGCAGGTCCCACTGTTTTCACGGTTATAATACCGAACCACAATTTGGAAAACAACAAATACAGGTTGTGAAGCAGGAACTATTTGTTTATTAATATCTGTGCATTAGCACAATGTGGGACGGCATCACACCAGAAGGTTCTGGATCTTTCCATAAGAATCCGAGTCAGAAAACTGTTCACTACCAGACAATACTGGGAATTTGTCCTGGTGTCAGGTACAAACACATGATTTACAGAAAGAGGTGAGGGGTGGGTCGGGGCTCTGCTCAGGCTGACTGTAGTGGGAAAGAACCACTTGTTCAGGTCCTGGTCTTGATGGAATTAGGGGGGGGGGTTGCAATTGACGCCTCAGCAGAGTAGATGAACCCGACTGTGGTCGTGTGTTTCCATCTCTCATTGTTCAGTGTCTTGCTCATGGACACTTCGACATGGGACCAGAGGAGCCGGGAATCGAACCAACAACTGTAGTTCTTGGTGAACTCCTGTTCAGATATATTTTACCTTGACTTTACCGAAAACAGATTCTGAAGCATCACTACAGCTGCTGGTTACCAGCCCCATAACACAGATCCAAGCATCCAAATGAAATGATAATTTGAAGATGTGTGCTGGTTCTAGTTTTCCCTTTGTTGTGAGCACCTCTCCCTCTCACACACACACACACACACACACACACACAGCAAACCTGCACCAGCAGAGTCATGGGCCCAGTCTTGTCGATTTCCAGAACTTCTCCATTTTTGGTTCCTACCAGGATGTGACCGTGACCCAAAGTGATGGCCCTGATGGATGGGTTGTCCTCCAGCAACAGGCCTGAGCACACACACAAAATCACATTCAGATTAACGGTCAGTCCCTGGGATTCAGGCACAGCTCAGCGTGTATGTCATCAGCAGTCCAGCTGATGGCAGTGTTGGACAGATGCATTTCTACTGACTTCCCCTTGACCAGCGTGGCAGTAGACGTTAGAGGAAGACACAACACTTACATCTGGAACGAGTCGGCCGTTTGTCCGAGGTCGTTAAGGTCTCGGGGACTTTGTTCTTTTTGTGTGTTTCTAATGAGGGGAACCTCAGGATTACGTTCAAAGGTCACAGTTTCAACCAATAAGGAGAATGTTGGGGTTGGGGGGTTTTGACAGCCCACAAACTAATGGGGCTGGGAGCAGGATGTTGTGAAAAAATGCAGATCACAGGACTTTAGTTCCTAGGAAAGAAACGTTCCCACAACGTCCTTATACAACTATAAGACAAACTGTCCTACGTCAGGGACAGACTACAATATTTGTGAGCTGCCGTTTTACAACTGCACACTCAAATTGTTAACAACATTCCCCATTTATCCTGCCCCGTTTCTCTTTGACATCCCACATCTTTCCCAACTGCACATAGAGAAACTAGCATAATTAACAAAAATATATTAATATGGTGACTGACAGCATGAAATTAGGAAAAAGAAAAGCGCGAAAGCCGTAGCAAAGAATACATGTGATACATGGAAATATTATACTTTTAATTGCTCCACATTTGTGCGGTAACTTTAGTAACAAGTTACTTTGAAGATTCTGATGAATGAAATAAGATTCTAATCAATGAATTTCATGATCATATGTTATTACTGATGAACATAAGACTTTCCTGATCTCTTGGTTCATAAAATGAGCCTCGCCTTAACAACCTGCAACACTGAACTCGCGTACACGCGTCTAATGCCGAACGCGTCAGTGATAGCGGTCCGCGGTCTCCGCAGTACACGGCCGACCTGGGTGGTGTGCTTACCTTTAGAGCTCGGGGACAGAGCTGCTCGCTTGATGGCGTAGGTCTTCAGGCAGCGGTCGAACATGTCGTCCCACAGCTCCACCACGCCGTCCTTCCCGCCCGTCACAAAGCCCTGAAGACACATCGTCACAGTTACTAATCCTGACTTCAAGAGTCAAGTGCAGCTCCTGCTCTAGTCAGACTGTCGAGAATTCAGACAAACGTCTTCCCTCCGTCACCGTCGCTTCCTTCCTTTATTCCCGCTCTCACAGCTGTCATCCTCTCATGACAGGTTTTCCCCCGTTGTCCTCCCACTCAGCCTGAGATCTTCAGATCTGTTTGGCGTTTCTGTTTCCTCTGAAGGTTCTCACACAGTCACACTGCTTTAAAATATATATTTTTAACTTTGATAAAACCTAAAATTCTTTTACAGTTCTAATCTATTGTAAATTTGTGCCTCTATCTGTATTTTGTTACACTGAAAAAATTGTAGCTTGTATTGAAAGGTGACAAATGATCTAGTCTGCCTCATTTTAATAAATACATCTTTCCACCTAATTTTTTTCCTGCTACGTCACAAAACAAAACAGGCACTTGTTATTCATAACTGTTGTTTGCAGTATTCCACATCTTAACATTTGGTCTAATATTGTCCCACATCAAGGGATCCCGTGGAGTTTTTTGACTCCTAGAGGCTTTTTTTTTTTTTAACAGGTCCATGTTAATTTTCTGCTCACACACGTGGCACAAGCTTGCAGGCGACACGGTGTTTCACACCATTACAGGGAACAGGAACAATGCTAGCCAGAGGCATGTAAACAATAATAATAATAATTTATTTAAACTAAATATTTGGAAACGTGTTATTGAGGAAAACATGCATTCAACACGTTTAAACAGAAAAACATGGAACGAGCCCCAATATTCTTAGACTGACACAATCTCCGTCCTGCTTTAAAGAGTCGGAGTGAAAGCACTTTATCAACATTCCTGACTATGAAAAAAATCCCCATTTCTTTTTTGTGGGTTTGTTTGGGCTGTTTTCATTTTGTGTGCTTTGGCCCTTTTATCTTTTTGTCTATTTTCTGTCATTTTATTTTGGATGTTTTGTTTTTCTTTGGGCTTTTGTGTCTGTTTTTTTAAACACTTTTGACTTTGTTAATTTCATTTTGCACCTCTTTTGGATACTTTTAGGGTTTTCTTTATATTTATCGAGTCATTTTCGCTCTTACTGTGGTAGCTGTGTAATAATTGGGTGTATTTTAATAGAGCTTGATAACTTCAGAGAGCCATGCCCCCCTGACCTATTACTCCGAGTCAGTAATCCATCCATGGGCACCCCAGTATAGTTATAATCTATATACTCTTACTCTTTTTCACATACAGAAAAGGAATTTTAGTAAAAGCAAAAAAGTGACAGAGCAAGGAGATAGAATCATGCTGAAGGTGAAGCAACAAAGAAACAAGGTTTGGTGGATTTTTGATAAATCCAGACTCATGTTGTGCTCTCTCTTGGCTCATCTGAGTAAATCCTGTTACATAATGAGAGAGAGAGAGTGAATGAGGAAAATGGAGTTAAAACAATGCACAGAGAGAAAGAGGGAGATAAGAGACGGGGAGACAGATGGAACAAAAGAAAAAATGGAGATACACACACACACACACGATTGATGGGAGGGTTGCTGCAGTGTTTGTAGAGATGGGGAGGCTGTATGTGACTTCCTGTGTGTGCTGTATGATCCTCATGGTCCGTCTGTCTGAACTTCAGGTGCCTTGTTTGAAAAGTCTGACACTGCTGTTCTCTGCATGTATGGAATTTACAATACCCACAAAACAGACCTCTCTTAACTACACACCTGATACTGAAGGAACCTGGCAGATGATGCTTATTGACTTGCTTTTCTGAGCCTGAAAGACCAAATTTAATTTCCGGGAAATATAATAATACAAATAATAATAATAGTAACAAGTAATGATTTGATGCGTATTGCATTTAAGACTTTTAAGCAAAGGGGTGTCCTCCACTCTAAAATTAAAATGTGTTATCTACACCCCAAATTATAGTAAAGACGTCCCAAAGAGGAATTTGGATCCAGCTATAAATGCAGATGTTTGCTCCTCGAAAACAGCTGCCAACCCCCCCTGAGCTCCGTGCCAGCTCCAAATCGGAAACACTTCCTGTCACTTTGATTTCAGTGTCTTCCTCCTGACTGAGAAATCTGTGCTGCTTTTTGACTCACTACTATGTTGGTTGGGACAAAAATTCTGCATGTCAATTCCAAAATATATGAAATAAAATGGAATAAAATACGTTTTAATGAATTATGTGATTTGTGGTTCGGATTTGACTGCAACAGATGTACACTGCCATTCTTAAGAGATTATAGAAATATTTTAGAATAATATATGAGAAAATATGTTTTTATAAACCACGTTGATATTTGAAATGCATAAATAAAAGATGAACAATGAGTAGTGGATGATAAAACGAGTCCAGGACACCAATAGTTTTCACAAATTATTTGTGGACGCCCCCTCCTGTTCCATCCTTCTCTTGAAAGGATTCCTGGGAACGTTTCTAGCAGAGCACGTACAGCAGATCTACCAGAGCCAGCAGTGAGGCTGCTTTATTCTAACGCTGTGTTGCAGCAGTGTGGCTGTGAAACCTATATTTCAACAGAATAACCAATGTCATACTTCAACACTCATGTTGAAGTTCGGCTGCTTTATTTTTTATTTGTGCCGTTTACATTGACCTCTTGGTCAGAACTGCCCACAGACGCAGGTGGATTTAGCGTCATCACATCCTATATCTGCACGTCAGTACAGTAATGATGAAGACAGGTCCAGGACAGGTCATCAATAATTAATTAATACACAACAATTCAATAAGAATGAAAACAGCTACAACAAAACATCCAATCTGAGGTGCCACCATTAGGTGCTGATCACGTCTGGCCATAAGTGTCATGTAGAAACAAAAGAATTAGTCTGGATTTCAGATTCACATGATTTAAAGTAAGTTTCAAATTTCAAACCTGTGCTCCTTACCTTGTCCAGGGAGAACATGGCGAACACGGGTCCGTCATGGGCTTTGACCGTTTTAAGAAGCAGCGGTTCCTTCCAGATGTAAACATCTCCGGTGGCGGCACCGGAGAACACCAGCGCCTCACTGCGGCCATAACACACAGACATCATGGTCTCTGGCCGGCCGACGCTCCTGAACACACCGCGTTTGAAAGTTAGACCTCCACCTGGAGGACAGACACCATGTCATACATCAGATGGGACTTGGAACAATGTGAACGATCACTGCTGCAGCTGCTAATATGATGTGACAATAAAAATGACGGAAATATTTCAGATGGAGTATAAAATGTCACATTAGTCAGGTTCTTTCTCTTTTAAATCAAATATAAATTGTTGAAAATAAGCTTGCCTTTTTTTATGCATGTACTTAAAACTGTGGCAAACAAAATTGCACCAGTTTCTATAATCTCAGATCTGTGGGATGTAATCGCAACAAGTACTGGGCAGGTTTCCACATTCTAGCAAGTTAGTTTCATCGCAGTATCTAGTTTGTAATAAGCCCGTGGATGTGCTGTGAGTTCGTACTGGATTACTTTGATACAGAATGATTGAAAGGGAGGAATCGAGGCCGTTGGGAAGTGCAAGTGGCATTTAATCAAAAAAAGGGCAGAGTTAGGAAAGCGCGTGGCTTTCACCACAAACCGCAGTAAGCTCTGGTTCTTACAGCTCAGGCATCTTTGCCTCACTATTCTTCACCCCACAGCATGAAAACATCTGGCTTCACAGCCATGTAAACTGGAATGGTTTAATGTTTTTGCAGCAGCAAAAGCTCAGAAAAAGGTACTGACAAAAATACACAACATTGGTGTGAGAAAGTGGGGGATTAAATGTAACACAAATGATTTTACAGCGAACAACGAAAGGAAAGAGTACGATGGCGATTCTGTAAAGACAAGCACAGTTGTTGTATTACCAACAATAAATTGAAGGTCACTGTGTATTTCTAAACTCTGCAGAAGGTTTTTAGATCCACTATATCAGGGATCCCTGGTCCGTGGGTCCACACAGAAAGAATACATAACTTACATTATTTCTGTTTTATATTTACTACTACTGCTATCTGATTTTGGACGATGTTTGATTTTGGAAAGTGACCGATTCTCTCCGTCACATCTGTCCACGCCTCACTCTCAGTCACATGTTCCCTTCTGTCAGCCTCTGGTCCCCAACTGTGGTAGCTTGACAATCTCGTGCATTCAGCAGTAACAAGTGGCCTGGGTAAAGTCCTGTGGTCTGTGAGAATACTGTCTGACATTAAACCGGTCCAGGGCACAATAAAGGTTGGGGACCGTGCCCTATATATCTGCTTTTAGCCAGTCAAACATCATTCCAGCAGTTTTTACCTGTGTGTTGCCAGAACTTTATGTGTTTGATTCCCACAGTCACCAGTTTGTCCATGAGCACAGGATTACACTTCACCACAAATATCTTCTCCTTGTGACCCCTGCAGAGAGTAAAGTCCATCACAGCACACGCAGAAAAAAGCTGTAAACTGTACGGGGGTTAAATCCGTAGTGAAATGGGACAGCAGCTGTGTTGTTGTGGTCACATCCTTCACTGTACTGTGTTTGAACTACTACCTGTTGCAGGGCAGGTTGGGTGGGAATGAGGCTAATGAGTAGAAGTAGTAATAGTAGTGATAGTAAGTGTGGCATCAGGTGGTGGCAGCAAGTGTGGGAAAAATAACCTGGAAATGTCAACATTGCAAACAATTCAAATTCATTCCAAAAGGAGAATTCACTTATCTAAGTAATGTGGTGCCAGTAAGGATGTGACATCCAAGAGTGAGGACGAGTCATTTACAAACTAAACTTACAATCTCCTTCCTGGCATATTAAACCCCATTAAAATGGTTTCGCTCTTTAGCTGTTACAGATCATAACAGTTGTAGTGGAGAAGTTAATCTGCCGGACTGTGATGTCAGTAAAATGGTTCTAACTATAGAATTGTACGGCACCTGGCAGTAGCAAGTTTCTCTCCTCTCTTCCAGTCCCAGACTACGATTGAATGTCCGTCATCAAGTCCCACTGACACCAGACACTTCCCATCAGCTGCGGGGAAAGAGAACAGATCACAGAGACAATTTATATTTGTATGCAACTACACAACCACATATTACACCAGATCCTTGATGCACCCATCTTTGTATTCATTTCATCAGTTAACGGAGAAGCATTTCTGCTTTTGGTTGGGTCGGGTCTATTTCGAGCACGTTTCTAAATGCTGCTCCTCGGCTGTCAAACTGTTTACCCAGCTGCTCGAGCTCACAGGGCCGCCACAGTTCTCTTTTTGTCAAGGTGAAGTGATGACACACGGATCAGAGCACCACCGTGCACAGACACACAGGCTACCTGAGAAGTCCAGAGCGCACACTCCCCTCTGATGACATCCCTTCAACAAAGACAGACACTTGAGGTTCTGGATGTCCCACACATGAACGGCTGGGTCCCTCCCCACCTGCACACAATTACACAATGGTATTTTTAACTTCTTTGTCATCACGTACTGAAAAACCTCAAAATCTGCACAAAACATTTAATCCAACCTTTTTTTAATCATAATTATCATCAGCTGAATACGACTTGTTTGTAACTTTAAAGAACTGCAAAGATTCCACTGTTACAAAACTTCATTTCTTCACTTAACAACTATGGCATGGCTTTGTTTTCCTCCACCTGGCCTGTAGCAGCATAGTCCTTCAGCGGGTGGATGCTGAGGCTCAGGATGTCGTCATCGTGGCCGAGGTAGAAGCGCTGGTTGTGCAGTTGTCGGTTGTAGACCACACCCACCGCCGCCACAGGGTACAACACTTCCCCCCCCTGAGTGTAGTACAGGTTGTTCCTGCAGTCGTAGCCTCGGTACCTGCATGACAACATTTGACCGTCACTAACTGAGGGTCTTAACTGCGACACATTGAATCTAATACTGTGATTTTAACTATGTCCTGCTGCAGCTCTTACACTAATCAGCATCTCATTGTGTGTGTGTAGACGCACACACACACACACAATGTGGTTTCAAGTATTTGATCACATTTAAAAAAAATTATCTGTTGCGATGAGGCAGAATTCCTCTCCGAAGAATGGCTTGTTTATGAGTCTGATGTTAAAGATTTTGGTAGATAAGTTACATGTGTAATTTCTGACCATAAACACTGTTAATAACAATATGAGTTTATTTATTGAAATTTTAAAATTGAAAAACATTTTCCAAATGTGTCACCCTATTTTGAGCGTGTGCCCCAGTCTGGCTTAATCTTAATCCCCCCCGTTCTTACCCGTGAACAAACTGTAGTCTGAGGCCTTGGTCAGGTCCTCTCTGTCTCTTCAAAGATCCAACCTGCTGCTTCTTCTCTCTGCTCTGCTGACGCAGTTGAGGCAGGTCCTCTTTATACACCTGTCAAATACACAAATATAAAAAAGTATTAACTACATAAGTACCAGATGCAGAGCTGCAAATACAGTTTGTCCTGAGGGTGGTGTACAGAGAATTATTAATATCTGAAGGGATCGCCCTCTGAGAGCAGGACATTTCATGACAAAGCGCACACTGACGCGAGAGGATGCAGGTATTTTTGAATCAACTGGAAGTTAGTTTTATGTAAACTTTCTTATTGCATATAAGCATAAGAGACTGATCCACCAACAACAGAGATTACTGAAATTTGCCTGCTGTGGTTTGACACAATTTATGCCAAACATTCTCGTTCTATAAGGCATAACACAAAGACAGGAGCCTATTTTAGTATTCAATTTAACTTGCAAAACCGTTACTTCCCTGTCAACTGCAAACAACTGTTCATAGACCTACTTAGATTCATAGAAAGAGGCTTCCTGCTTCAGCTCTTCCTCAGTGTCAAAGTAATCAAAGGCTCACAATGTCCTGTCAGTGTGACCCACAGCTGCAAAACATTTTATCATTATGATTATACAAATGTCCTCATAAATCATTTCCACAAAAGCCTTCGTCATGACACATTTATTAACACAAAATCCTCTCATCTTAACAGAAGATATTTACTGGACACTTACTGCTCTGCGCTTCTTTACTGGTTAGAAAATGAAAGTGAACACCGACTGCAGAAAATACGCCCGCTCATTTTTCATGAAAATGATTCTGCTGAGGGTGGGTCGGTGTGTTTCAGCAGTCTGAGAGTTTCACAGGGAGAGACTTTGCTCCCTGGAGGTTTAGGACTGGCAGCGCTCCACTTCCTCTCTGCTTTCCATTCTACAAAACTGAATATTTCTGGAGCGTCATGGTGGATCAGCGCTGTGAGCTACAGACCATAAACTGTGACTGGAATCCAGGCTCCCGGGGTTCTCTTCACTGTACACTAGTGTGTAAGCAAACCAACCCAAACATACCTTTGCATTCATCAGGTTTAAGGGAAAAGGGATGCCAAAAAATATCAAATTCAAACATTGAACTATTTTTTACATTTTACCAGTGGTGGAAAAAGTTTTCTAACCCTTTAAACCCAGTCATCAATAAGTCTGAAATGTTCGGATCTTGTTAAGTTTAATTTATGTACAGATTCAAGGAGAGTACCAGCCTTTGATGTATAGGACAAACGGATTAGCACAAAAACTACTTGAAGTCCCAACACAAAAATAATTTCTGCACAATGTTGCATTAAGGCCAGTGAATGTGATATTATTCAATGTGTCTGCTATAATTTTGCAGCTGTTAACAATGAAGTCTACTTTCAATTGTTTTGATGATATAATAATTACAGTAGAAATACCTTAAAAAGTGTGCTTAAGTAGGGAGGAAGGATTCTGAGAAATGTGAGTTTAATTAAGAAAAGGAAAAATAAAGTCACATTTCCTGTTTTTCATAGATTAAATCCCCCCAATCCTCTATCTCCAAACAACACATCGTTGCAAGACGTGTGGTTATGAACTAACGGCAGCTCTCAGTGATGTTTGCCAAGCAACGGCTGCTGGTGGAGATAAGGTGCATTTCATAATCACCATGGCAACCACTCAGAAAGAGCCCTGCTTCACTCCGGCTGATGGGGAAAAGAATGAGGAGCTGATACAGTGCAGGCTCTAGTAAAACACCCTCTGCACGTCCAAAGGTCTCTGTGAAGCGGCTCTGTCATGTGGGCCATACCTGGCGGTCATAGTTGATCTGGGTTTCCTGCTCGATGTCGGAGTCGAGCTCCGGGACATCTGACATGTCGCTGTCTGACTCCTCACTGTTGGAGTCCCCCGGACTGTCTACAGAGGAGACACAGACAGACAAGTTCAGATAAACCCTAACCCATCCGAGAGTAAAACGAGCGTTAAAAAGGTCTACTGCAAAATTCTCAAGCTGCAGATCGTCTTCATTTAGTGTAGCTGCAGTAGTAAATATGTGACCCTAAAGCCAAATAAATACACCAACACTGTACTCGCTCCATAGACGTGATGGTGCTTACAGCATTTTTTAAGAAACCCTTAAAAACTTACAACCTTCATCACCTAGTCTAGAAAACCTGGGACTGGGCATCTGCCGACCCCGCCTTTGTGTACTCCTACTCATACTGGTAATACGTCTCCTACACTGTGCCTAATACCACGTTAGCCTCGGCAAGTAGGTGACGGTGGAAAAATGTCTGTAGCTGTTTTAAGAGAATTGATAAATAAAAACCCAACAAAAGCTCTGCCGTGTTAAAGTCTTAAGATCTAGCTACTAACAGTCAAACTCATGTTTCTCAAGTATATTTTACAAATGTTTATTTGCAACTGACATAGGCAATGACGAGGGTTATATACAGTAACCAGAGCGTTACCTGAAGTTCTCTATGTTTTCTGACCTTATTTTATTGCCATATTCCTGTGTAGACTCTACAGTCCAAGTCGTGCACGCTTCTCCATCCAGGATCTCACCCTACATCTGAGCTTTTTTTCCTTTTCATCTTGTTCTTTTCAGTGAAAGTCTCTCCGTTTATTAAACACCAGTTGTCGTCATTCGTTTAGAAAGAAGAACAAGTGAGAATTTCCGTTCCCACAGGATTTGCTTAACATCAGTGAACTGACCAGGATTTTACTGTTCTACCCCTTCTCTCACCTTGTATGTTCACATCCAGTCCTCCATTCATGACTGATTCGGGTAGAAACCTCCACTGGAAGAGGGCGTGATCCGCTCCACCTGTGGTCAGCACCCACTGCAGGTCATGTGACCAACGGACGTTTGTAACGTGAGCTGAGTGACCTACGTACTTCTTGAATTTAGCTCCTGGGGGAAAGAAAAAGCACAACTATGATTTAGCCACAAAATAAAGACAAGAAATTGAGAGACAGAAAAAAAGAGAAGTCAGAGACCTTTCTTTAGACAGGGGAAGCGGTAGAGCTTAACGAGGCCAAGGTCATCTCCAGTGACGACCACAGCGCCAGAGTGATTGGCATCCACAGCATTGATCTCTGTTAGATCTGAATATTTAGGCCAGATGCCACTGACCTCAGGTCCCAGGACGCAACTCATGGACGCCCAGCGCTGACCTTTCACCTCGTCCTTACTGGGAATGAGCTTTCCCACTGTAGCAGGGGGGCAAGAGAAAGAAAACAGCAGCGAGTGAACGTGACTTGTTTCATACTGTGCATCTCTCTGTCAGCGTGTACCAACGTATTTCCCTGCAAATGCTAACGATGCTAAGAAACGACCCATTGACAAATTTTCATGTCCAATAATCCCAGAAGTGGGTAAATGAAATATGTTAATGTTCCAGCCTGGGATCTCATTAATCAAAGCAGAGCTGGTTTCACTTGGTGTCCATCTGTGTTGAAAACAGCCTGTCACACATGGCACAGTCACCTGCAGTCCTGTATATTTACAGCCGCTGTCACCCAGAAACGTTCTTTTGTATGATACTGCCTTTCCGTTTTTCTGTCATCCTCCATCCCCTCACACTTTTTAGCCTCTTCTCTGCCCTCAAAGTTAAATTAGTAAAACAAAGTGTTTTTCCTCAATTGCAAGTTCCTAATTCTTGTGATCAGCTCTCTCTAGTTTTCATTGTTACTGAAAAATGTAAGACAATACCCGACTTATTTAAGTGTGTGGAAAACGCCTGCTTGTGATGTTAGGAGTTTAAACACTTCGGATAATAAAAGCAGGTAGACTGAGTCAAATTACCCGAGGATCACGACATGACGATGCTGCTTTGTGCACACACAAACGAGAACAGTAAACTCAAGCGATCGCCATCTGCAATACCTTTAGTTATCCGCAGATGAGTTGTAAATAAATCGGTCACAAACAGTTTGCCGTCAGAGCTGCACCTCCAACTCCTCAATAACAACGCAGACATTTTAATGTGTCCTGCTCTGGTGTGTGAAATGACGGGCTTTGTGTTGTGTACGTTGGCTGTAATTACTACTGACGGACTCCTTCATTAAATTAACCCGAGCCTGTTTGCTTGCTCTGCAAACAGATACAGCCGCTGCTCGGACATTGGATTTCTCAAAAACCGTCAGATCGACCAAAATGTGATGTGGTATTAATCCACACGGCAGTTACCATAGTAACAGGTTTCTCCAAATTAAACAGGATACAGACTTTTTACTTTTACAGTACAGTCCTTCGTCTTTTTGCTTTTGGCTTATTTCTGTTTCTATCTTATCACATCACTGCGTCTGCGTGTGTGTGTGTGTGTCTCTTTCTGTGACAGGTACACCAGAGAACTACAGTCATATTCAGTGTATGAATACATGCATGTATCTGAATGTGTAGGTGTTATGTCTGTCAAGCAGACAATCTTGGTGTCATTGCACATTCTCAAGGAGGAGGCTGGTTAGAGAGAGAAGACGTTTTCTTCTTCTTCTGTGGATTTTTATTGTAAACAACAGTTATGTTCACATTTAGCTATAACTTGTAACAAACAAGTTCAGGATTTTTCAAGCCGCATTTAATATGGATTAGAATATCACTAGCTAAAACTCTTCCTGCCTCTCACAGTGACCATGAATCTTTTCTACTGGAAGGTGACTTCACAAAAAAAATTTGGTTTACAGGCATTATCCTGTCCAAAAAATCAAATAAAATCTACCTACCATCTACCTGATACTCGGATAAAACTGAAGCAGCCCCTTAGCTAAAATCGTACAAAGTTGTATTCTTTTAAATGTAAGTTTCACCCTTCATTTCTATTCTGTCACAGAAATAATCGTGTCCTAGTTTGTTGTTGTTATGGTGACTAGTTCCCGTCTCAAGTTGTTTAGTAGTTATGGAAAAAGTATTTTTATAAACCCGCTCCCAGTCTGTGTTTCTACAGTTGTCATCCAGACAATGTGAATTTGTTTAAAGTGATGGGTCAACGTTTTCCACAGATTTCCCCTGAGAGATCGTGAACGAAGCAGGTCAGGGCTAACAGTGATCAAAAGGAACCATAATACACCATTTGCTGAGCTTTGTAGAAACAGGGAACATGTTCTGGTACCCAAGAATAACTGGGATACTGATTATGTAAAAACTTTTTTAAATGAGAGATTTAGCTTTTTGATTTGTAATTATGTTGCAAAAATGCCCCAAAATACATATAAAACTGTGCGTCACAAAATTTCCTCTACAGTATTCCACAAAATTCAAGAAACCTCAGTGTGACAGCCGGACTGTGAGGACTCACTGGGCATTCGATAGAAGAGGCGTTCCCCTGCTCCATCGTTGGTCTGCAGAATTTTACCGTCCAGAGACCAGTCAAGGTGTGTAATGAAACTACAGGATTTACTGCATTCTCCTACCTGCAGACAGACGGACATAAGGAGTAAAATTACAACACACTTTTATACTCCTAAAATCAGTGTCTAAGCTTTTCTGCAAACATGCATGGTGTACGATACAATATCCACGCTTGCAGAGAAGCATTTAGTTAGGGATACCGTGACTGAAGTATGTTAATGGGGTTTATGTCGTATTGTTCTGACACGTCAAAGTTTGAGGTTTTACATTTTATGTTCCCTAACCTGCCTCCACTCCTACCTTCTTGTATCTCTGGGCAACAGCATAGATATCCACCAGTCCATCGTTGGAGCCAACAGCGAGATAGGCTCCATCTGGAGAAAACTTCATCTCATGTATCACTTCCTTCCTGTCTTTGATATGAACGACCTCCGTCATGTCTCTGAGGCAAAGAAAACATCTGGTTCATGCCACATTTTGACCAGGCAATGATCTGTCTTTGTTGTGTGTGGGTTTTACCTGACTCTCAGCACAGTGAAGGATCCATCTTTCATGCCCAGAGCCAGTTGGGATCCATCCACACTGAATGCCACACTTCGCACCGACTCCTCCATGTTACAGCGAGCGATGAGAGCATGATCCACCAGACTCCACAACCTGATACACACAGACCGATGAAGCTATTCTTAGTTGGATTAACAATACAAGATTCTTGATCTTCCTGTAATTAGAAAAACCCTGTTAATAACCTGTAATGCTGCAGTTCTAGACTCTGGCTTAGTTTTTATCACTTTCTTTTATTACGCCTTTGCATCTTTGCTGTGGTTTTGCATGTTTTTTTTGTGGTTTTCCATGTATTTGAGATGTTTTCACATCTCTTTGTGGCAGTTTTGAGTCTGCGCTGGAGTTTTGTTTCTTTTTCAGGCTTATTTTGCAGGTGTTGACCAGAAACCGCTGAGTCTGGATTCTGGTGTGTACTGACCTGACAGAGCGGTCATCACTGCCTGTCACAGCCAGAGGTTTTTTGGGGTGCACGTCCAGAGCCCAGAGCTCACCCTCACTGTGTCCTTGCATGATCAGCAGCGGTTTGTCCCGGTCCCTTACCATTACCTGGACAGACAAGAACAAATGGAAACACATAAGCAAGCAATAATTTTTAGTAAAAATCATTTAGTATTCCATAGAGTCTGCACACAGAATGTGAAGAAAAAACTAAAACACCACAAGGTAAACGAGGAGCCAGCACTTAGCCGGAAGTGATTACTAATCAAAATAGAGTATAAAAATGTCTCTGCCAGGAGGAACAGCACAGGGCAGAGTTTCCCCATCGTCTCCTTCCTCACCTCAAAGATTTCGCTGTCCTGCGTTCCTGCCAGGATCCGGTCGGCCCGCCAACAGACGCTGCGAATAGACAGACCTGGAGGGGAATACGGAGAAAAAGAAGATGATGAGATCACCAGTAAAATGATCAGCTGCTACAGGATGATGCAGATGAATAGAGTTGCCAGAAAAAAAGCAAAACAATAGAAGCTGGAATAATGGTAAAATATAAAAAGTACAAGAACAAGAGAAAAGTTCAGTTGTAAGATGAGATTAATTTCACTGAAGCATGAATGTCAAGTAAAAACAGAACAGGCTAAGAAAAGATTGATGCTTATTAATGACCAGGTGTTTCAGATTCAACCTGCAGCTCCTGCAGCCACTTAATGAGCAGGAAGCTTCACCGTGGGTCAATACACTAACTTCCCCTGTTCTACCTCACTCTGAGATTTATAGCCATGATATGGAGAACATAAAATCAACTGTTTAAGCCACAAGCCAAAAGCTATGTTCAGCTTTGTTCACTGAGAATTCAAAAAGGTACCTTCATCACACATACAAGAGCAAGAAACTACGACCAGCAAAAGCGCTGCAAACTGAGCCTAACAGGGATCTCAGTGGTGCTTGGCAGTGTCTCCCTTTGGAAGAAGTCGTTTAGAGGTGGTTATTTTCAGGGGAAACTTAAACCTATAGTTAACCTGACCTTTGACTCAGCCATACGTTACTGTGAACAGCAAAAGCAGAACTTTGTTTTACTGGGGAGCAGGTTCCACTCTTACTGCCTGTGGAAAGAAGTTGTGAGAAGAGAACAGCTGAAAACAGTGTTTTACTGCTCAGTACCTCCCAGCCTCAACATCAAATTCCTGTTCCCCAGAATCTAAAGGCTAATTAGCAGAGCAGCTCAGCAGCACTGCACCTCCCAATTAGAGCATCTGCTGTCGCTGGTGGCATGACTCAGCGTGTGAGGTTTCCTGTAACTTTGTTAGAAACTCCTCCCTGGAGGTTCACGGGCCAAAGCAGTCACATGGCAGAGGGGTTTTAGGCAAATTGGGAATAATTGGGAAAGTGTTTTTTTTTTTTTTTTTTTTTCGAGACACAGGATGAACGTACTGCGCTGGGAAAGAGTGGGAGGAAGAATTTAACAGCAGGCAGAAGGTAGAAGAGAAGGAAACATCAAACAAACAGAGAGACGTCATCTCCCACTTCACATTTTCTCTCCCTGCTCTCCTCTCACTCTGCTCCTGAAAAGAAGCATTCATTCTGGGCTGATTATTACCATCACTGCAGTCATTATCACAGTCACAAAGGAGGATGTATTGGAACAGTGTTAGAATGAAACTGACATTCTAGTTATGTGTACGTCATAAACTCTTAACTTTACACAGATCTTCCAATAGGAGAATGTTGAGGAGCTTGAACCTCAAAGATACACTTTCATTTTGTCTTTGAGAACCCAGTAACTCTCTAAAAATCCTTCAGTTAATCCAAAGGTTTGGACCCTTCCAGTTTTAATGGAGTTGAGGCACGTGTGTTTAACGGTTTTGCAACATTTTATGGTCCAAATTCGAGATGACATAGCATCACTATGCAGATTTTATTCAAAGTAACTGAAAAAGCTCTGAGAAGGAGGAGAACACTCCAGGGCTGATACAGAGATACAAAGCCACTGCCTGCGCCTCTCACCAAAATATAGCACCAACTCATTCTTCTGCATAACTGTACATCATTTTTAAACTCTAAGAAGGAAGTTGTACATTTGTTTTAATGCAATTTATCAAGGATTAACAGTATAAGAAATCAGAGGACATGTTTTTAAAGATTATTAAATGGAACAAGTAATAATAAATTAATAAGGGAAAGGCAGGGAATCACCGAATTTAGGAGGATTCATCCTGAGGATGATACAAAGTTTCCTGAGTGTCCATCCACTAGCCGATGGTCGTAACGTTGTAACCCCTGGAGCACAGCTGCTAGCTTGGCTAATAACATGACAAACCTTTACAGTGACTGCCTCATATGTTCTCAGATTTCTTACTTTCAGAAAAGAGAAAGACTAAAACAAGCAGGGCTTCAAAGCACCTCCTGCTGAGGAGTCACATTTACTTTCTGCACTGTGAACTTTATCTAAAGCACTTTACCAGGTGAAAACGTTCACCTTCCATTTCTGCCAACTTCTACAAAATGAGGCCATGCCGAACTCTGAGATAACAAGCCTTTACTTCCTTTGTTTGTTTTTCTTTTTAAACTTCTTCCGCAGAAATGTGCAGAGAGAAGATATAAAAAGGTAGGCTTGGGGCGTAATGATTCACCCTCTTGGCTTTTCTAAAGAAATACATCTCCACCTCCCGCCGGGTGAGCGGCATTTAGGAGTTAAAAGCAGGAGAAGAGTTCAAACATTTACCACCTGTGGGTTTTTTCAAAAACAGGACAGTTCCCTGCGCCTGCCGAATACAGAAGATAATAAACTTTCCACCTCTGCTTTCCTTGTTACCGAAAATGTCTCCAATACTTTTAGAGACAAGAAAAACAGAAAATCGGGTCATTCGGGTTCAGACTGACTACAATGACAAACTTTACTTTGGCGAAGGATTTGAGCCTTCTTTTTATGTATGTACAGCGTTTGCATTTTTGCATAAGTGAACACAGTTGGAAACACAAGATCGCTCACTAACAGGTGAGGTCCTTACTGCTTTAAAGGTCTCACAGAACAGTTGCTCACTGTCTTTGCCTAACAGACTTTGTCTTTTTTTTGGTGGCTGAATACATTTTCTCTCCACCAGGTTAGCCTGCAAAAATTTGTATCTGCATACCTTCTTTAATTTACATGCGAAAAGGGCCCCGCACAGACACAAATTCATAAATCTGCCCACCAGACAAAAATGTAAAATACTTATTTAAATGGATTCGCGTATAAACATTCCATAAATACCTTTGTATCCCTGCTCAGCCTCTCGCAGATCGATCTTGGTGATTGGTTTAAAATCCACGTCCCAAAGTCGGATGCAGCCGTCTCTGCCTCCAGTGGCAAAACCCTCCTCACAGGAAAACATGCTGAAGATGCCAGCCTGTGCACACATAGAAATTGTCACTATCTGACACACTCACTCGAAATTTAAAAAGAAACTATAATTTTGACAATGCAGCCCACTAGTGCATGAATACGTCCTGGCCCTGCACCAACCACTCTCCGACCTAAGGGTCAAACATCAACCATGTCCACATTTGTCTCACAGCAACAGCAGTTCCCCAACAACAAGACGCATTAGCAGGTGTGAGACTCACCCCGTGAGCAGACTGAACTGTTCGCATCAGGTTGAGTCCCTTCCAGACGTAAATGTCCCCGTTGAGAGCCCCGGAGTATGTGATGTCATCTTTAGCTGATGCCACACACAGGATGGTCTGCAAGTCTCCCGTCTTCCCGAATATGCCCCTTTTGGGAGTGAGAGCGTTTCCACAGAGAGACCAGAACTACAGAGAGAGGCGGGAAGGAAAAGACTCAGCAAAAAACTTTCTCCGTTCTGGTTTCATCACACATGGACGTTTTGACACCAGAATCTTAAAAGCATATGTGATAAAATGTGAAGAACTAGAAAATCTGTTTCTTATTCATGCTGCGTATATATTGATGTACAGTCATGTACAGATAGTTATGTAGAGTACTTCTCAGGTTCAGGCAGAGAAGTAGCTCCAACTCATGGTGTCATCTACAGCTTCATTGTTAGAAACATGTTTTCATGTTGGTTGAGTCATAAACTCCTGATGTTAACCAGCTCCACTAAATCCCACTGAAAAAGCAGAGTTACTGCTGTACGGACAAACAGAAACGTCCCAGGCGTTACCCGGACTGTTTTCTAAAAGTCAAATTTTAGATTATGTGTGTGCATGGACACAGCATGCTGCTCTGTGTCAAATGTCTGGTCTGGTGGTCTTAAAGTGAGAAAATAGGTGCGTTGATAACATTTAATTTTTTCTGGCACACAGCTTGTGCTCTCCATCATGTCATGCCTCCCGCACCCTCCGAACAGGCTTCTCCAGTGAGAACGCGTCTGTCTCCAACAATCTCCAGCTGTGTTACATGTGTGAAAGGACAACTACGGCTGATGTCCAGACCTGATTCCTGGATGTTGCCTGGAGTGTGAGGTCAAATTCTTTGTGTCTATAGACAGCATGTCTACTTGTGGACTGATGATGATCTAAAGTCTGAGTTTACTCTGTAACCTTTTCTTCTGAGATCTCTTTTTTGAGACGCAAGGATCTCATCAGCTGATGATGCTTGTGAATATCACATTGACACTGTTTGAATGGTTTAACATCAAGGTAGTTCTAAACCACACCTCCATTCTTCTTTTACGGATTGGACGCCTAGTGATTATATAGTGTTTACTAGGTTTCCATATTGGTCATGTTGATATTTGATGAAAATTGTGGCCAAGTCATGCAGAAAACCGTTAAGCTACGAACGATGCCATTACTTTCTCCCGGGACTGTACACGTATATATTGTGTGTTACCTTGATGTGTTTGACTCCACAGCTCACCAGACGGTTCTGCTGAAACTGGTCCCAGCAGATGTCAAAGATCTGGAGGAGAGAAGAGATGCTAACACGCTTATACACGCGTATATGTATCACACACATATATGCACAAACACACACACTCACCCTGTCTGAGTGTCCAGTGGCTGTAGCCAGGATCTTCCCTCTTTTCCACTCCCAGATACACACCGTGTTCTTGGCATCCAGGCCGACTGAAGCTAACCGCTGTAGAGGAGAGACAATTATGAATATTAATCAGGAAAAAAATGAAAAGAAGCCCAGAGGTAGCTGTGTTTGTCTCCTCTGTATAGACACAAACCCTAAAAACATATTTATGTTTTACTTTTCATATTTACTGCTGCGCAGATTTACTGGCAATGATTATCTCAGTGTGACATTGTTTTACTGCACAGAAGTCACTGATTCTTTGTGTGGTGGAGAAAAACTAATTTGATTAAAACTGGACAACATAAACATAACCTACCTAATACAGCAAGTCAGCAGTTTTTAAATATTTCCCCCGGAATGAGGAGCCCCAAAATGTTGAGTATTAAATAAATACATCAGACATGATTCAATTATGTAATATATATAAATTAATTAAGACATTTAACTGAAATTAAAACTCAGTAATATTATAAAGCGGTTAAATCAGCTACACTTTGACCTGCTACTGATTCTGTTCTGCACCAAGTCTCTATAGCAACACAGATCTTTGTTCTTATTGTAGGTTTTCTTCAGCATTACAAATGTTTCTGTGGCACATTTTTCTCCTTGTGAGTTTCATTTCTGGACTAGACTTTTCCATTTCATTTATAAACACACTTAGGTTCAATAGTGTTTTAAAAAAATTATAAATAATTTAGACACAAGCTACAACCTTCATACATTCAGGCCACATGGTTGTGTTTAGACAAATCAGCCATTCCTCACTGGCCTTTTTTACGATGCAGTCAGACTTCAGTCTCTCATATTTGACTATATGCCGTCCTTTTTAAAAGTTTTGCTAATTAGATTACATAAGCTCATCACCTTTCACACAAAGGGATGGATCACATCACGTTACTGTGATGTACTTATCTATCAGATAGATTTCAATTTGTTCATGTTAATGATACACCTTCCATGGACACAAAAGTTAGTTATGGAGTTCCACAAAGCTCTGTCTTAGAATCAATATATATTTCTCCTCTGCGCAACATTGTTAGAAAACACTCTGTAAATTTCTATTGCTACGCTGATGACACGCAGTTATATATATCTAGGAAACCAGATGAAACAAATCAATTAATCAAACTACAAGCATGTCTAAAAGACATAAGGGACTGGATGACGTATAATTTGCTTCTTCTGAACTCAGACGTTGCAGTAAATTAAATTGAAAACTGTACATGTTTTTCTGATGACACTTGGTCTCATGTAACAACCAGTCTTGTTGTTTTTAAGAGCATGTTAGTGATTTAACTGAATTAATAACATTCAAGAAGTAAAACTGAATGAAAAACAAACATTTTATTTAATGTGTCAGCATCACAGTTGTGTAGTTGCTACCTTTAAATTTGAACCCATCCACATACCGGTAGAATTTGTGGGATCACGGTTTATGCTGATGCTCATTCACGAAGATGTGGCAGACCTTTTAGATGACCAAACGTCTTTCTGACACAATTCTGACCGAACCTTTAACCATCTTTCTGAATCTGAGCAATTTTTATGAGGTGCAGCAGCAGCGCAGAGAGAATAAAAGTGTTCCAGGATCAGAAGAATATTCAGACCCAAGTCTAAATTAATAATAAATCAGCTGCACCCAAAGTCTTAGCATTTGATTTATTATTAAGGTGGAGTTATGATTATTTTATTGATTCAGTGTTTACTCTGATTTACTCAGTCATCGTGGCTGAAGTTTCAGCCTGAGGCAAAAAATGCTGACACAAATGTATGGACCATTTATGGACTCACAGCTCAGTCTGATTTTGTCGATGTTCTTTTACAGTGCTACAGTGACGGATCTAAGATTTAATTGATCAAATTTCACTAAATGGCTTCAGAAACACGACCAATGAAAAATAAATTCCATGTATTATATTGTCAACTTCAGTTTAACTTTGGTTTTGCACTGTTTAGGGCTCTACTCAATAAGCATTCTGTGCATATTCTAATAGAAATCTATAATCGTTACTTCATTTGATTAAATGGAGAAAAACATTATTTTGTTAGCATTAAGCAGATATACCTGCACGTCAGTGTCATTCTACAATAAAACACTAAAAGAAAGAACGGAGACTGCACCTGTGACCTGTTAAAGCTGTAAGCTTTCCAGAGAAGTCAGAGCTCTCCGAAAAGCTCCATTCAGACATCCGTCAGTTTTTCAAATTGACTCAAACTAGTTTGTGTGAAACATTTTGATGCCTTAGAAAAAAACCTCGTCCGAGGTCACCAGTGAGGCTTTTGCTTAGAGTGTGTGACGGAGGTTTGCAGATTAGATTCTGCACACTAAATCTTCAGTTTATCCAGCCTCTGAGAATCCATGGCAGAAAATTGCAGACATTTACAGAAATTGTTTAAAACTATTATATTTCACACCTCCGACTTTAAAAGTGTGTTAAAATAACTAATTAGCAGCTGCAATATGCCTTGTAGTGTCTAATCTATCTGACTAAAGTGTTATTTTAATGGTAGTGTTTAGACTCTTGCAGCACCTGGTTAGGGTTCGAGTAAGAGTGTGTTAATAGAAAATTAAGCCTCAAAGGTTTTAATAATATCCCCTTTCTCTGGCTTTAAACAAGGAGGTTTTGTTGCCTAAACCGACACTTGGCAGATTAATTTATCCAAAACAACCAAGTGCATAAAAAGTGGTGGAAGAGTTACATTTGCCCGTGCAGGAGATTGGAATCTAACAAAGGTCTCCAGTGTGACAGCTGTGCATTGCCTGTATCTGTTGTCCACCTCCTCCTTGTGAGTCTGTTTCCATCTGTTTCAGCTGAACTAAAGGTGTGACAGAGTCTGTATATGTACCAAATTTAGACACCTGCCTCTTGGAAGCAGCAGGCCAGGAAGACTGCAATCGGTGCGTTTCTTATAATAGCAAGCTAGTGATGGACAAAGTAAAGCAGGAAAGTCCAAAAGAAGAGCTTATTGCAGTGAGACAGAGGAGGCCCCAGCACTGTGCAACACTGTGACTATGTTGTGAGTTCAGTTAAAGGCCTTTAAGCCTCCTCCACAGCTGCACGGTGGGGGCATCTGTACAGATCTCCTTTCAGGGTGGAACCAGGACACAGTTTCCAGACCACACGTGTATGTAAATATGAGCAGGAGGTGTCGTGCAAAACTGAGACAATAGCTCTTTTAGTTCAGGGTTCTAACAAAGCAGAATTAATACTGAAAACACCTGAACCTTATTTAGAAATAAACACGAGGTAAAGTCAGATAAGAGTTTTCCAAGGTGCGAGGAAGAAGCTGTCTCCACATCATTGCGAGAGCCATTTTAAAGACTGGTCTCCTGACAACACATTGAGCTGCATTTTACTGACAGGTTGGATTAACCAAAGAGCACGAAGGGGGATTTGTTCTCCACCGACTGAAGGCAACACAGTTAAACCTTGGTGTGTTCCTGTCACACTCCTCTTAAATGTGATGCTTCCAGCATCTCAGTTTGTTTGGGAATGTTTACAACAGATGAACTGAGTCACAGCAGGGAAGCAGTGGGAGAACCACCACACAAATCAGAATCTTTGTCATCATTTCACTATAAACAGCACAGTGGAAGGGGTTTCGAATACTACTACTCTGCTTGTTGTGTGTCTTCTAATGTCGACAGAGGTGTTTGCATTGAAGACCTAGGGAAGATTTATAACCTATGCGCATACTTCGTCCTTACTGCTATTGTTCTTTACGGTGACAGGTCTGAATGTGTGTTGGCACAGGTAAGTGTTTATTGGTGTTGGGGTTTTAGAATTTAGCTAAATTACTCTTGGGCATACCTGACGACCTTAATAACTTCACAACAACCTGACACTCTTTAATGCATTGAACCTTGCTTGACGCCCTTGACGTGTTAACGTTGTACTTTAACATCATTTAACAACATGTAATTCTGCCTGATAATGTCACAACCCGTCATGGTGCTCTACAAGGTTCTGTTGCTTCTCACTTGAATAATATTTCTTGTGTGTATTTGATTGGCTTATTTACAAGTTGCCTGATCTGATGAGCTAGGCTGAACTGTAAGTCTGGGATCTCCTGTGTTTCTTTACCAGAGCCCTCACAGTAGTGACAGTGAAAACTCCCCACCTGACACCTCAACAATTCACTTACCACCCTCTCTAACACCAGCAACGCCTGTGAGAAAACACCTCTGGAATCTGTATTTCAAACGAAGCACAGACAAAAACATGAAGCAGGGCTGTGTGGCTTTTCTTAGCGCTGTTTGTGTGTAGACTGTGCACCCCCCTGGATTCAGTTACTGACCTAAAGTGAAGAATAACCACTATCATTACTTTTCAACAACTCGAGCTGTATTGTCTGTATTCTGTCCTGTGCTCACTGCACATCTGTCTTCTGTGACCTTTACGTTGATGAACGACCGTCCTTCATTGCCACAAACCATCTGTTGGCTATGCATGCAGCCACAGAGGTCTGCTGGCTAAATCAGATTATGGATCATTAATCATGCTCACTGTGTGTGTGTTTGTGTGTTACCTGTCCATCAGCACTGAACGCGAGGCAGGCAATGCCGTGTGTGTGTCCGTCCCGCAGCAAAGAGACGGTCTGGACGGTGAAGGAGTCCCACACACACACATAGGGCTCCTTCCCCACCTGACCTGTTGCCACCAGGGAGCGCTCCGGATGCAAAGCCAGGCTGAAGGGGGAGTGGAGGGGAGAAGAGGGGCAACAGGAAAAGGACAAAGATAGAGAAACTTTACAACAGTCACTCAACGTTCCTTTATAAACCTTGGTATTTGCTCCCTTCTTGTGTTTTGTTTAGGATCTGGGTTGAAGCACTCAACAAATATGGTCACAGTTCGTTTTTAAATTGCCAGTCTATGGCAAATGTGTAACACGAGTAGTGCCCATGTCAGGGTAGTATGTGGTGTAACATTCGATTAATGAATCGCTGTCATTTATCTGTCGTACTTCACATGGGTAATAACGATCTTGTATTTTGAGTGTGAAATAGACACCTTTTCCCTCAATTCCCATCTATTTCCCCATCACCCTTTACCCTTTGTCTGCTCTGTGAGAACGGCAGAGAGGCAGCGTTGCTGTCGGCCAACTGGGGGACACAGCAGGGACCAGTGCCACCCCGCACCCAGTGACCTTGGCTTGCTAAAAGGACAATCATCCATCCAAAGAAAGCCAGCCATCTTGGTGGTATCGGTGTAAACGAGGCTGGATTATTTGCTTCAGCTTTATTCATTTATTTAGAAAATACACTACTCAGAAAAGGTTAGTGATATTTAACTTTCGGTTGAAATTTACTGAAAATTTACAAAGTTCAATCTACAGTGAAAACCATGAAAGTAGGGCATTGAAGTAGAAGCATGCAATAGTGATTTCTCCCTCTCAAAATTATTTATTGAAACAATAAAGCATAAAAATATGCTCAAAATTGAGTTTGAGACCATTTAGCATGAGCGACATGTGAGCTGTTACATGGGCAGTGTGGACAACTGGACCGATTTCAACAACTTTATCGTTATCCGTCTTCCTCTTTCAGTGGGTCAGTGTGTGTTCTCTTTTACAAAGACGGCGATATAAATAGACTCACGGTTTAATGGCATCATTACCAACACACTAACACAGTATCCTCCATGCTCTGCTGGTGGTGGGGTGGGTGTGTGTATGAAGGGTCACTGCAGTGTGACCTTGGCTTCTCTCTCTGTGGAGGATCTGATGACACCAAATGATTATTGTGGTTTAATCGTCTGCATGTTGGGGTCAGACAAAGACATACAAACTAAAATGTCTCTCCCTGAGCGTCTGTGTGTATATGTGGAACATATACACCACTGTCAGTACCAGAACAGGCTTTAGAGTCAGGGTTTAAATTAAGTTTGGTTAGGGTTAGGCATCCAGTTGTGATAGTTAGGATAAGGAGCTGGGGATTGTATTATGTCAATGAGTGTCCTCACATGTATAGAGAGACAAACATGGGTGCATGCATTTGTGTGTCAAAAAAGCTCAGTGTTGGAAGCAGAAGTGTGTAAAACACTGCAGGACTGTGTGTGAAATAGAAGAAATCATCAGTGAAGAAACAGAACAGGTGTGTCAGCCAAAAGGCCCCATTGATCTCAGTGATGCCACACACACACACACACACACACACACACACACACACACACCCCAACCCTTTTCCTTCACTCTTCAACCTGCCAGCCAATAGGCCTTCTAGCTGCTGTGGTTGCCATGACAACTAAATTGCCAAGGGCACAGGAGCCAAGGATTGAAAAAGAAAACTGTAGAGTCAAGGTCAAACCTTACAACACACACGCACACACCTGCCAACATCTGGTACGTAACAATATATTGTACGTGCCTCATTTTTCATTTGTGATTTTTTTGCATGCGTATGATTGTTTTTGTTGTTTTACACTTTTACACACATACCAGCTCGTCTGGACTAGTGAAAATGTTAATCTGTGTGTGTTTGTATCTGACTTACATTTAACATTTGGTTTTCACGTTTACCATTACTGCACTAATACACTGTATAATCTAATAATTAGCAGCCATTTACCATTTAGAGTCTCTCATGCTACTAGAAGAAATAGCACCGTTGCTAGTGTTATTACAAACACACTGGCAGGATGTCTTCAAAATGGTGTTAGACTTCTTTTCTCTTAGTAAACATTATGATCCTACTTTCTGGGCAGAGGAGCAGCAAAATAATCTCTTTGACACATTAGCTAATGCTGGCTAGCAAACCGGGGTCTTTTTTAACAACTGTTGAAGAAAATATGAGTTTATCTGAATTTGTACAGTTGCTCATTGATTTTTTGATTCAGTATTATAACAAATAATAGCAAAAAGAGCATGCACACTGTGTGTTTCATAATGCAAGTCTGCAAAACAACTGTCGCATAGGTTGTAGAAACTCATGTAACTTGGCAAATGAAAAGTGAAGCCCAGGAACATGGGGAAACTAAAGAAGCTCTTTCAGTGAGATATGGTATTGAGTTATATAACGGGACGTGACATCAGGTATTTGAGGTTGTGAAGGTCTTTACCGGTCTAAAGGATTGTCAGAGTCAGAATATGTGAAGAAAAAATAAACCAATGCGAAGTCTGTGTAGGAGTGAGAGGCAAATAATAAAGACAGTAAATAAAAACCATTAGAGCCAAGGACACACACAAACATATTACATAATGTTATCTACATCCACAAACATAACTTTCTGTGTAATTTTAGTTGAAATATGCATGCAAACACAGTGACACACTAAAGTTAAAGGGCCACTGACACACTGTCGCACTTAATCAGTTGGAATTTCAACCCTCCCAAAAAATTACTTTCCTTTGCAGCTAAACTGTATCTGCAATTTCTTCTCCACAGAAACATAATCAGTGACTGGACAATGTTTTAGTTGTACATTAATGATCACTGCAATTATTATATTACAGTTGTTGGTTTTTTGTTTGTATTTGTTTTTCATTTTTCATTAAAAAGCTGTCAATAGATGATCATTTTAAACCATAAGCTGTATATAAAGCTAACTTTACAGTCTATATATCCATTTCTACATTCCATCTGCAGTTTCAAAGTGGTTATGTACAACTCCACAGGATATATACGAACTACTAAGGACACGGGGTTGTCAGTTTGCAGGAATTTCTCCCTGTGCAATGGCACACATTACATCACTTACACTACACACAAAAAGTGAGGGATATGAAATTAACTGAAAATGCAAAACTTTCATGCTATAGTGATTTTATATCTAGGCATTTAAGTATATGTTACCAACAGTGGTGAGTATACCACAACAAAAAATGTCTTGGTCTAATCTTCACACTTCCTCTCCTCTACCCTCCACCCATGTCCTTAGGAAAACCTGCCATCTGTTTGTTGAAACCACACCAGCCGGGTCTCTCTCCCTCTCACACACACACACACACACACACACACACACACACAGACACACACACACAGACACACACAGACACAGACAGACACACACAGACACAGACACACACACACACAGACACAGACACAGACACAGACACAGACACAGACACACACAGTGTAAGAGAAGTGGACTCCCTCCTGGTTATTTATAGAAGCTGCACTGATTTCACTAGCTGCTAATATTAGACTGTTGTGTGCATGTGGAGCAGTGATAATGTGATTTATTAATAATTCACCTGCAGGGGCACAAAGACAGAGTGTTGTTTCTGTGATTTAGCAGACGATAAAGGGATTAAAGTTAAAGATAAAATACATAACACAGGTTTATTTTATGCAGACCAGACTGGTCTTTTAAAGCAGATATGAGCAGGATGTTAAGTAGCCAACTCTGAATCTCCATAAATCGGAGGAAATCACAAACATTTTATATGTATCCAAAGTTTTAGAAGTTCACCCCCACCCCTTACTAAAACGCATGTCAGAGGTTTAGACAGTCTGAGGGTAATTTACAGATGGTTCCTAACTCCGGGTTCTCAAATTTGAAGTAGATGAGTTTCTGTTTGACATAAACAGCCTCAGTGGCTGGCGGCCGACTGGTGAACCGAAAAGTGCATGTTTGCTCGAACACCACAACTAAAGTATCGCTTGATACCACTCCTAATAAAAAAAAAAATGCAATTAGTTTTCACTTCTGGGAGTTTTGGATGCACGAAAACCAGCCAAAGTGTATTTCAAATGGTCTTCCATATCACATGATGACGGCAGCCAATCAGATGTCCGAACCTTCCAGAGCCAGTCGTGAACCGTGGAAGGAAGTATTCCTAAGTTAGCAGAGTGGAGGGACCCCCGTCTCGGTGAGAGGCACGGCAGCAAGGAGAGAGACAGAAAAAGAAGCACTGTATGGCGCTATTTTTCACCCACTACTAAGGGAAATGCTAGGTGCAGTGGTTTGCCATATGTCAGCAACAATAGCAACTTATTGAAATGATTAAAAACCACACACCCTGACACGGAAGCCAACCAGCAAGCCTCAACGTCCTCTGATTCACCGGCATCCACTGTCCGTCAGAAGACATTGCAGGAGAGTTTCATGGAAGAAAAACAATATCCAGCTACAGCAGGAGACACTTAATGTGTTATAAGTGTTTAAAAATTAAATGAAACATTATTTTACTACCCCAAATGTGCAATGAGCTAAGGCAGGGTAGCTCAATACCTCGATCTCTGAGGTAGTTTGAGTTGATCGGCATGTCACACCGACAAAGTCCTACCTAGGCAGTAGTGAAAAAAAAACTGGACCGCACTGGAGGCGGAGCAGCTGGAACCTGCACGTGCGCACACGCCAGCTGAGCGGCGGCGACCTATATATACGTGGACATACATAATATCTGGGGTCAGAAGTGGCTTTAAGAGCTGGCAGTTTGCCGGTGAATTATGCACCGAAGCTGCCGGTACAGAAACATGCGCTCGCACACGGACCAGCTGTGCAGCAGAAACGTCCCGGTGACTCAACAATAACAATTAAAGAATATATAATCAACATATCTAAATAGCATTTTTTGATTTCCCTTTTTTGGGTAAAAATTTTCCTTTCAAATGATTCCCACATAGCCAGGGCCATAACGGAGAGCCTCGTCAAGATCATTGTTACTGACTTGCATCCTGTTTCGATTGTGGAGGATGCCGGTTTTCGTCAATTTGTGAAAGAGTTGGATTCCAGATACCAAATACACGGTAGGAAAACTTGATGCTGGGTGAAATCCCCAAGTTGTATGAACAATTCAGAACAGCCCTGAAAGACTCCATAGACTCTGCCAACAGTGTGGTTTTAACCACTGATTGTAGGCATCAAGAACATCAGAAGCATATTTGACTGTGTCAGGACATTTCAGTGATCAAAACTTGCAATCTGGAGACAATTCATGTGGATGTACAGCACACAGCGGACAATATACCAGTATTCCTCACAAAGATATCTGATGACTAGGGCATTGCCAACAAAATCGATGCGGTTCTTACAGACAATGGAGCTAATATGGTCTCAGCTGTGAGGAAAATCCAGTGGAAGCATATTCCATGTTTTTCACACATTCTCAACTTGGTTGTTAAGGATGCCATTACGGCTGACACAGCTCTGGACCCCATCCTGGTGAAGTGTGGTATGATTGTTGAGTTCTTCCACCAGAGCACAAAAGCATATGACAAGCTTAAAGAGTTGTACTGTCAGCTGCAATTGCCTGAACACAGACTAATCCAAGCAGTAGAGACAAGTTGGAATTCGGCGTTGTATATGCTGGAGAGAAAGAATCACAACAGGCAGTTGTAACAGTGCTTTGTCTTGTGAAGAAAAACACATTGTGCTAGACCAAGGATCTGGTCACAGATCAGCCAAGCCACTGACGGCCTCAGGCCCTTTGAAGAGGACACAAGGGACGTTTCAGCCGAACAGTATGTAACTATTTCAAAAGTCATTCCTCTGGTCTGTCTCCTCTAAAAAGCAACTACAGCCACTGGGCAGAAGGGGAACACCCTGGCATCATTGCTCGCTTTCAGAACATTGAGCAGAACCATACTCTTGCAGCCAGCACCTGTATAGACACTAGGTTCAAAAACAAATGATCAAATCAATGCTCATCAGTCACAGGCAACAAGCAGCGACCCCCCTGTTTTTTCAACTGCCCCAGCCTTCGTGGAAACTGCCTTGCCAGTGACATCACCCTCCTCAAACAGTGGAGACGACAGTGGGGCCTGCTCAGCATCAAAGACATGAGAGGCGTGTGACGGCTTCTCAGGGACATCGCAGTGCAAACACAAATGCACAGATTCATGGAGGAAAAATAATCTCAAGGAGTGAGGACCCTTTGCTGTGGTGGAAAAGTAATAGGGCAGAGCTTCCATTGCTCCGTAAAGTGGCAAAGAAAATATCTTGGTACAGTTGCGAGTCTGTTTTCCAAAGGCAGGAGAGAGAATTAATCAGTGGCGAAATGGGCTTAAACCTCAAAATGTGAACATGCTGCTTTTCCTAAAAAACAATCTAAAACTTGAAAGAATGATGTTATCTAGCGGCTAAATGATGTGCACCTCATCCAGCTGTTGTACATTATGTGAAAGTGAAGCATTTAGGAAAAGAGGAGGATGAAGATGCTGCTGTTTTGATGTTAAATATTTACTGTTCTGTTATGTTTTACTAGTTTGGCAGGTTCTTGAGCACTAAGATCTTTCAATTTAAGAATTTTTATTTTGTATTAATTTTAAGTTTATTTATTATAATTTAAAATATGTATTTTTCATATTTGTAATTTACTTTTGGTGTAATTATTATTAGATCGATTTTAGCATTTAAGCAAGTATTTATGTTCATGAGCATTATTCATGCTGTCGCTGCAATAAGGATATTAATCAACAATGAGGATTATCGTCGGTCCCGGCCCTTTCGTGGACCCGCCCATCTTATCGCGATACGTCTGATTCGTTACATTTCTAGTAACGATTGCAAAGCTAGTCCCGTTAGATCAGTCCGAGCCTCCATTAGAACTCCATTAGAACCCTCTACTCACCCATTACAGGTGAATCCTGACAGTCCAGAGCCCCGCTGTCCTGGGTTCGGTCCGGCCAGTCCACCGAGTCTTACTCGCCTCGCGCGGCTCCCGCCCGTGGAGCTAAGCTAGCGAAGGTGGCGACTTAGCACTGCTAACGTTAGCATTCCTGTCGGTGTAGCATCGTCCTGTTGGTCCTCGTCTTCCGCTCCGGCTTTACTAAAAATAATAAATCAAATACACACGTGCCAAACGCGCCGGTGTCGTAACACAGCGTGAAAAAGTTTGTGAACAAAGTGACGACGACCGCCAGGACGTGGAGGAGCGCAGCGATTGGACAAACCGCGGGCGATTTCCCAGCATGCCTCGCGAACAAATCAAATCATCCAATGATTTATTCATTTAAAAAATATATAAGAATTACACAAGGAGTGCAATCAATGAAATTATAACTAAAATTTCCCTGAATGAAAGTTTTTAAAAAAGGTAAATTAATTCGATTTTTGATTACTGATACAATATATCATAAATAATTGAATTACTGATATTGAAAAGGTGACAATAATCCCAAATGCTTCTCCTTTCAGGGAAAAAAAGCACAGAACATGTTTTAAGCACCCGAATGAACAAATGATGCTGCTGTTTTCAGGCGAGGATAATCTCAATAATCCAACAGCTGTCTCAACCAAAAAAGAAAAAAAAGATGCTACGCACTCTTCACAACTTCGCCGATTTGTCTGAATTACAGCGTGACTTGTTGGCTCCTCTGACATGAAGAGTTCTGCGACAAATGATGTGAATGAAAACTGTAGCGAGTGGGTTAGAGCACAGATTCTGTTTCCTGCAGATCAAAGCTTCATCTGCAAGAGTCGAGGCACAGAGCGACCGCTGTGAGTGAAAGCAGGCAATCTGGGAACATTCATCACAGGAGATAATTGCTAATGAACACACACACACACACACACACTTAAGCTAGAATGAGCACAATATCCACTATTATAATACAGTAAATGCCAAAGGAATAATAATCTCACTTTGCGCGTTTGACGTCATGTTTCCTTCCTGTTAGTTAATTTTCTAATAACCACTCAGTCTCCCACCATCCACAGGATCACGACCTCTAACCTTCTCACTACTTTAAGGTCTTGCAGTTCACGAGGCTGAGTTTATCTTACCGACAGCTGTAAACAACGGGAAGCGGCTTCGAATAGAATCAGTGTAGGTGAGTTTATTTATAGCAGGTGGTGAAACTAGGGCAGCTCAGAGGAACTCCTCCTCTGTGTGTGTGTGTGCATATTACAATAAGTGTTTTCCTCAGTCATCTTTGAAGAGAACACTTCTCTTATAACTTCTCACAGTCTCAAATAACTTCGTTTTCGTATATGACGGCATTCTGTTTCAGATGTCTGGGGTCTGTCTTCTCCATCCTGCCTTTCCAGCAGGTGGACATCTGATCGGACCCATTTTGCAGCACGACGGCGAGTAAAAACGTGCAGCTCGAGTTATATCTTTACAGACACAAACAACAAATAGCGTGAGTCTGTAGAGCCCTGATCCGAGCATCGTGGAGTTAGTCTGGCATCACATTAGGTGATTGTGAGACACTGAGACAACTGTGACCAGCTGTCCAAGATGCTGGAACGACCACAATGAGCTGTAACACATTTTTATTCACCAAAGCGAGGCCTCATACTGTAATTATAAAATCCTTCCTCAGAGTTACATAATATCATCTGAAGTTATTGGTCTTTTTGCAGAGAGGAAAACTGATAGGGGTCAGGGTCAAAGGAAAAGCTGATTTATTTCAGATATGTATATGTATTGCGCTTTGTAAAAGGTTTATGATTAATAAAATCTGTAATGAATTCTGACATGAATGAAATCAAATCCTTCAAGAAGAAAAGAGAACGAAAAAGAAAAAACTTCAGTCAATCAGTCATGTTAATGCATGAATTGGCAGGAACCAGCTCTGTCCCAGTTCTCAGCGCAGTAGCACCGAGAACTCGCATAGCTCTGCTTTACTTCTCTGGCACATAGAGAGGGAGGGAAACGTCTGGAGCGTTCGTGGTTATATCGTTGGATCAACTTTCACACCGCGTTCAATGATCCCATTTGAAGGCACATTTTACAATGATTTCAATAGTTTCTGTCTAAAAATAAACCATTAGTCCAGTAGTCGCTTTAGAAAAGAGCAGGATGAATGCATGATATTAATGCAGATGTCTGTGGACAGGACAAAAGTAAAGATATTACTCCAAAATGTGGTAGAGTAAAAGTGAAAGTAGACATAATTAAATCTACTTTAGTACAGATACGTGAAAAATGTTTCGCAGTCACAAAACTGTACCGGATTATGGTTTCTGCTTCGTTCTCATGCTGTTTATGAAAATATGAGTAAAACGTGGCCAGACAACATTTTTTTTCCCATCAAAATATCCTATCTTACATCCGTAGGTTGTGCGGTCAAATAAAGGCAGAAAATGTCACAAAAATAACAATAAAGTCTATAAATATAGGACTTAATAGCTCAACTAAAAATAACAAAAGACAACACACTTAAACACGCAGATTTGGTTTCTTAATTTGTAAAGAGGTCAGCTGCTGTGGGTTTGGGCCCGTTTTGGCTTCAGGACTTGTTGGGTGATGTGGTTTGCATTAACTGCCTGATCAGTTCCAGTTTCAGCAGCCGTGACTTTGATCGTGGCTCTAAGGAAAATGAAGCAGCGAGCTGTTCAGTCATGTAATCTAGACAAGAACTACAGCTCAAAATTAGTCTGTTCAATGGGAACGTGCCATGTTTTCAAGAAGCCAGAATCCTTGAATGAGGCTGCCACGCTGAGGAAACTGCTGCTAGAGATATTGGTTTTAAGTGTTGCCCAGAAAGTGGCTGCAGGGCCTCTGCTGCCCCCAAAGAGACACGGATAAGAAGTGCAAAAAGTGCCTGTGAGCACGGAAGGTTTTCCTAAAATAAAGTGGACATCTCTTCTATTAAAGGCACGATAAGGAGTTCAGTCTCTCCCTCCCTAAAATAAGTAGCTTATAAATTCAGTTTCCAGACCTTTCGGAACGGCACTGAAGAGTGACATAACACCCCGAGGGGGATGTGTGTGTTCAATAGAGCTGTGTGTGCCTCGGTGTGTTTGAGTGGCAGCAGATCGTGGGAACATTCACGGCTTTGGGGCAGATTGGCAGTGGGATGCTGGACAGCTAATTTCTTAGTCATCTGAATGAAGACCACTGAGCTGTGAATCCACAGAGCCACCAGGCCTGTGGATTCACGCCACCGCTATTAGGATAGTGTCAAACAAAAAAAGCAAGTATGTGAGATAAACACGCCTTGTAGGAACTTGTACTCCCTCTTCTTCCCTCTGAGGTCTTCGTGAGATATTAAACTGGGATCCTGAGAGTCAAAGTAATGACTTCATTTCAGACTCGACACATTTCTTCTTGCTGACTTTGCGCTCAGTCTTATACAATCTTTTTGGAGAAGTTGGAATTGTCTTTAATCATCCATGCTTACATCCCAGCAGGCACTGATTTGATGATGGGTTGGTCACATACCAGTATTTGCGTTTTACCTCATAGGTCAGCAACTAAATCGTAAAGACAGTGTGACGCACGTTTATGTCCAAAGAAAATGGGCATGTGGTCTTCTTTAGTTTAAAGGGGACTGTGTGTGATCCTTAGATCAGCAGGAGAAATATGAACTGGTAAGAAGATGGACTTTAATTAAGGAGAACTGGATATTGGATTAGAAGATGGTTCTAATGGTAGGCTTCCTGTTCTCATGAAAGGGGAAAACATAATAATCCTTCAACTCTTTAGACTTTTCAAATGATACTGAGCCAAGTGAATCAAATCCTGATCCTCAGCAGTCCTTTTGCTGGGTTTGTGAGAAACGTAGCCACGTCTTTTCCAAAGCTTCTAGGAGCAGAGTGGGCCAATGTGCCAGTTGTACAGGAATACCAGAGTTTGGTCAAACTTGGTTCAGAGACGAGCACCAGTCCAGAGGACTTCCACGTGTCACCAGGTGAGCATCAGGGCCGTCCTGCTAAAGAAAGCTTGGTGCTCAGTGAAATGTAAAGCTTCTAAAGCAAGAAGAAGAAAAGCGTGGAGCAGTGTCTTATCTGAAACAGATAGAAACATTTGTCTGCCAGGTCCGGACACTGGTGAGAACAACCACAATCTTCCCCCAATAGCCACATTTAACAATTTAGAACAAATATGAGATCTGCAGTTAATCAGAAGTCATTTGGTTTTTTAAGAGGAAAGTCTTCAGCTGATTTGGCACACAAGGTAAATTGGCTGGATCCCCTGCTTCGATAACAAGCAGCAGATACTGCAGTCACTTCCTTAAGCTTTTCAATGAGAGGCATCCAAGATGATCCTACATGGTGCCAAGATGTACTTTGTCTTGGACTTAGATGCTGCTCACAAACAGCTTTCCAAAAATCGACAGAGCACCACAGGAAATGTGGATATTTATTTAAAGTTACAGCAAAGTCAGTAAAGCAAATGAAAACACTGAACACTAAAAGACTGCAAAGAGCAGGCGACTAAGAAACACCCAACCCAGGCCGAGTCAGCGCCACAGACCCGCCGCCAAATCTGAAGAGCAGCACAGCAACTTTAGACATGAGGCTTCGTCCATTAAGGCAGCTCGATGTGAAGCTCAGAGAACTAAAACTTCCATTTACACAGCATCCTCCAGCCTGAAACGATCAGCCGGCAGCGTCGCTCTGCTGACACTGAACGCATCGCTGACCACTCCTCTTCCTCTCTGGCCTTGAGCCCAGCCGCCAACTGTGCCAACAACCATTATGTTAGCTCCTGTCCTCATCAGCACAGCCAAACAGCGAAACGTGTCCCCTGGTGAGAGGGAAATGAGCTACTCCACGCTTCAGAAGACTCCCCGCCCTCAGGGACACAAACACACTCAGTCCAGGCCTGGGGGGGTCCCTGCTGATTAACCTCGGCTCTGTATTAGCAGTTCTGACTGCACTGGTTGGTTTCATGGTGTTTGATGGTGATCTTGAGCCTGCAGGTCCTGTCTATGGTAATGGATGCATCAAGTCCAACGCTCCTTCAACCAGCAGCAATGGCTCATAGAACAAAAGTAGAGCTTTAACTTAAAGACACAAAAACGGATAACTGTTCAAGTAAAGTTAAAGTAAAAGGAAATTCTCCTGAATGCAAGTGGAGTTAATATTTCATTGTTTAGTATAATTGTATTTGGCAAATAACCATACAGACATCTGGCTATTGTACAAATGAACAGAAATTCACGGCAGGCTGGAAGCAGTGAACAGTAAAAAGAATAAAGGTTATTGCATCAACACTGATTCTTTTGATTTAAAATAAATCTGTAATAAATCTTCAGTCTAAAAATCGGCAACATTTTAGGCGGAACAGTAGATTCAAAGTTAATTTAAAGCATCTCTAACTAGACCAACCAGTCTGCTGATGAACCTCCGAGGTTCAGCTTGCTACAGTATAAAGCTAAAAGAGGTTTTACTACTACTGACCTGAACAGCTCACGCTCATCAGCTTGTGTCTCTTTCTCTGACTTTCTGCTACAGCTGCCGAGCTCTTAGACGACTGGTTTATTTTGTCCAGTCAAGCAGAAATACACCCAAAGTACACAACAAGCATAATGATGTCCTGTGTGTGTGTGTGTGTGTGTGTGTGTGTGTGGTCAGTCAGGTTGTGCCTGCAGGCACCCACAGGAAGTGGGACAGGACAGGAGAGAAAAGGGAAACAGAGGACGACAGAAAGAGAGACAGGAGAAGTGAAGGAGAGTCCGTCCGGATGAAGTGAACACCAAAACACATTCTTCAGTCTTAAATGACACTGATGTGAACATTGTGTGTGTGTCACACACTGCACAGGTCCTTGTACGGTGGCCTGTAGGTGCAAAACACACCAACATGTCGGAAAACACAGCAGCATTTTGTGTTTTCTTTGGTTGTTGTGTTTTGCATCTTTGGGGCAACTACACATTCAGGTATTAATCGTCAAATTACAATGAATAAAATGATGCAAAACTTCCTGATCAAGCAGACCTGTTTGAAATTGTCCAACAGGTCAACATGGAGGTATGACGGTTTTACAGCACAAAATTCAGTCCTTTCATTTCATGGCACTGATTACTGCACATTTCACAAGGCAATACTGAATCTTTTCCTCAACTGACAAAGCACGATGAAGAGAAGCAGATCAGGAAACACAGAATGAAACACCCTTGGAGAGTAAAACAATAAGTCTGGTTTGTAAGCACCAAAAAATAAAAAATAAATTAAAAACGAGCTGATGTATTCGTTTCAGAAAGTGCCCAACTTCAGGTCACAGTAATTACAAAGGAAGCAGAGGAGGAGGTGAGGTGAATGGACAGGTCTGCAAAGTATGAGACTGCTGTTCAGTGTTCGGGGGGTTGATTAGATTTCAGTCCGGATCCAGCCTGAGCAGCCATCTTCCATTCAGCAAATGGACTTCACATTGACAAAACCGAAACTGACAGTAAACCAGGTCAAAGTGCCAAAAAGCTTAAGAACACAGGTTGGAGTGAAGCTGAATGCCGGCAAACTGAAGCCAGCTCGACAGATCGGAGCTAAAGCAGAAACGGGAGCTCTTCACAGCAGCAGCGTCCAGCCTGTGATGATAATCGCCGCTATTCTTCGCTGCAGACGAACAGAAAGGCTGATCCCCCCCGGGAGGCCATGGCCATGAAAGAGCCAATGAAAGAAAGAGACAGTCCCTCTCTCTCCCTTTCAGAAAACCTCGATATGGATTTAATGCGTCAGCGTGGAGCCTGCAATCACTGTCGGAATACCATCAGACAGAGAAATGAGTGCAGCCTAACGTCACAGCTCGTCTAGGACCGTTCTGCTAGTATTTCATTCTCGGGCTGAATAACAGGTTTTTATCATTCATTTTTTCAACGTGGGTGACGGCTGGGGGTCCTGGGGAAATATGATATGATTTCATCAAATCAGCTACCGAGCCAAAGTTGTGCAGCCGTTGGGACAGAAGCTGGAGAGAAACCGCAGTTACATGTGTCCCGGTAGAAACCAGGGAGGGTTTCTTTTAGTTTCTCCAAACTGAGCTGGAGCCAGAACTCATCTTTATCCATTACAGTGTAATGGTGCGTTGGCAGGTTTCCACGGGAACTGCACCGGCTGTGGTGCCAGTAGTGATGAAAAGGCCAATGCATCAGACTGGGCCAGTGACAGCGACACTTCCTGAAGCCGGAGCTCATCCAAAGCCTGCAGTTAGGAGGCCGGGAGAGTTGAGAGCACTGCGTGTCACTGGAGATGCTTCTTTTTGTTTCCCTTCAGCCGCTCGCTCAGCTGAAACGGGAAGTGCATGTGTACACACAACAGGTCATTAGTATAAAGACAGAACAACAAGGGGTCCAACACTGACCCCTGAAGCACATCTAATGTCCACTTCATGGTGCTCGACAGTGCGTCATCTATATCTGATTCTGTGAACACGGTGGGTTAATTTATGCAATGTGTAAAGCATGATGATGAAAGAAAAGTCAAGACCCCAAACCAGAGCAGTCAAATCGATCTCTCCAGTTTTGTTGTGTTTGTATGTTTCTATTAACTTTCATCAAGGTTTTCTGCAAATTCCACTTATTTGTGAACTATTTTCTTTGTGTCTGGTCGTGGGGTCTCGTCCTGCCTTGGTCTTAGTCTCTGTTATGGGGGTCTTGAGCACAAAACCCACAGCTTTCATTGTTTCTGAAGCTCAATAACTGCAACGTTGCATGTCCTCTGTTGAATCATAATGTCACATATTTACTTTTCCATTTGTGCAGAAGCGTTTAGATCATCTTTCAAAAATCCAGTAGATTTGACTCACTACGATCCTATTTATTTACGATAAATGCGATTTAACAGGTGATTTAGTGTTAAAATACTTGCAGCACATTTAACGCAGTTTCTGCACCTACAGTGTGAACCTGCAGTCAGCTGTGAGGGCTCATTTGGCACAAGCACAAATTTAACACTCCTATCAGAGAGCTTGGCCAGCTGAGGCAGCATCCAGCTTTTCAATTAGTGTGACTGAAGCACACACACACACACACACACACACACACAATCTGCACCGCAGGCTGCAGCTGACTGGCCTGCTGTTAAACTGTCCAAACACGCCTGCTGCTACGATGACTCATAGGCTGTTTAGTGTTGGTCAATGCACCAGGTGTGTGTGTGTGTGTGTGTGTGTGTGTGTGTGAGACCATGTTAGGCTGAATGGTCGACCTCACTGAATCCTCTTCCCCCTCCACTTGCTCTAATTTGCTTTCATCAACAGAGAAAATTCCCTCTGATGCTAAATCCTTAATTCGGAAGGTAGAAACAAACATTTGAGCAAATCCATGAAGAGCCGCAGGCATCTACGCAAAACCCAAACTGTGCAGGCATCCAAACAACCAGCGCAGAGATAAAAGCTGTGCCAAGATATTCCCGTGCGCTTTTGAAGAAGCTCATTAAAGTGTTTCAGTGGCTTGAACTCAAACATGCAGGACTAATGACATTTTTCTCCAACAACAACCACAAGTCCACAAGCACATGGACACGACACACTGCCTGGACGTCCTGGTCCTTCTGTCTTTGGTGCGTAACCAAACATCTGAGCTGTGTTGTTCCTGAAATATATCTGAATGTCGATGCGTGCCTTTATCGATATACTGTGTTACTAACAATGTTTTACACCTGGAGACGCCCCCGCCCAATAACCCTGAATAAGATAACTGGGTTTAAACGATGGATGATCGTTGTAACTGATCGATCAATGTTAACGAATCTGCATTTCCTGTGCTGCCTCTCAGCCCGCCCACTTCATATTTATATAATAATTAGCAGAGCACATGCTCAAGGTCACATGTGATCACTGTGTGAGAGTAATGCAAAAAACAAAACGGCTTTTCTTTGAATTACTTCACTTGGACTGCAATCATATGACGTATAATGTAAACCTAAGACGGAGACATCAGTGATGTCAAGAATCTGCTTTGACAAGTTGTTTTTCAGTCACTTAGTAACAGTTAGTTCCTGATTGACCCGCTGACGCTCACTTTTCTCAAACTCTCTCTCATCTTTACGTCGCTTTGAACTTTCTTGAACTTTTGCTGTTACGTCGCTGCAAGTGCCACAGACACTGTAAACGTTACTTTTAGCTCAGCCGTCGGTTTAATCCCAGAACATTTGGCTTGTTTGGGTTTTTGTGTACTGGTTTTACTCTCTGAACAAATGCTTAATTAGTTCGTGCAGACACCCGAACCGTCACTTTAATGGTGTTTCAGGTTTTCTCGTCCTTATTGTGCACTCTGATCTGGTCCCATTTGGTTCAGGTGAGAATGACGACATCCATCACCTGGAAACGCATCTCACTGCTCACGACTCTCATGGTGTCACAGCTCAAACGCTGTGACTTTACATATAATATGTTAGTACGAACACGGACGGGGGGGGTCATCACTTCAAACAGGAAACACATTTGCTGCACCTCGTCCTGTTCGTGCGTGTGTTACTGCCTTCACCTGAGTTTGAACATTTTACCTGTCAGCATGATTTTTCAGGTATGACGTGTCCACAAATTCATACTTGTTTACTGCATTTAAAATGAAGCTGTGCCTGTCTGATACATTGAGTTTTAGACATTTGTGATTATCATTTGATGCTGACATTAAACCCCGGTAACCTGCTTCCAGTGTATGTGACGAGGCGTATTTAAACACTGAGGGGAGCTCGTTATGTGTTGAACAACTAATAAGTTGCTGCCTGATGAAAATCTGCACCAACGTGTGATGCGATAATCGCTGCCAGCTGCTGTGAATGCTCAGACCAGCTACACCCACTGACTTCAGGCCTTCAGACCCCCACAAAAGAAAGAATCCTCATCCAAAAGTTAAAAAGCTGTGGTTTCTGGCACAGCACAGACCTGTTTCTGTCAAAGCAGAGGATAAACCAAACTGTGTGGGAGACGTAAAACCCTGCCAGGTTTTCTAAAAATCGCAGCAAGTCAAAAACGAAAGAGACAAAACGTCCAGATGAAGGAGAGACGCTACAGTTTTCACAGCAGGCAGGCGAAGCTGGAAAGAAGCACGAATGTGCAGTTTGCAGGGTTCTTAAAAAAATTAAATGGACAAACACATATAATTCATGCATGTTCTTTATATAGGAAACTAATTTGTAGAGAAGCTCGGAGCCTGTGTAAAAGAGAAATAAAGAGAAAGGAATCAATTGAAAAGCATCTTGACTAGAACAAAGTCACACATCAAATTTGAAAACTGAGAAATCTGATTGTTGCTCATTTAGAAATTAATGACATCGACGTTTCCCAAAAAATTGGGACAGGAGCCAAAATATCTAGAAAAAGTAAATGAAAAACACGTTGTGAAACGCCAGTTCCACGGTTGAGTCTGAAACTGTCGCAATATGCCTTGGAAATAAATGTCCTCAACGTACAACCGTGAAGAATTTGGGGAAGTCACCGTCGGTGATTCCGAACATCATTTCGAACTTGCAGAGACACAAGGGACGAGGCCAAAACCCGCAGTGAACGGAAAACCAGCTGTCCTGGAAATCATGGACGCTGTGTCCCCGTGTCCAGGAGGACAGGGACCGTCTGGTGCACTTCGAACTGAGCATCTATCTGCTTCCGAAAAGGATTTGTTCATGTTCGGAGGGTCCCGACTTTTCAATGAGTCCGTTAAACGCTCACAGACCCGGATGTCGCGGGGGTCTTACCTGATGATGTCATCGTTGTGTCCCAGGTAAAACCTCTGGCTGTGCTCCCTGGTGTTGTAAACCACACCGACTCCAGCCACGAAGTAAACCACCTCCTTCCCGGCCGTGTAGTACAAGTTATTCCGGCACTGGTGGCCCCGGTACCCGTAGACCCAGTCCAGTCTGAGCCGGCAGCCCGGGGCGCTCCGGTCCGACATGTCCACTCATCTGACGGGGGAACCGGGAGCCCGTGTGCACCGCTGCTGACGGTGTGTCGCCTGACGACGGAGGAGGAGGAGGAGGAGGAGCCGTCCGCGGTTCTGAAGACCGGACGGAGAGGAAGAGGAGCGTCCGAACCCAAACAGCGTGAAGTCACGGGCTACACGCTCATCTTTCGTCGATGCTTCATCCTAAAAACGTGCCGAGTGTCTTCGGTTTTATCAGCAAACGGCGTGCACGGACGGACAGAGGCCTGTCTCTGTCTCTGTCCCGAGTTTAGCGCAGGTGTCCTTCAGAGGAGACACAGAGGCTGGTGTGGATGTGTGTGACGGTTCTGGGATCAGTCAGTCCGAACAGGTGAATCAGGCACCATCCTCCTCATCCTCATCCTCAGGGCTGCAGCTTCAGTCCCGCAGAGACCTCAGGCTATTTTTACCTTTCGTCTCGTCTCCATGTGTGATGAGTCCGAGAGGATCCTCGTGCTCCTACTTCTCACTCTTCGTCCTGTGTTTGTCCTTTTCCTGATGAGCCTCGTTCCCACATGTCTGTCCCTCTGCACCTGCGGACACTTCTTCACTTCTCCAGGTCCAAATACAAAAATATTAAAATCACAAATGGGGAAAATATCCCAACGCGTCTGCAAAGTTCTGGCTGTGCCCGGAGACTGAGCAGGACGGGAAAATAATCCCTCCTCGCTCTAATCCTCGACCTCGGCTCCAGCCGTGTTCGCCTCCAGCGGCCCCTGCACGTTCACATCCTCCCCGCGCGGCGCGGAAGGTGGAGCCGGTGGCGCGGCGCACAAACCCATTCACAAATCCGTGCGTGAGTGAAAGCCGCCAGAGTCAGGAGCCCGGGGATGAAATAATCCCAGCGAGGAGGAGGAGGAGGAGGAGGAGGAGGAGGACGGTCTCCACCGGGAAATGAGCGGGCAGCTCCGGAGACAGCCGAGGGGGACGAGGACGAGAGACGGCGACGACAGCCGCCGTTTAATCCCCCCGCAGACGGTCCGACTTCAGCGCGCAGAGCGGGGGAGAAGCCCCGGGCTGAGAGCGCAGCATCCCGGCCGGAGGACGCGAGAGACAAGTCCTGATTCCCGAGCGGAGGAGAGCCTACAGCAGACTGACGGACGGGGACAGACAGAGACAGACAGAGACAGGCAGGGACAGGCAGGGACAGGCAGGGACAGGCGGAGACAGGCGGACCGGCTGGTCTGCGGACCGGATTCCAGACGCCTGATGGAGACGCTCCCCGAGTCCAGCCACAGTGATGCTGGCTCGCTCGGTTTCGGACTGACGAGCAGCAGCATCGCGTGAAGCCCAGCAGAGGGACACGCTGCGTTTCCGGTGAAGACGCTTCAAAATAAAAGCTCCTTGCGTCAGGAGGGCGTGTCCAGTGTATTTACCCTTTACATTCCTGCCGTTTGACTTCACTAACTCGTCACTGTTGATTTCCAAATACAGGGTTATGCGATCACACTCAAAGTTCTCTGAATATTACCTGCCGCTCCATCATATTCCATATAACCATCCCGTCTAATTGTTCTGCAGCTCCATTGGCGCCCCCATCATTTTCATTAACCCCACAAAGGAACTTAGAATTTATATTAACATTGTTGTCATCTGTCACACTTGCTTTGCTGGCCAGTGTAGAGCCAACGTTCACTAAATAATTGTCAGCAAAACGTATCCAAAAATTATTTACTGCAACACCAGATTTATTCCAACAATAACTGGGGAAGTCTGATTTGTAATTCTATTACAAATGATATCGTTAATTAGTTTCCAAGTCCTTTTAATATAGTTTCTATCATTATATAGTCTTTTATTTTTGAAGGTCAGCGTGAACGCTTCCGGCCCCGTCGTGGCGGTTTGTCCGGAACTTGTCGGACTCGGGAGGGAACCACGACGCGCGGGGAGAAAACACCCCGGCTCCGCTGGAGAGGACGTAATGCCGCAAGGAAGCACGGGAAATGGTGTTTGTCTGTCAGTTAAAAACGTCGCCGCAGCTGCGGAGGAGGAGGAGGAGCGTCCAAAGCCAAACAGCTTTTTAAATTATTAACAATATATAATTTTTACACTGTTTATATTCAACGGTGTAATCTACATTATATATGATTCTAAGTTAGTGTGCTGTTGTACACGAATAAGTGGAACTGAATTCAAATGGATTGAAGGGTTTGTGCATGTGACAAATAAAATGGGAATTTAATTTAGTTTCTCAGCATTTCGCAGATCCACAGAGCTCGTGGAGAACCGGTTTGGGCAGCACCTGAACAAGCCTTTGTCTCTTTGTGGAGGACAGATTTCCTTGATGACCACCAGCTCTGTCACGTGTTCCAGGACGTGACTTTCATTTGATGAAATGAACTGAAATGGGAAATGTTTGATCAGACTTGCAGCCGGGACACGTCCATCTTAATTTCAGGGACAATCGGAACTTTCACAGGGTGTCTTGGCCTTTGCCAACATTTGTGAGAACATTCAGCATGGAGTGGACAGAGGCAGTCGGAGGACTGTGAGCGTCCAGCAGCTGGTGCTCACAGACCGAGTGCTCACACAGCAGCAGACAAAGAGCTCAGGGTCCAGTTTTTACAGAGTCAGTTCGACGTCCTCAGACCTGTATGTACACGCGAGGACTGTGGGCTGTAATGGAGACACAATGGACCATCTGGGACAGACAGTGTGCGTTTGTGGGCTGATGGAGAAGTTTCTGTGTTGACCTCAGACATGATAAATGGACCCAGCAGAGCCGTAAGACCATCTCACAGAGTGAGGGGACTCACTAAAAACTGCTTGTCTGCTGCTCTCAGCAAAACTCTACTTCAAACTGCCTTTGTCAAATAATTTATTCACCACGAGCGTCAGCGTCAAGCTGATTAATGTGCAGGTCCTACAGAATCAAGCAGTAGCCATATGGCAAGTGCTTGACACAGGATCAAAAGTTTAAAAAAAAGGTGAACCAAGCAAGACAATGATAATAAGAGTTAAAACTGAATTAAATTAAAATGTATAAATTTGAAGTCAGATGAAATTATGAATAAAAAAACAAATAAAACAAGATTTAAGTCTTGGTGTCTGGTTGTTATTCTGAATGTGAAAGTACATGTTATAAAGTGTTGTAATAATCGAGGATGAATACTGGGCCCCGCCCGGCGTCCACTCTCACGCTCTGTCTCTCTGCTCATGTCCCACGGAGACGAACAGGAGTGTGTCCACGGCGCTGATGAAGACGTGAGGCCTGTCAGGTTGTAGTGAGAGTAAGTTACCGTTCACCGAGCTCCAGCTAAGATCGTTGGTGCTAGCACTTAGCCACGGCTAACGACAGACTGAGCTAACGTTAGCTTCAGCGACACAGCGACAGTTTGAGGACCGAGTGGTTACCGGTAACAGTCACTGGGGTGTTGGAGAATCCAGTGGACTGATTAAGAACCTGTAAAGCTCCTTTGAAAGTCCAGTTAAGAAGAAGAGGCGTATCCAACCATGCAGACGTTTGTCTTAGCTGGAGTCAGTCACCAGCAGTTGGTGTAAGTAATCAGATTACAGTGACTGATCTGGACAACTGACTGTTGAAACATAAAGTGTGATCAGCGCGTTTGTGCACGCATGATTAAACACTAAGTGTGGATTGTAATCCCGATTAATCCCTGTGCAACACACACACACACACACACTGTGTATGAGGAAAAAGTTGCTCTGCATCTCACCGTGACGCTTTACCAAACACATGTTCTCACATCATTTCTAAACCAAAAAGATCAGAACACACGCGAGGCATGGAAATCACGCAAAACCCTAAAAGAATATATATTCTATACAATTAACGCAGTCACATACACATGTATTAAATCGATTCACATTAACTGTATTAATAAAAACAATGTCTTGCTGACCAAAGTACAAAAATAGAACCATTACAACAAATCAGACTCCACGTGTTTTCAAAGGAATACAAATAATAAATCCTTAGCAGTGATTTAAAAGGTTTCAGGTGACATTGATACTGAGATACTGTCCACTCACCTGGACATATGGTGTCAAATCCATGAAATGCATCCATGCGTTCATCCACAATCTCAAACTGCATCTCCAATGTTGGGAGGGAGGAAGGCTGTTGAGCTTTGAATTATGGAGGTTAATGGTCTTATTCCAGGTGTTGACTCTGCACCAATGACCCAGGTGGGACTTGAATCCACAATCTCCAGCTCCGGAGGCTGATGCCTTATCCATTGGGCCACCGGGCCGCAAGACCCCTGGCCGGATTTTACCTGTTCCTGTTGGTACAGAAGCTGCTAATGTCCAGTATGTCTTTCAAGTGACTGAACCCCAAGAAAAAGTGGTAAATTATGAAATGTGTATCGTAACATGTAACACAACTTTGAAAAGAAATGGAGTAAAATGTTGAAAAATTTGCTCTAAAAGTCAAAGTGGCCATAATTAAATCGTGAGCCCTGATGAAATGTTAATGTTACGGGTCGCAGGGATGGAACCACAGAACTCAGTCCGTCCTCCAGCCTGCAGACAGCAGGAGACAGTAGGAGACACCACTGTCTTTTTTTAGTCTCTATAACTGTAGTTTAACCCCAATTACTAGACATTTGCCTGAGCTCACATCCACATTTGCTTGCATAAAGCTATTGTGTTCTAAGAAATATTCTTCCTCAGTCAAACAAAAGTGCACGACATCACCTGTGTGACTCATGTGAACTACCTGCAGCTGCTTCACTGGACTAAATATAATAAACGATGAATTCATTCACGTTCACACACTTTCAAAAGCCGATTAAAGTAAGTTTAGTTAAATTATTCATGTGATTCAGTAAGTCCACAGAAGCTGCATCATCACACAGAGCGACCTGCCTGCAAGACAACGCTGAGGGGACAACGCGCTGCGGTCCGACACAATGTCCGGTCACAACTCGACAGGAGTGACATTATGACAGATTAACTGCACTTGGCTCATAAAAATGAAGACTTTAGGTATTTTCTGGTTGTTTTCAACCACGTACTAACCTGGAAACACAGGTAAGGGGGCGACACGGAGGGTGGGCGGAAGAGTCCCACAAAACTACCGAGGTGCAACTGCTGCGGACGAAGGTTCCTACCTGTGTGACGTAATCATCACTGCTCCTTTCAAGAATTCAAACGAATCATTTCACAAAAAAAGAGAATCAACACAAAAGTGGTCACACAATGTTGGTGTGTAACACCACGGCAACACAGGAAACACAGTGGGATGTGCGGTTCGCACGTGCTCTCACCTTTTGACCTTTTAAGACAAAACATTTTCACGTTTGTTTCCATGGTTACCTTTTTAGCATCCTTAATCTGCATCACTTCCGCCTTTACCATCCAGCCAATCAGCAGCTGCTGAGTCCAAAATCCTAGTTGGACTCATCACTCCGATGGATTAACATCAGACGCAGCAGCTTGTAGCAGAGATGATGAATAAATCACAGCTTCTGTTTCACTGCACGACATTAGATCAGCTGACCGTGACAAAACCAGTCTCCTTCCAGCCCGTGAACCACCACAGTGTGTGTGTGTGTGTCTGCAAGAATTGCACACATCATTACTAAATATTGAAGCCAACTCATTAGGCTTAAATATTTCATATGTTATTAGTGTCCCTGTGGTTCCGTGTGCTGTTATTTCTATTGTGTCATGCAGGAATTTAATTTGTTTGCACCAGTTTGATGAGGACACATTCAATGGTTTTTGCTCTGCACAACTTGAAGACTGCTAATTGAATTGGCATATTAATAAATGGATGATGTAACAGTGATTTCACATTCTTTAACTGATTTGTTCAGTGTGAACTAAATAAATAAAACCATAGTGACTCGTATGATTTATACAATTATGTGTTACCTGCCAACGTGGACATGCCACGAGTTTGCACTGACTAAATTATACATGTGATTCATGTTTCATCTCTTCACCTGACACACAACAGAAAACAAGAGTCTTTCTGGCTCGTTTTAAAAGCATTTTAATGGCTTTTTGCACATATGTAACAGAGATGGGGAGAAGTCTACGTGTGCAGATCCAACTAAGCAGTGACCCCTGGTCCACATCACACGCACTCACTATCTCACCTACAAACCCCTAATCGAGCCCACCCCCACCCGACCCCACCCGACCCCACCGTGGCATCGTTGATTGTGCAATATGAAGAAATACCTTGTTACTATGGTTACAGTGACGGAGGAATGCACACTATATTTATCAAATCGCCAGAGAAAGTTAGCAAAAAGTGAACAAAAAGGAAAAGAAAACGGGAAACATTTCAGGGCCAATCACCCCACCCACCCGTAACCTTTGTGGGCTCATTCCTGCTGTTTTACGCCACTTTTCCTGCTGGTTATAAAAGTTAATCAGTGACAAATTTATAAATGTGCACCAAAAAAAAAAACTAAAACAAATGAACAAGCAGGTTTCAACAGTTCACTTCAGGCTTTTAGCATCGTGTGTTAAAGAAACCGCCATGAAATCCAGCAGGTTCTCAGATCTGGATAAAATGTGGCCTGATTCGGTTTTCAGTCGGTTAGATGTTGGCTTAATCCAGCCTCTGGTAGCTTTTCAGTGCACCTCCTGTTGGGAGGGGCCCTCAGGTCAGATGTGTTACACAGTCGACCACCGTGGTCGCGTCTCAAACCACATGTTTACGGTGCACTTTTGTAAAATTTTGTCATTAAAAAACTTCCACAGACCAAGACAGTCAATGTGTTTCACTGCGAGGTCATTGGCGGGAAATGTTGTGAAATCATACAAACGAGTGCCGAAGCCAATAAACAAGCGACCGTTATTCTGCAACATTACTCACGTCCAGTAAATACAATTTAGAACCAACTTATTCACTTAACAGCAATGCTTAAAGTAATTTCGTTTTCGTAGCACATCGAAGCCTTCATACTTGGACTAAATGAGCCTTAGACAGAGCTTAACTGTGGAACAGAAGGAGTGGAGATAAAAAGCGACTCCTTATAACTGAGGGCGAAGGTTTGGGCAGAAGATAAAGCCTGGGTTAACAAACATTCTCACTGGTCTTATTAGTTGAGCCGAGCCGACTCGACGGCGCCTTCATTTAGACTTGTTACACGTGTACATATGGTTAGGTTTTCAGTTATTGTCAAATGAAGCTTAGTACGGGTGGTAGGTCTTATTAGTAGCAATAATAATAATAGCAAAATTAAACACAGGTTTATTTTTAACAGTTTGTTATACACAAGTTATACATACAATTCAAAGCACCGCAGGGTAACGGCCTGAATTACAGCCTCTCACTTCTTACTGTGATGCCGCAGGAATTCGACAGCGCCTACGTTTACCAGAAGCCGACGGCGATTATTTGTGTTTCACTTGCTTAGCCAATGGAAACGTGTGGAGATTCAGTGCACAAAATGCTGTTCAGCTTGTCGAACACGTCACACGGTCTAAACTTTTCTGCTCTTTACAACTCGATTCTTCATTTTGTCCCAAACCAGCAACGTGTGAGCGGCGTACTTTCAGAGGTTTACCCTGCGGTGGTCTCAGGTTTCCCCACTACAGGGGGATACACATCATCTTGCAAAGACAAGGCCTCGCAAAAAAGTGAGGATGGACCCAAACAGGAACTACCTACAACTTCCCCAAAAACAAAACCAAAGAAACAATGGAGACAGCTGGGGAGCGTAAAGACGACCCACAGAAGGCAGCAGTCGATGGAAAAGCTGGGATGGTGAGAAAGCATAGGAGAAAACACAAAGAAGAGCGGTAGGATTATTAAAGTGGAATATTCTGGGAACTCCTCTACATCGTGGTGGTGTTGTTCAGCCGCAACTCTGGGTTCGATTCTTTCACAGCAGCAGCTGCCTGAAGCGTTTGCAGACCCCCCCTCCCCCCCATTTACATTTAGTTTCCTTCAATCTGATCTTTTATTCATTTTTCCTGCTCCTTATCTTACAAAAACTGAACAGAGGATACAGGTGGTGTGTTGTAGCTGTACTGGAGCTCTGAGCCAGACCAGACGGTTGATAGGCACAGAGTGGAGAGTTTTGGCTCGGAGCTTGCATGCTGGAGTCACGCTTTGAGAGGAAGAGGAGGGGAAAGAGGAGGCGGAGGAGGAAGAAAGACGAGGAGGACGGGCTGTTTGAGTCAGCAACTGCTGGACGCTGGAAGAAGAGTCCACGTTGTTAAATGAGCTAAAATGTTAAAAACTGGCAAAAAAAGAAACATTTTCATCGTCATCATCAGATATTAGGGTCATTTATCTCACTAATAATTACATGTAAATGCATTTAGACTAAATTTATTATTTCTTGAGCCGTGTCCTTTTTTGTTCTACGTTAGGACAACGTCAGTTGCTACCAGATGGAAATCGAAACTTTGGTCGCCTGACGTGGACAAATAATTGACCAAAGATCGATCAGTAACGTGGAGCGACCTCAAACAGCACCAGAAAGGAGGAGGAGACAGAGGAGGAAAGGGGGGACGAGGGAGGGAGGAGCGTCTATTTCTTCTTGCTGAACAGACTGAAGCGTTTCTCTTTGTCTTTCTCTCTTTTGCCTGGGCTGGACTCAGCCGTCGCCGTGGTAACGGAGGCCGGCAGGGTCTGGGCGCGTGCGGCAGGGGGAGGCGTGCTATGGCTGCTGGGCGTGATCTCCGACTTGTCGCCCGACACGGCCGCCGTGATGCTCGAGATCCACGTGTTCATCTCGTCCTGAAGAAGGGAGAGAGCGAGTGACGCGTTAGAGGTGGAGACAGAGGAGCTGACGTTCAGGAAGCAGCATAAAAACGCACAGACAGGCTTCAGATTAATAAACGTGTGGGTTTGTGGGGAATTTCCATTTGAATTAGGGGGCCACAAGTTTTCGTTACATTAAAAATATATAAAAAGATTATTTAAAAGTTTGTACAAAAAGTTTAAAAATCACAACGCTACCACAATAGTTGGAAGATTATTCAATATGCAATATAATAACTGAATAATTATAAAAATTTAATTTAAAGCTCCATGCTCTCATGTACGACGGCGCTGCAAAGCTGTGACGAACTTACGTCATCTTTGGCTTGGAAGAGATACTCGTTCCCGTCAGTGATTCTGTGGAAGTCAGAGGAAAAACGAATGTGAAGACTGAACCTACTGAGAATCAGGAGAACCAAGTCTGAAACCTTTTTAAAAAATGCAGAGTTCAACATCATCACAGTGAGTCTGTCCCGTTTTGAGATTTTGTCTTAATTCTGAAGGATCTTTGAGGTTTTTCTATTGGCGAAAAATCCTGCTCCACCCTTTGTAAATATTTCACACGGTTTGTCAGTATTAAAACCTCCCGTTTGCAGTGACACTGAAGAAAGGTTCACCTCCCTCTCTTAGTTACGGCGGTAATGACGAGTTGCCGTCACCATCACCGTGACACTCACTTGAGCTTGAAAACGTGTTTCTTCTTCTTGTAGTCCAGCGCCACCTCGCAGACGGCGTCTTTGAGGCTGACGGGAATCTCGCTGTGGTAGGGAATTCCCTGACTGGCACTCTTCTGGTCCTTATAGAATCCCATCTCTTGCTGATTAATCACACAGTACACGTTGTGCCACGACCTGCAGGGACACACCCAGGGTTTGGAACGTGTTTAAGAGCCCGGGCGAGACATTTGACATCGATCCCACTTAAAAGAATTAATATGAAAATATAAGCAGAGGAGACACTTGTTCTTCAGTCGTCCCCAACTGCTCCCCACCTGTTCGAAGCCTTCTTGTTGTGACCCTCCCACTCGTGCTTGCGGTGCAGGAAACTCTCCAGCTGGGACGTGGGGGCATCCTGCTGGGTTTTAGCCGGCAGGGTCGCCGCCTGGCTGGCCTTGGCCTTGCGAGTCGCCCCCGGAGACCCTGCAGGACTGGGCTCTGACACGCCATTAACCGCCTCGCCCCCTTCCACATTTTCCTGAAACCAGGAGGACAAAGATCAGTCACTCGGTCGCATCGTGTATAATTTTCCAAATCCTCTCAGACACGCAGAAGCTGTAAATCAGTTGTGAGAGCTGCAGCATGCAGAGCAGAGCACAATCACAGGCTGTAGACACTGAACTATCTCGACTGACGCAAACCCGGGAGCTCAGGGATCACGTGGGACTGAACTCCCTTCAGTGAAAAACCAACATCGAGGTAAAACTTTACTCCCTCTCGTTGTGTAAAATCTTAGCGAGCGTGGTCTTAGTTTGAGGCCAATGGTGAAGATTAAAGGTGAAACCCATTACTGAAGACGTGACAACAACGAAGCTGAGCACAACTCAACACAAGACACAACCAAATGTGTTTCAATGAAGACTAGTCCAAAAAGTTACAGGTCAAACGTGCTAAACTCTACAGTGTCGTTCCTTCGGTTTCCCGCCGCTTCGTCCGTCTGCGCTAATCGAACTCCATCCACGTGTGTTACTGGTTTTTTTCACGGCCTGACATGAGTTTCCACCCACTTTGCTGAGTTTTAATTCAAAGCTGCTGCACCTAACAATCATTGATCAATCACTGAAGTCTAAATTATTAGAAGATTCTAAACCAATCTGACAATTTATTTCAGGCCCTAATTGAGTAGTTTGGTCCAACTAACAATCAGAGTAACAGAAATACGCAAACACACAACACGTGAGTTTTGTTTCTTTAAAAAAGTCAGTTTATGATCAAAACAGCTGTGGGTTCCTTTTCTGCTACGTATTAAATAACGGGCTGCTGACCAGAAACCCCAAACAGGGGTGAAGACAGGCAGCACGAGGCCCGGCGGGTTCACGCTGCAGTTTGTTACAGCCGAGCCTGAAGTCTGCGTCTGCTCTGCAACATCTGTCAAAAGCCACACAGCCAAACGTCAGATCCTCCGACCGAACCCCCGATCACACCTACAGCAGATGTTTTAGTGCATTTTAGTCGTTTAGCACTTAATTTGTGTGAGCTCAGCTGGATTATAAAAACATGTGCATTGGATATTAGCAGCACAGAGCCACCGAGGTCAGATCAGGCACCGATTACAAAGGCTTGAAGGACATGCGCAATGAGTCACACCACCACCACATCACACACAAGATGCTGAACAGTGTGAAGACAGACAGGGGACGGAAGAAGCGGCAGATGGAGAAAGGACCAAAAAAACATCAATCTCAAACAATTATCCACAAGATTGCTTGGAAATCATTACTAGGCGTCATTATTGGTGAGGGGAGAATGCAGTAGGCCTAGTATCAGAACAGATTTATTTTTCCACACCACACCCACTCCAACCGGATGCTTATTACCCCGTTACTGAGCTCCGTGGGCTGGACGGGCGGCGGAGGCTCTTTCTGAGAGCAGTTCAGAGGCCGGACCCATCCTGGGAGCGTTAGCAGGAGGCTGCGGGAGCTGGACCAGTCCTGGGAGACTTAGGGTGTAACCACTAGACTAACAGCGGGAGCCTCTCTCAGCGTGTATGAAATTCATTCTTACAACTGAGAGCTGAGGGAGAGCGATGGACAGTAGCGATGGACAGTAGCGATGGACAGTAGCGATGGACAGTAGCGATGGACAGCACGGGTTGTCTTGCATTTGCGGTGAGTTTACGACAACTGCTGTGAATAAAGATCAGTCGGTAAAACAAGCTGCACTTTAGAGGATGACACGGGATGATTTTCCGGCTCACGTTACATCCAGCTGCTTCATAAAGGTCCGACTCCTGCAAAAGTTGAGCCGGCTTGTTTTCATTTAACTTCAGCATGTAAAGACGAAACGTAATCTTTGTTGAAACGCAGCGGATCCATTCACACGCAGCGTGGGAATCAATGTGAAGTTACTATTTCTGTGGAGTCCGAGCAGCTTTACTCCTACTGTAGTAAACTTTAGTACAGTAATTTGTTATGTAAACAAATTATAAAAACATATAAGAGTTTTTTTATGAAGTTGGGAATTGAAGTTGCCACCAGTTGGAAAACCAGTGGGTCGAATAAATGCTTTTATACCAACGCCTATAATCCCATATCCCAACAATTAATGGTTCAACATTTTAAACTGACAGTTGACTCTACAAAGACGATTCATTGTATAAGACGATTATTGGGAATTTCATCTTGTTGAAGTCGATTCACCCCCACTAAACCCAGTCAAAAGCACCTGCTGGTTTGATAAAATAATGTGTTAATTGTGTAAATATGATGAGCTAATAAATGCTGAAGTGTTACTATGGGTGAGCACATACAGTGGTTAAAATCAGCTCCACCTTTACCGTAACAGTGACCTTTGACCCTTAGTTTTTATTCGTTGCTGTAGAGGTTTCACCGTAATTATCATCGTCATTTATTTAAAATACATTGTTTTCCTGCTCAAGTGTTTTCGAGTTTGTCCTTTTGTGCCTGAGTGGAACTTGTGTGGACGACGTTTTGCGGCCTGAGCTCGAGCTGTGAGTTTGTGAACATGCTGCCGTGTGTCGGGCTGTGGAGCTGCCAATCATGGATGAAGAAACAGAAGAAGCGAATAACGACACCACGAAACAAAAACGCTGTTACCAATTTATGGAGAAGTCACGACTAAACACATGTCACACATGGACAGACACACCAGAACAGGTGAGCGTGCAGTGAATTGGTTCGGACAGGGTTTTATTTGGGAATGTGTGTTAGTTAGAGGATGACTGAAGGAGCTGGATGGACATGCAAAAGAAACTAAGACAGAAAATAAAGACATTACTACAGTGAACCATGAAAATCATGATACAAAACAGAGGTGGGGGTGTAAAACGGAACGCACGGGACACGGGGATGTGGTCAGTACCGACAGTGATCATGTTTAAGCAGAAAAAGATGAACGAATAAAGGCTGATGATGGATTTATGGCGCTTGTTATTGAAAATTGAATCCCTCTGCTATAGCAGATCGACTCTGTATGAAATTGTAAATGAAAACCGGAGGAATTAGAGACTCTAAGTTGCCCGTCGATGGGAGTTTGAAATGTCGTCCATCTCTGAGACTGACGGAGACGTGTCCAGGGTGGACCTCGTCTCTCACCCAGTGACAGCCGAGATGGACTCCACCCCCCACCCCCCCCCCCACACAGGATAAGCTGTTCCCAGAAGAGAAGGAGGGAGTGCAAAGAGTGTTCAACACTGGGAAAGACGTTCCCTCTCCAAATACAATGAAGCGTCTGTTTTTGAACTTTTACTGTATTTTATCCTCAAATATATTAAAGGAAAACGTTATTGATCCACTTACACTTCAAACCACGTGTTTATTGGAAGACCGTAACGCCGGGTCTACACAGGAAGCAGCACGTCAGCGGAGAAACAGCGGCAGCTTCAGTCCTGCACGTGTCTACACACACCGTGGGGGAGTAAGACCTTATCGTACAGGGAAGACGTCATACTCCACTATTTCAACTAGTCATCAGGGACTTTTTGTTGCTGCAGTTTCCTTCCCTGACACGCTGATGACATCAAGCATGAATCCCCACAAACGTGTGGACGTCAGCATCAGCTTATATTCCACAGCGTGAGCTTATAGATCAAGACGTAAACGAGCAGAAACATTAGGAGCTGAGGTGAGAGGACGACAGGAGTGTCGAGCTGGGAAAGAGAGGGGAGGAGGGAGGAGGGGGGAGGGTGAGAAGAGTGTGGACTGTTTTATGTGCATGTACGTGCATCATTTGTGGTCCCAGACAACCGATTTACAGTCACACCTAACGGAGATTTAAGAAGCTCAGAGCTCCGTTCTGTCGGAGTTCCTCTGTCCAACCTGTTTCTGACTAGTTTAAGATAGTCAGTCCTAAAAGGAATGTTAAGGCGACAAAGGCTCATCCAAGGCCGAATCGGATTAAAGTTCTATTCTTTTCTGGCCAAAGACAAACGTGACTGATTTAAGAGACTTTCTATTATCCAATCATTTCTCCCAATAATTTCCTCGTTTCTTTCAGTCGGATGTCGCTCCTTCAGATTCACGAGTTATGAGGCAGAAACACAATAAAACTGAATACACCCGTGTCCACCTGGATCTTCTTTTCGGGGGTTAATCCCACTTAGGTTCTTTTTTCCAAATTTAAGCAGCTCCAACGTTTGCACAGCGATTTCAGCTGCGTCCCTTCCTAAGATCATTAAAAAGTGGGAAACGTCTCTCCCAGAAGAGTAAAACACTTCTTATAGAAAATGTGTCAGCAGTAGGATCCAGCCTTATTAAAGTCAATACAGCTCCAGCTGCAGGAACCGCAGGATCCCAACTGCTTCTTTCTGCAGCTCATTAGCACAGAAAAGAGGATCCAGGTCGACATGGAGGCATTTTGAGTTCATGATGCATCTAACACCTTAACAACAAAAACATATTACATGTATAAAAGAGGAAATTATTAGATAAAGGAGCAAACAAGTGCCGAGTACAGGAGATAAATACTAAAACACTGCGGAGCAGATTGTGTGAGGAGGAGCAATTCAAGCCGGACAGTCTTCAGTGTTTGTGGTCGAGGTTAAACGCTCACGCTCTGTGTGCTGTGAGCGGTTCGGGAGGTTCCCTTCTCTACGTGCGTGTGCTGTGGAGGGTGTGTGGGTGTTTGTCAGGGTGCAGCGGTGGTCCTGCGAGTCTGCAGGGTGCTGCTGTATTTCTGGTAGGCAGGCGAGCGGTAACTAACCCTGGGAGACTCCTGATCGGACGGCAGCCCGTTCTGAGACGCCGGCTCACCCGCTCTGCAAACACACACATTGTGCAAACGGTTAGACACAGACAGACAGGGACAGTAGCACAAGCCAGTGTCTCTCCTGGCTACAAAGTGTCTTTGGGCAACGAGCTTAACGTCGAGCTGGTAAATGTTAACAGCCAAAGCGCTTCACGCTGTAGCTTCTCGTTCACACGTTGATGGCAGCGGCGGCCTGCAGTTTGCTCACCGGACCCACCGGGACCACTTCTTGCCCAAGGACACTTTGACAGTAACAAGGAGGGACGACGACGGTGGACGACCGCCATTGCAACTGAGCTACAGGAAGCTGCTGTTATCTACAGTATCCCTCTGTGTGTGTGTGCGTGTGTGTGAATGAGAAGCAGGTGCGTCACTGCTGAAGTATCGTGCGTGGGAAGGTTGGGGTAAATACACACACACACACACACACACACAGACTGTCCTTAAATTCATGGACTAACATCAGTGAACAGAAAATCCCACCTCTGCTGTGCTGCAGCGTCTGCAGGCTGAGCCTCAGTGGACGGGGGCTGTCTCCTCCTCTCTTCCTCCTCTTGCCTTCTTCTCACTTCCAGCAACTCCATCTGGACACACAAACACATCGTTAGTCTCTTTGAGCTCTGTCGCGTCTCCAGTGCGCGGCCGCGCGCGTTTCTCACCGTGGTCAACCTCTCCAACGCCGCAAAGCGTTCCTCCCAGGTGGCGGCCGACTTCTCAAAGGCCTCGTGGCGTTTGATCAGCTTCTCTACCTCGTCCACGCTCTGGCCAATCTCCCTACTGGACAGGTAGGGCTCCTGACCCAGCAGCCAAGCCTCGGCCACGCCTGCATCCCGAGAGAACTGGTGCACCTCCAGAACTGAACACGCACACAGTAAACGACGCGTTAAACCCGACGCTCCACGGCGGTCAACATTTACCCTGAGAAAGCCTGAGGCCGAATCGCTGAGATGTCTTACCCAATCTGAGCCACTCCCATCTGTCCTCCCACTTGTCAATCATGTCTTTCCTCATGTCTGTCAACTGTAACAACTTTTCTTTAATCTGCAGGGGAAAAACAATTTCCAAAAAAATTAGCAAAGAAACGAAATCTAAATTAAACAATAAGCTGCTTCTTAAATTAAACAGTTAGTTTGAATGTTACATTGAAAGTCCGTTTGAAACAAGGTGTCCACCATTTCATGGACATCTGATGTGCACAAATGTCCCTCATGTTTAACAACTGAGGGAAATGGTCATTTTTTGGAAGTCCGCAGATATAATTCAAGACAGGGAACAAAAGTTTCATGAAGGTTTTAAATGCTAAACGAAACCTTAGATCCTCACACTGATTTTAATCACTTTACATCCAGCGGTGATCGGTGTCTTTGTGCTTCTCAAAATCTGTCAAGTCATTACAAAAGCAGCTAAAAACCCAGAAGTTCAAACAGGCTTTTAGCTTTTCTTAAAATCTGTTTGAATTATACGTTTCTGTGTTTGTGTGCCTGGTTGTCCACGGCTCGATTTTATGCGCCTGTTATTGCTTCGAGTTCATGTTTCTTTCTTTCTTTAAATTGTATTGGGAAGCACCTTGGGATTGTTTCTGCGTGTGGTAATTACAGAGTGAACAGACAGTTGTGGACAATCTAAACATTAGGAGGGACGCATGGTGACACGGCACCTCCTCTGAAGCGTAGTGCTTCCTGGCCAACAGGGCTTTGCCCAGCTCGATGCAGGCTGTGAAGCTGTCGTTGCGTGCGTCGATCTCCGCCTTGATGCCCTGGTGGTTGTTCATGAGCAGCTCCACTGAGGACACATCCCTGAGAACAAGTGCACACACACAGACACACTCTGATCACTTTGTGTAACACGAAACCGTCAGGTGACACATTTTATAGAAGCGGGTTTTCAGAGTTTACGGTTATTTGACGGCAACTTCGTAAAAATGGAGATCGACAACACTTCAATGTTTACGGCTGTGAGAGACAGTGAAACGCTCCTCAGCGTCCTCACCTGGGCTTCTCCTGGGCCTCAATCAGGCGGATGACGTCCTCCATCCACAGCATCAGGTCGCGGACCATGCTGAAGAAGCGGAACTTGTCCCCAGTGTCCACCAGCTTCACCCGCCGGCCCTCCACCGCCTCCAGCAAGTTCTTCCAGGCCTCTAGGACCTGAAGAAGATGAGACGACCCACAGCAGGGTTCAGACAAGAGGAACCAGAGGCTGGGCTCACACACACGTAACTGCTTCAACCTGATAAACAGCAGGAGCCGCCTGAAACTCGATGAAGATCTGCAGCTGCAGACTGAGGGGGGCTAACATGACATTCAGTGTTTTGAAATGAAAGATTTCTGTGCTTACAGATATAGTTCAATTCTTCAGTCAGTTTTCAGGATAGATAAAAAATGCATTTCATTCCATCCAATATGAAGATTTTACATCGGACAAAAATCCATCCTGTAGTTTGGAATTAAATCTACTATGATGAAAGACGTTGCCTCTGTGATTCCACTGGATAATGCTCAGACTCGCTGGCAGAACCTTTGGGCGCCTAACGATTTCTGAAAGAGGCTCAGCTGAACAGACGGGTCCACGGTCAGTAGATCCATCCTTTACCCTTCACAGTCACAGTGCACAGTCATTTTAATAGGTTAGGAAGACGCTGCTACGCTAATGCTAGTAGTTTGTCGGAGACGAGCAGACAGTCGTGGTTAGTTGCAGTTACTGTGGTTAATAAACTACATTCATCTGGCAGCCTAGTGATGAAAGTTTCCTGCTGAAAACTAAAACTCTGCCTGTTACAACATGGGCGGCGGCCAGTGTGTCGTACGAAATTCATTTGGCATAAAGACGGATTCAATGAATGAAGGGCTGTGATGGCGTCTCCTGCGACCTGCTATGACGGCTGGCCTGGTATTTGTGTGACGCAACATTTGTTTAAGGCGATACGGACGCCCAGTTCCATTTACCACGGTGGAAACCTTTGCAGACATTTACAGAAAAACCGTGTGCCTGATCAAGCTGAATCTCATGAGAACTGAAAGAAAGTCACGTCTGTATCAATTGTGTCACTGCAACGTGGAGGAAATGTCGTAGTTCACTGCACGTGTCAGGCTCAAGCCGCGAGACGCTGAGCTTCACAGGGCAAAGCTGTGCGGCGAGTGCACGTGTTTCCGTCAGCAGAGACGCGGCTGAATGTTGCAGACGCACTCTGTCGTTGCAGCCTTCTTTGCATTTAAAAAACACATTCTCCAGGCTCATCAGTAAGCACCGACACTTAGCCAGCTAACAAGCAACTACACTGAAGCAAATGTGAGCAAAAACATTTGTTTGCACCATGTGCAGCCATGAAATATACTAAATGCATCTAAGATGAATTTACGAAAAGCTAGATCTCAGGTTTTAGTTTTCATCCGTACTCATTCAGCAGACCCAGACTGTATTTGCAGTCTACTAGTGGTGTTTGATACAGACTCCGGAGCGGAGCAGGTGGGCGGAGTTTAAAGGGTTTAATGGTTCAGTTATCGAACAGAGAATGTGGGTTCGTGTTTGGGCTAAAACGGGCCCACACAGGGACCACACAAACCCTACAAGTATCTGCAAATTCCCAGGTCTGTGAATACGCTGAGCCAGAGCTCAGTGGCATGAACAGGACTAAAATGCCACAAAACTAATCAACATTTTAGTCTCGGGATTAAAAGAAAGTCTAAAACTGCAGCCAAAATGAACACTGATGCAAAGCCAATGTTTTTGGTGAACGGAGTCTCACCTCTCCCTTTCGCTTCTGGGTGGACAGAGAGGATATGCAGGGAAATGGACATACAGGGAATGGTCAAAACACAACGGCATCAGAAACACTCAGTGCTCATTAGCATCAACAGTCTGCGAGGATTTCCAGGAGCCAGCGAGCTTTGGCACGTCCTGACGACACTGAAGGAAAACTCCACTGTCCAACAAAATGTCAAAGTCACACACGTGTGTTTAGAAAACAGCTACTTTATGATGTGATATCCTTCATTAAGAACATGTTTTTGTAAGGATTAATATGTGCAATAAAGCGAGTGAGCGATTACACTGAACCCTGCAAACCGGCTGCTAAATTACCAAACTTTATCATTTCATTTAGTACAGAGCAAAGCAAAACTCGGCCAGCAGCTGCATGGATGTAAGTCTGTGCAGGACACGCAGCATGACACAACCCGGTCCAGGACACGTTTAGCGCCGCAGGAGTCCTGTCAGCAGCTGTGTGTTCAAAACCTGGTACTGCTGGGACAGGTTCAGTTCTCCTGATCATCCCTATACTGGATTATTCCTTTAACATGGGAAACACGTGTAGCGTAATTTTGTCTGGACCCAGAACATCATTTGCACTTATTTGTGCACCTGTGTCCAGTGCGTGCATAAAGATCAGCAGTGTTCCCTCCGTAACAGAGTCATCGGCGAGGACGCTGTGTGATTTTGACCATGCCCTGTGGGATTTTTAATATGTGTTCATGCTTTACATCTACTTCCTGAATACTTGAACGGCTCGGGAACCACTATTTGCTTCGTCGTGTTCATGTTGTTTGATCCTTTATTTGGTTCTGTCTGGACATCCATGGGAACCCTAACTGACCTCGTGCCAATTTGAGTGATGTTGAGCAGCAGAGGAACCTTGCAAAGTTAGAGCAGCAGCAGCGCAGCATGCGTGAGGCCTTTTGCAGTGGCCACGATACCGTCAGTGTTGGTTCCAGATCATGTTCATCTTAACAAAAGAAGAGCGTCTACACAGTTTACGGGCAACAGGCCGCGACTCCCGTGGTCACCATTTAAACAGGCCTAATGTTCTAGTTTTCCGACACTGGAGCTCACCTCTCCCTCTCTCTTCTGAATGTCGTCGGCTTTGTCTCCGGCGTAGGCCGACTGCAGACGAACTGCGTCCTCCTGCAGCTGTCGCACCTAAAAGAATCAACCAGAGGAAGGTTCAGGTGGATTTAAAAGCCACTGAATTTGTGAAACAGGAGGAGCAGGTGGAAGCTGCTGAGACGTTTCACACCTTCTGTTAATTTGATAAAACGTCCAAAAGAGCCAAATAATCTCCACCCCAAAAATTGGAGGCGTTTGTTTCTATTTTTGTCTCCACAAAAATGAATTTGACCCGTAAGAAAAGCGAGCGGTCGTGTACCTGTGTTCCCAGGGCCTGAATGTCATGTTCGAAGGTGGTGTGCATCCTCTGCAGGGTCTCCACCGTGTTCTGGTCCCGACCCAGCTCCTCTGGAAGCTTCTTGTGTTTGTCCAGGATGCGGTTGAGAATCTCCTTGGCGTCGTGGTAGAATTTGTGGAGCTCGTAGGAGGCGGCGAGGATCTGCGTTCGCGTGTCAATGAGCTCCAGCAGGTCGGCCCAGGCTTCGTTCAGCCCGTCCTTCCACTCCGCGATGGTGGCGGCGTCGCCGTGGCCAGAGTTAATCAGTTCGTCTGCCATTCGGTTGACGGCGTCCACGCGCTCCTGCCCGATGTTCCCGGTGTCACGGGCGAATTCTCTGAAACGCTCCTGCAGCATCTGATGGACGACAGAAGTGAAAGGCGCATTAGAGACGCTGAGCTTCGACTGCCCACAGCCTGTGAAGGTCCAGCCTGCTCGGAATGACGTGACATGTACTAACTGTGACGTGTTCGTAGTCCTGTCCCAGCTCGTGCGATCCGGCCACGACCTCCCTCTCAGCGATCCACTGCTCCAGGTCGTCCACCTCTCGGTTGAGCTGGAAGAGACGGAAACGCTCGTCGAGCTTTCCTCGCCGCTCCTCCGCCAAATCCTTTAGCCCGGCGTACAGCTTATCCACCTGAGACTGACGCATCCCGATCCGCTCGCTGCAGGAAGAGAAGAGAAAAACCGTGAGGAACTGGGAATCTCTCTGTATGTTGCTCACGTTTCCTCTGTTCCTTTCTTTTTCACTCAGTTCTTTACTTACTTCTTTACCCTCTCCCCCCTTTACCGCCTCTAGCACAGACAAAATATGAAAACTCGACTGACAAATACGCCAGAGAACCCAACCCAACCTGTCGGGGTGTCCGGCAGCCACCAGCCCACGGCTGGTGCTGGACAGCTGGTGGACAGTGTCGGCGTAGTCCTCCACCGCCTGCTCCAGGATCTGATGCTTCTTCAACATGGCCACTGAACTCTGCTCGTCCTGCAAGAAACACACGGGTTACTCCTTTTTTATTTCCTCTTTTCACTTACAGTAAAGTGTGTTGTATTTTCATTTACTTTCCAATACAGCTTGACAGAGAAAAAGAAACTAGAACAGTGAGAATTTCAAAATGAGATGGCACATAGAAATGGGAGAGGAAAAAAGTCCAAGTGCAGAAGGTGAATAAGAGAAAGTGCCTAAAGTTTCTAGCTTTCAATCCTGTAGAATCAGTCAAATCAAAAGGCAAAAGACTAGCGGGGGTCTCCCACCGTACAACTAAAATCTCTCAGCGTTCTCTTGTATTCATCAGTTTTTAAATGGAACGTGCACTTGTCTGCAGAGAGCGTGTTGCTTAACTTGCACACCAGACATTTCGAAGCGCGTCCGTACCTTTGCTTTCTCCTCCGACATCATGTAGAGCTCCTGTTCGCTCATCCAGGCCTCGGCCTCAGCGCCGTCGAAATAGTACTGCTGGGCCTCGTGGGCCTCACTGAGACGGGTGTGGCGCTTCTCCGTCTCCTTCTTGATCTGCTCCCACAGCGTCTGAAGCTCAGCGAGCCGCTGGCGAATGAACTCCGCCGTGGGACTGTCCTCCCTCAGGACGTGCTGGCTGCGCTCAAAGATGTCATCGTAGCGAGGCTGGTGACCCTGGATCTCCTTCTGCAGGGTCTGTGGGGTCAAAGTTCACACAGAGGGCTCAGTGAGCAGGGGGCACATACATTTGTGAACTGCTTATGATTCTCTCAATCACAAATGTGTGTTTGTGGACCTGGTTCTTCTTGATGAGCAGCTGTACAGTCTGCAGGTTGTGTCCGTGGTCAGTTGATGTAGCCAGAGGCATCCGCTCCTCCACCCACAGCTGCACGGACAAACACACACGTCAGGCAGAGCTTTTCCAAAGACTAGTTCTAATGTTACTGGTAATACACAGCTGCACTAGTCCTACTACTGACGCTGCTGCTTCGGTAGTTTTTCCCACCACAACTTCTTTTGCTCCCACCTTTACTGCTCCCGTTCTCCTCTGAGGCCACTAACCTTCAACACGACTGCTTCTACTGCTGCTGCTGCTCACACTAGTCGTGCACTAACTGCCTCACTCATACTCCTTGTGATACTTCTGTATAAAAGTTGCCACGTGGGATTTTGGTTCCTTTTTCTGCCTTCGGACAAATGAAAGCTATCTGTCTGAAACGTGCAGATGATCAACACGTTAATGTCTCAGTTATTCAGATCACACTGAGGTTACTTCTCGTCCTCTTTCCATCCAGGCTCGGAGGATTTACTCACGATCTCGTCCTCCACGTCTCTGTTGAACTGGTGGATCTCACGGGAGGCCATGAGGTTGCCTCGTCTTTTCTTCAGCGGCGCCTGGAGGGACTGGAACTTCCTCTCCACGCTGATCCTCTGTCCGTCCACTTCCTCCGAGCCCTTCCCCTCCTGGTTAAGGGCCTGCGACTGGCTCTGCAGCTCCTCCACCTCCTTCTGACGCACGTCCACCTGGCTCTCGAGCATCTGCAGGAGAAAGGCAGTTACAGGTTGAAAAAAATGCTGGTACGATTTTTGTCAAAAACATAAAAGAAAAAGGGAGGGAAGACGGTAACGAAGTAATTCAAGTGTGTGAAAAATCCCCAGATAAAAATCAAACATCATTTGTAAAAAAATAAATAAATATGAACAAATATATTTGTGTATTGTATGTTTCCAAAGCTTTCTAACATATTAGTTTTCTGCCGATGTCGTTTACTGTGTTGTCAACTATCAGCTGTGCTGTTTCCATGACAACAGAGCAAACTCCACTGAGTGGAAGAGACTGTGAGATGCAGTTGGAACCAAGACGCCTGGCGCTACAAAATAATAAAACATTATTAAATGAAAACAAACCGTATAGACAACCTATGGAATAAGTTCAGTTATTTATAAATCATGAAAAAATCGTTCCGACGTTTGAAGAAACACCCGCAAAATTGTTTTCATAAAACCAAAATAAAGACAAATGTGCAGTTTACACAAATGCAAAAAAGAATTAAAACAGCTCCTGAAAAAACAAAAGAACCTTCAGAGGGCTCGTCTCATCTTCTAGGCCATTTAACTTCTTCTCGCCTCTGTTAAAATCTGTGTTAATGTCTGTACGAAATGACAGCAACAGCAAAAACCCCAAAGGACAATCAAAAACTAATATATATAAGTGACGATTGTGTTCGAGAAGCCAGAGAGGAAACGTTGCACAGCTCACACACGCTAATGATCTGACACGAGTCGTAGCACAGAGCGAAACTAAATTCAGACAATATGAGAAAGAAGCTGCTCTGATAAATTGATAATACCAAGAGGATTTTTCAGATGCACCCATCAGATCAGTCTGTGCTACTGACACACACACACACACACACACAGCATCACTCACACATCAAATGAAGAATTACATAACTGCTGTGTGAATGTAGAGTGTGAGGCTTTGTGGATTTGATTATGTGTGTTTGCACCATGGATGCATTATGTAAAAGCTGCTCAGAAACGACTAACTAGGCTCCCCAGGAACTCTAATGCTCTGCATCACAAAGAGTGGCACATTCCTTTCACGTGCATTGTGAAATTGTTGTGCAAAAAAATGTATTTACATCAAAGCCATAAAGATGATGTGTTTGGGTTCCCGAGTCACAGTTTAACAAGTTAACATTTTTAATTAGCACCACGATAAAAAGGGGGAAGTTCCCATTTATTGGCTTCACTCTTAGTGGAAGAGAAACTGTGCAGTCAGACTGAAAGGCTTAACAGGAAGTTCAGGATTTGCAGGTCTCTGTGCGAAAGCTCCTGGTAACTACGACAGACAAAGATGAGGAGACGCCCTCACAAACAGCCGACTCCTCACCTGCTGCTTCTTCAGCAGGATGTTGACGGAGGTGAGGTCTTTGCCGTAGTCGTCGGACTGCAGTTGTCCCTCCAAACTGGACATCCACTTCTCCAGGTCCGCGCAGCTCTGCGTGAACAGCTCGGCCTTGTTGGCGTCAAACAGACACTTGGCCTTCGTCTGGGTGGTCGACTCGAGCTCCTCCCACATCGTCTTCAGGGACGCCAGCTTCTCCTTCACTATGCTCGCCGTTTCTGGTTTTTCTGCCATCAGTGTCTGCCCGTCCTGTAAGACACCATCCAGTCTGCTCAGCTTTGGCAGAGACTGAACAAAGCCTGCGCACAATACTCGACGGTCGGCCGTTATCACGCAGTACGTACAGTGAACTTCAACCGTATCAGACGCTCAGGTGGAATGACTGAAGATGGTCAACAGAGACAAACACAACGAACGCGTAGAGACGTTCCATCATCCTCCTTCCTACCTTGCTGATCTTTTCCAGCCACTCCTTGTTAGACTGCAGCTCCGCCATGAAGGCCTGGTGTTTGAGCCACTTGCTGTGCAGGTTCCTGGCTTCGTCGTATGACATGTCCTGAGCCGTCAGCATTTTCTCATTGATCCACAGGGACAGCTGGAATCTCACAAACAGCAAATTACTTCAACCATTACCACACACACACACACGCGCTCTACACTCTTCATGTCACTGGGAAATACTCGTTACCTCCTGGCAGTCCTGCAGGAACTTCTGCAGGTCTCTGTTGTCCTTCAGCCTCGTCAGCAGGTCGCTCGCCGCTGCTCGGTTCTTCTTGTGCCTGCAGAGCAGTTTTCAGTATTCGTCACCTTCCACAGTCACACTAACTTCATTTTGTTCAGTCTCAAACCTGTTGTTACATGGTTTACGGCTGGTCTCAATACATGTGAGTCAACTAAAAAGGACACGCGTCCACAGTGATCGTGTCCGCCGTCTTTAGGTATGCAGTCCGCCACGACACCAAAGCATTTCTGTAATTCAGAGGCTCATCTCGTTACCTCTGGTCGATGGAGTCCACCTTCTCCTGGATGCGTTCAGTGTTGACATTGCCGTCGGTCACGAGGCGCCGGCCGGTCTCGACCACGCTGCTGATCTTCTCCTCGTTGGCATCCATGGTGGTCATGAAGTCCTCCTGCTTCTTAATGGCGGCCTCGGCCCCCTCCAGAGTGGTGGGCATCTCCGTGTGAGCAAGGACGTACTCCTGACAGACAGACAGACAGACAGACAGACGAGAAAGTTGGCATGCTTCCTGCTTCCTGCGTTTAGATGACGACAGAGTAAAAACATTCAAACTACGGCCACAAATCGTTGCTGGTGTCCCGCACACCCGCTGCTGCTTCTAGAACACAAACGCTGGGACGGTGGATTCTTTATGCCCTGATGTTTTCCTTTGCAGTTTTTACAGAGATTTTGCAGCTGAACGTGGACTTAGTTTAAATAAAAGTAAGATGAAAAATAAACTGTGACTGAGTTTGTTCTAGGTTAGAAATGAACTCTTCTTTTATGTAACAATAAACTCAACCTGTGTGCAGACGTTGCTGTAATAAAGGCTTTGCACCACATGATGGCAGCCAACAACCCAGGCCGAGTGAAAGGATCCAGCTGTGGTGGGAGGACAGAGGAGCGAGGGACAGACTCACCCAGCAGCTCAAACTGAGTGTTCTCTATTTTTACGTCTTATCAATAAAGACGCAAAATCAGATGACTTCAAGCCTTCTGCCGTCCTCTGTCACAAGGGTTTTTAGAGGGAGCGTGCTGCACTACACAAAAAATACTAATGCAATCAAACCAAATGTTGTTGTTAATCTTCGCCACCAAAGCCCCATCCTCCTACAGATTTAGATTATGGAAAAAAACTGAGTGAGTGTGTTTGGGCATTTAAGGGGTTGAAATCCAGATTTGTTTAATGCTTCGTAGTTTTGGGCAGGAAGTGGTTAAAGTGATATATCTATATCTATAGATATATATAAATAAAAAACACTCATGTATGATTATTTTACAGCAGTTTTCACGTGCGTGGACATTTCTGGCAGGAGCGTGTCGCAACGGAGTCACAGGAGTTAAGGTTTGTCTGATCCGAGTTCACAAAACTTTGTAGGGGAACACATATTGTTCCTAACGGCAGAGAGAAAATGCTGTTTATTTGATGTTCTGGTAAAAATGAACCTTCACTCTGCAAAGTTTTTCAAAACGATGACTTGATTATTTGGTCCTTTCTGTTGTAGCGGCAAAAGGAACGATGTTATCAGAAGGATATTGCGTAGCTGAAATAAAAGTGAAATGGGGAAAGACTTTTACGTTAATCAACCATGACTATTGCTGCCTCAGCTTCACAGAGGTCACACGCAGCCTGAAGCGCGAGCTCCAGGGCTGTTGGTGGACGTCCAACTGCAGGAGAGTTCACCTGGTTGTTGAGGAAGGCCTCTGCCTGCTTGGTGTCCCTGAGGAACAGCTGGTACGCATGGGACTGGGACAGCAGGTTCTGCCGGTTCTCCCACATCTTGTGCAGCTCGTTCCAGCCGGTGTCGAGCGCCTGCAGCCGCTGCCGCAGGAACATGTGCTGCGCGTCCGTCTGACCCTGCGTGACCATCTCGCCCATGTCCCGCATCTTCTGGTAGTCCTCCTCGTAGTTGTGGATCTCGTTCTTGATGCCCTCGTGCTGAGCCAGGAGTTTCTCGGCCTCGGCCAGCGTGTTGGGCATGTCTTCGGAGGCGATGGCCGTCTGCGTCCGCGACAGCCACGACTGAAAGTCGTCCAGGTCGCGCAGGAACTGCTGCAACTTGCTTGCCTCGCCCAGGGACTCCTCCCGGGTCTTCAGGGTTTCCTATAGACATGAAATAGATTGTACTGGTATTTAGTGACGCAGAAATACAGTTCCATCACTTTTTTGCTGCAAAAGACACTGCAAGCCTTCAAAGCCAGCTGTGTTTTTTTCCTGGAGCAGTTCTGGTGGGGGACCTTTGGCCAAGTCCTGATTCTCCTACCTTCATCTCATCCCAGACCCCAGTGATCCCAGCCAGACGCCCTCTGATGGCCTCAGACTGCTCTGGGTGTTCGGACGCCAAGCGGTCGGCCTCTTTTCCCAGGTCGCCCAGCTTGTCTTCGATGGCGACCAGGTCTCGCTCCATTCCCGTCAGCTTTCTCTGCAGAGCCATGACGCCAGCCAGGTCATTCCCCAGCTCCTGGGTTGACTCAATCACCTGCAGGGGGCAAAGCGGGGAGCCAGTGAGTCAACCTATGGCTACAGTGGATTCAGAAGTGCGACGGTGCTGCGTGTTCAGTAGAACCTTGGTCTTTTCTTTGATCCATGACTTGGTCTCATTACACTCCAGGTGGTAGTTCTGGACACCCAGTGCTGAGTTCAGACTGTCCTTCTTCTGATCCACCAGGTCTCTGAACTGACTCCACCTGGAACAGACAGATGCCCTCACTGTTGACCCGGGTTCAGTTACCGGTTTAATTCCAAGTGTTTGTAGCAGCAAATCCATCAGCAATTTGGTTAATGTACCTAAAGGTACGGTTATTATTTTACTAACTTTGGTAGTGCTGAAACTTGCTTCATCACAATTTGGTTTAACAGTGTGTTTAAAAATGGGTTATCCTTCTTTTTTAAGCTGTTTTACTCTCAGGTTAATGACAGTCTGATTTTTGATTTTACTTTTCCTCTTTGGTCTCAGTTCGGTGGTTCTTTAATCCCAGGCAGATTACCTTGTGTTGAGTTTGTCCTGCTGGGCTTTGATCTCCTTCTCACTGGGATGTCCGCTGTGGATCAGTTGCCTGGCAACCTGGTTCACTACAGCAACCCGGGATGCCTGATTGTTCATCTCCGGCTCCAAACTCTCAAACCTCACAGAGAATTAGAAACCAAGAGACACATCAGCATCAGATGTTTCAGATTTTAACAAATTCTACAGTTTAGAAAAATAAAAGGACAACATTATTGGTAAAATGATACATCAAATAATCTACTTCTAATGAGAGGTGAAAAATGTCAAGTGTCCTAAATGTAAAATACCTACAGTACCAAAAGTAAAATGACTCTTTCTGCAAAACAACGTATATAATATGCCACGCGTGGATTATAGATCCAGGACCTTCTCGAGATTGTTGGGGCCTAAAATGCCTCGTTTTGTAAAATAGCTGTGAACTATGGTGCAACGTTGATGTTTTTAAGTGCAAAGTCACAGTTTTTTATGGAGCAATCAATAAAAATTCATAGACATTTAGTGTTGCATGTATGTGTTCATCACTTTAATGTTGCAGCTGGCAGCGCTGGAGTTGATCGTTTTGATGAACACGTGTGTTCTAAATCTAATAATCATAATGAGAATTTCCCCATGAGCGGCTGGTTAACTGCTAAATTTCACAATAATAGTTTGACGGTTGTACCGTCTCCGTCTGCCGTGACACACTGAACATCAGTCAGTCAGTTTCCTTTCTGAACTGCGTTCATTGCTTCGTCCTTTGATGACGCTGCAGACAGACAGCTGTTGTTCTGTTCCTTACCGGTGCTGCACAACCTCCAGGTCCTCCAGTTTTTCCGGCATCTCCATGCTGTTGAGCCACTGCTCCTTCTCATCGATCCACAGCTCGCAGGCGTTGGCTTCACTCAGCATCTTGTAGAGAGCCAGAGCATCCTGCAGCGCCTGCTTCCTGAGGCGCGTCAGTTCTGCCACCTCCTTGTAACGCTCCTCGATGCCCGCCAACCGGCTCTGAACCTGCAAAGACACGGCCATTGGTGACTGCAGGCTAGACGGGCCCCTGGACCCTGCACTGATCGGGCTTTTACCTCCTCCGAGTTCGCCTTCTCAGGCGGCAGCGTGCAAGACTGCTCGTGCAGGGCATCGATGACGGGCCGGTAGCTGGCGATCTCCTCGGCCACGTCCTTGTGTTTCTTCACCAGAGTCTGAGCGGAGAACTCGTCGTGTCCGACATCGACACTGGACACGATCCGCAGCACGTCCAGCATCCACGTGTCAATGTCGTCAGCATCAGCCTGCAGAGAGAAATGTAAAAGGTTCTAATCAATCCCCCCAAAAACCCTGTGATTTATTCTGCAGATCACCGTAAGGTTTGGTGCAAGTCGAGAGGAAATCTTTGTGCTTCCAGATCATCTGCGACCCACTATGGAAACGAGTGACGGGGCAGTGCTCTCACCTGGAACTGGTGCTGGTTGCAGGCCTCCTCCAGGCGAGCTTTACGGACAGCAGAAAGACGCTCCAGAGCTGCCCACTGCTCCTGCAGCCGAGGGAGAGGAGGGGAAAGGAAGCAAGGTCTTAGGAAACAATCAAGCAGCCACGTGAGGTTTTGGATGTTTGGAAATGTAAATGCTACATGTTGCTAAAAGATCTACACCTAGAAAACGAAGCTGATCATGAGGTTGTTTCGAGACTTTTACTTATCAAATGTTCATCAGTGAGTCAGATCCAAACGCAGACACAACATTTCACGACAGACTGGTGCATCGTCCAGTACCTGGATGTCCTGGATTCGTTCTTTAATCTTGTCCGCTCCAAAGTGGTTGTTGGCCACCAGCTCCTCGCCCTGTTTGATGGTCTGTTGCAGGTGAGCGGCTCGCCCACTCATCTCATCCTCGAAGGCTTTGTGCTGACTCAGCAGTCTCACCGCTCCCGTCAGGTCCTTCCCACAATCCTCAGAGGACAGGATCTTCTCCTTCTCCCTAATCCAGCCCTCCTGCAAACCACAGACAAATTCAGATTTGAGTCCGTTACATACAGCCATACAAAAAAAGAAAACAGACTAAACCCTGGAAGCTCTTTAACTTCAGACAAAATGACCAATAATTATGAGAGAAACCTCTTCTGCCATTTCCCAGAAGAACTTCCAGAGGCGACGGGACTCCTCGAGGTGAGCACGGCGCTCGGCCGCCAGCTGAGTCAACTCCTGGTAACAGAACTCCATGTGAGCAACGCGATCCCTGATGATCTGAGGATCACATGGCTTATAATCTGAGGAAGAGGAGAGCGAGGAGAAATAAGCACAGTCCCAGTCTCCTCTACCAATAAGGTAGAAAATAAGTGCCGACCATTCATCTGTCAGTCTCACCATCTGTGTCTTTGGCAAACTTCTGAGCGTTGCTGTTGACGTTCCGGACTCGGTCGGCCTGGATGGCGATGTCGGCTTCCACCAGAGCGTGTTTTTGGAGCAGGTCCTCCACGCCCAGCAGGTGCTTTCCATAGTCCTGAGAGAGTAGCAGCATCTGCAGAGACAGAGACCAGGATCAAATGGAAAAAGGTTGTTTCTGAAAGCGCTACTGTCGATTTTGTTGCTATGAATAAGAAGCGTGAGACATTTCAGATGTGAATTCAGAGCTCCGCTGTGGGAGTCACTCCATGCTATTCTGAGAAAAACCTGCAGGATCGCGTTACAGAGGCCTCCGCTGCTCCCACAGCACATTTTTTTTTTTCTTTCACAAGAAGCAAAGAGCCTGAATTTATCTTTGAACTGTCAGACACGGGCTTTTTACAGGTTACCTGTTCTTTCAAAGATTTTGGTTCCAGTAACGCGACCAGTTTGATAACTTTGATAACTTGCTGAATATAAAAACATTCCACCTCATTTAAAAGTACAGACCAAAAAAAAAAAAGACTTTACCCAAACCACACGACATAAAAACAAACCGACAAAAAACACACACACACAAAAACGGCAGATTGTGAAAAGCTAAATCTGAGCGACACTCTGTGTTCACCTTCATTTCGTCCATCCAGTCCATGATGTAGAGCATCTCCTGGAAGACTCTCTGCAGCCCCAGGTTGAGCTCCAGCCGGTGCCTGCGGCCTTTGAGCAGCTCCAGCAGGTACTCCCACAGACGGATCACGTTGTCCTTCCTCGCCGTGATGCGTTTGATGTCGTGGTAACTTTCTGCCTCCAGCTCCTTTGCCACGGCAACTACCGCCTGCATAGGGAGGAGGGAGCAGTCGACAAAAGACACATTTAGATTCTTTTCTGACTTACACCAATACACACATGTATTTTTATCCCCAGAAACTCAGACTTACTCCATGAAAGTTTGTCTTACGTGTGTTTAGGCTCCAAACACGTTCAGCACAAACAAAAATCCAAATGACACCACCTGGCTGAGCCGGAACCATAATCTCAGCGCCGCTTGTGTCACTAAAACACTTTACAGACAATCCACTTGAGATCACAACAACGTGTGTCACAGGTCTTAGTGTCTGCACATGTGTGGGGCTAAAATCCAGCTGATCAAAATGTTGCGATGAAGAAGGAGATTCACTGACTCTGAAATGTGTCACACTATACGAATCAGTCACACTAAATAAAGGGGACTTCCTATCAACCTTTTGCATTGGTTTTCTAGAACGTAGAACAGTTGGCAACATATGTCCCTGATCACCTGATTTAGTTTCTGTGTTGGCTTTGTTTGTGCTTAAAAGTTTGTGAACCCATGTCTTCAGTAACGGGGTCGACCCCCAGTCTGGTCTTGGCATAATTCAGATTGTTTATGCAGAAAAAGCGGAAATTCCAAAGAGTTCCAACCCTTTAACCCCCACTGCACGTGCACACAGCTTTTTTAAGTCTGAACGTAAAATTAATAAATCCATCTTCTTCATATTTTGACCATTCAAATCCCAAGCTGCCTCAAAAACCACCGCGATGCTTTAGACCAGAACGAACAGGGTTTCGAAACGAAGGTCCAGGGGACAGACTGACCTGAACTCGCTCCTCATAAGCTGCAATGTCTGTTTCTATGGCTTCATGCTTCTTAGTAGCAGCTTCTACGGCCTGGAGGTCAAATCCAAAGTTATCCTGGAGAAAATGAAACGACAAAAGAAAAGGCACATTTAAAGTAGAGGAAAGAGAAAAGCAAATAATCAAGTGAGGACAGGGAAGAGGAGACCGAAAACAAGCAGAGGAGAAAGCAAACGTGACCAGGAGAGGAACAACTTTCATTTACTGCCTAAATACAAGACTCGCAGTGAAAAGTTCCGTTTGAGATTCAGTTTGTGGCCACTAGGTGGCGCTGCTCTGTTTCAAACCGTCCCACTATGACTGGACCTGAGGAGTTTCGCTTATGTCTGTCCTAACACTTTAATCACGAACACGATTTAACAATCTAGTACAATTATCCGCAGGCTTGTACCAGACAGGAACAACAATACGATGACATACGGCGTGTGTCACCTGAGAAACGAGCCGCTGGTTCTCGCTCAGCCACGTCTCCCTCATGGCGGCCTTACGGTCGAAACGGCGGGCAAGCTGCTCCAGTTTCTCCTGACGAATCAGCTCCGTCCTCAGGGCCAGCTCTCGTTCATGTTCTGCCTTCTCCAGCCGCTCCCACGCCTAATGCAAATGTTCTCATCTGTCAGTTCTCATCCGTCTAAATTAATTTGCACTAATTCAGATACGAAATGTGTAAAAATGTCATTCTGAATGCTGGGTCGAAGTAAAGAGGAGATCACGTCTGCAGCAGGTCCCCAGATTAACGGAAACGACCTCTGCAGGTGGACGTTACCTTGTTGATGTCAGAGATGAGCTTCCCCTCACGAGGAGTGTAAACCTTCTGGTTGTTGGCTCTCATCTTACTCTGGATGGTGAACAGAAGGACCTCCAGGTTTCCCTTCTCCGTGAACCTGGACACAGACATTAGCATTACTACACAACTGAAGAGTTTGAACGTTTGGCTTCAATTTCTGCTTTTATTCCACCCGAGTTAACGAAATCATGGAAAACATGGAGCACTGAGGGTTTGAAAGCACCTTAACTGTCTCTCTGTGTATGTCACAGCCACCGCTGCAGCTCGAGCATGTGGCTGTTCAAAATTTAAGGTTATCACCAACTAGAAAGTCTCAGGCAGCGTGTACTGACTTTGGTGGTTTCTCCACGGTACGGTAGGTGTTGAAGGCCTGGAGCTGCTGCTGGACTCCCACCAGAGAGTTTGCGAACTTCCTGTTGTTGAGGATAATGATGGTCTGTTCGATCCACTCGAGCAGGTCGGACGCCAGAGACTCGTACTTCTCAATCATCTTCTCTGTCTCGATGGCGTTGTCCAGAACCTGGGGAATAACATCAGATGAAACATCTTTAACGGAGCAGCAACAGGTTCATGTCTGCTGAGAACATCTGTGAGGCGTCGGTGTCACCTTGCCAATTCTCTTTCCCTCCACCTTCAGCGCCTTCATCTTGGAGAAGTAGTGGTAGTAGGTCACCACATAGGTAATGATGGACTTCTCGTCAGGGTGGTCCACACTGATGTCTGCACAACGACGGAAAGCAAAGGTCAGAGTTGGCAGTAAACGATAGAGATGAGATGAGGAAGAGCACGAAGAGGCTTTTGCATCGCGTCAACTCTGAGCAGAACAGCTGCCGATGTCTGCGTCACCATCAGGAAGTGAGACTCACCGCAGCAAATGACCTGCACGAGCTGCCTACTGCTCTTGATCTCACACACACGTACTGTACCCTCAACTTTTCTCTAAACATCTACAAATGAGTAATGATTCATGTTCACAAAATGTTCAGGGAAGTTTCGTTTTTTTCTTAAAGCAGGTGAATGTGAGTCTCTGACCTTCGGGGTCCAGCAGCTTGGTGAGACCCAGGTGCTGCTCAGCCAGGTTAAAGGCATTCTGCAGGTTGTAGTGAGCGTTTGATTTCTTCAGCTTGTCAAAGTCGATCAGGTCCGGCCTGAAACAAAGAACAATCACAAACATGGAAATTTGATTTCACCCGTAAACAAAAATTTCACACATCAGATTTTTCGGGACACGTTTCGGTTGTTCTTTTGTTCTTTTGATCACAGGAAAGACATCAGGTGGTGTGACATTCCACGGTGGCCTATAATTTCTAACCCTAACCCTGCACAGTCATCCTTGGTGGCACATCACATTAACAGATTCCTTCACGTTGCACTAATGTTTGAGTTGTAGTTTTTACTAAGTGCTTATTCAGAAACCATAAGAGTGGGAAATGTGGATGACTACGCATCAACATGCAGTTGGCCTATTAAAGTGTTTTTATTGAAAGGGCATAAAGAGATATTTCACACCTCAACTTCAGAGGTAGAGGAAGCGGCGTGCTGACTGGTCAGCTGAGATGATGCGGTTCATAAAGACGCGACTGTCTGCAATATTGTGTACGTGGACGATGTCAAGATACTGAAAGGTTTCTATTCAAACCTCATCTGTGTATTTCAACATTTTCAACATTTCATTATCTTTTTCAGCCCCTTTCAGACACGACCGTCTAAATACATTTAATATTGACAGTAAATTTGTTGAGATGTAAAGTTTGATTTAATAAATTGCTAATGTCGTCAGCCATCAAGAAACAACACTGTCACTTCCGCAGCTTTCTATTGCGTCACGTCCCGCCCCTGCTCGAAGTGCCCACGCAGCAACTCTCGCCCGACTATCTGGAGTATTTATTCACAAGTGAGAACGCACGTCGGACCCCGACCGTCTCTCGACGTTGGCCGCATGCCTGAAGGGAAAACCAACGTCTGGACCTGATCCTCCTGACCATGAGTGTAACGGCCCCGTTTGCTGCAGTTTTCCCTGAGTGAACTTGGACTGAAGACGCTCTAAAGTCTTTAATCCCTCCCCACAGAGTCTGCACAATGAAACTCTGCTGCATTTTATTACTCAGATGTTGGATCGAGTCCACGGTGCAGCAACCTTTACTGAGATTTGATCAACTTAAACTTTCTTCAGTAATTTCAGTACTTAACCATTTCTTTAAATCTTTAAATCCCTATAGACGGTCTTGCATGTATGTGTTTGGCTCAGAGAATTTGTCTGCAGATGTTGGTTTTCCGCAGACCCTAAGAGGTCAAGGTGCCCACATACGAAGTGACTGCTGCATCTGAAGGTTCGGAGCTCACTCTGAAGGACTTAAATGACACCAAAGAGACAACAGCGAAAAAAAAATACAAAGAGAAAAAAGCAACCGCAAAAAATGGTAGTTTAATAGCTGCTAAGAATGACTTTGTTGATCTGCAGACTTCTCATTTCCAACGGTGCAGCACGTCTTTTGTTACCTGTGTTTGTGGATGAGAGCGTTGAAGGCCATCCCGTCTCTCCAGCTGGTGGTGAAGTTGTGAATGTTGACGTTGGGATAGCTGGACAGGAAGAGCAAATCACAGCTCACGGTAAGAGAAACAAGTGACGCTGCCAACAGGGCTGAGGGTCAAGGATTAGTGTGAAGTTTGGAGAAACAGGAAGTGTGACGACGTGCATCCTCTCACCCTGCAGTCTTCATCTGACACCAGAGCAGCAGCGCATCTTTAGCTGACTTCTTCTCCTTGTTGTCCTCAGTCTCCACACTGATGTCCTGGATCTGAGACACACGGAGAAACACCGTGTCAGTACCGGCCTGCCGCACTACAGCACAGTCCACGTTCAGTCTGTCAGCAGACGTTCCCCCGAACATAAAAACATCTGGAATGTTCTTAAATGTGGCAGATGAGCTACATTTTGTTTGTAACATGAACAAAGTTTCTGACATTCTGCCTAAATTACTGAGCGTAACATGAACTGCAAACATCATTTTCATTAAATGTTGTCACAAAGATGATACTAAAAAGAAATGAAGGACATTAAAACAGAAAATGTTACAGAAACATTCAATAATTATGCTAAATATGAAGTGATGACAAATTTAATGCGGCATAAAAGACTGGGTTTGAAAGTTTACAGTTTATGCAGAAATGAGGATTTCATTCAAACAAATTCCGAAGCGGCGAACGCAGCATTAGGCCTACGATCAAATTAAAGCACAAACCAACACAGACGTGGGACACAATGATTGTATGTTAGACACACACACACGTCCTTCGTCCAGCTGCACACGTGCATGAATGTGCCACCGTCCACACTGAGATTCTCACCTTTTAAAAAAAAAGTCCATATTTCCAAAATAATGAAGGAATGTGCTCCCATCTTCCCTTTGTTGATTTCTAAATTATTCACGTTGCAAAAATGTCCCTTTTGTTCTAATAATGTATTCATTTCCTATTTGTTTCGAGAAATCTCTTCCTTTAGATGCCATATCTGTCCATACAAGTGCTTTCATATTTTGAAAATTACCTCACTGTCTAATGATGGTCCTTCTAAAACCGACCTCACCGTCTTAAAACAAGTCGTCGTGGAAATGGTACAAGAGCGGAGAGGCGTAAATCTCACCTTCATTGAATGACATCCACGAGTTTCAGTCTGACAGAATCATGAACGACATCTGAGGCAAAAATCAGCAACATCCACTGCAGCTTTTATCACAAACACACCCTGCGATCCTCCCGTCGCTCTGCTGCATTTCACCCTCGTTCCTCCACCCACGGATTTAAAACCACTGAAAAGAGTTTTTTAATCCTCAAGGCTTAAAAAAAAATCCAAATCCTTTTCACCCATTTCCCCAACTGTTCGCCGATGACGTTATCCCTCCGGTGACACATCGAGCCCATGAACATACAGTGAAACCACATTTGCGGCGTTTGTCTGAGCATCATTTCCGTCATTAAAATTAAAAGGACCTTAAAATAATAAGTCAGTTAAGTGACAACACTAAATCTTTCACTTAATTACTAAAGACTTAGTGATTTCGTGGTCACATTTCTGGGATTATGATGGATTTAATGACGACTCTGCTTTCACATCTGCAGAAATGATTTGAAACCTTGTGAATTTTAGGTGCCATCGATTATTATAAGATCAACACTGAGATCAACAAAAGTCGGGTAAATCTACTGGATGGCTTCACTGGGTTAGTCGAAGAGCTTCAGTGTATCACACAGATTAATATTTGGGCTATTTTGAGCCAGTGACTCAACTCCACTAGCACATGAAAAATCCACCTTCCCTGAATGTCAACTTTCTCTTTCTGGGATCGAAAACAGCGATGTAACCCACTGTGGAAGAATCTCCCCAGCCAACAGGCAGGAACATGTGTCAAAACCTGTTTTAGTGACACGTGATCTAGTAGAACCTCGGCTGTGACACTCTAACGTGGACGCTAAGAGGAACGCGCCGTTTGAGACGTGTGGAATCACTGGGAGGATAAATAGTGACAAACACGAACCAGAGCTTAAGAATAACGGCCAAGCGGTAGAATCATTGATGTCTGCCCCTGAATTTGAACATGAGTGACTTATGATTTAGGCAAGAATAACAGCCCCACAGAGGCCACATTCACTCATGTTTGTCATGTGACTCATGTCCGAATGCAAAATATCAAGAAGGCCAAGTGAAAGTAGGAGGTTCAGCCCTCTAAGACGAGCATATGTGACAAAATGTACCCAAAACTAATTTCCTCTGAGCAGGCGGCTCTGACAATTGCTCGAGCGGCTGATTTACCTGGAAGCGGAGGATGATTGTCCAGATGAGGCCCAGTGTAAGGCGGTGGTTTCCGTCTACAATGTCGTGGGAGCCCATGTTCTCTAGGTGAACCCTCTGCTCCTTGAGGAACTGCAGAGCCTTGTCCACATTCTCCAGGCAGTGAATCCGCATCCGACCCTTGGTGGGTTTGGGCTGAAACAAAAACACAACTCTGTTTATTTACAACCTTCAGGAACCCGGAAGAGTAAAGTGGTTCATGCCGGTTTACATAAACACGAAGAAGAAGACGACAGCTGCACACACAGCTGACCGCTTTCAGAAGTCACACACTGCGTTTTGACGCTTTCCTTTCCCGAGTGAAAGTCTCACTAGTGTAAGAGATCGGATGGACGACATTTACAGAGGTCACACCAATTCACGTTAGCTTATCTGAAATAGTGGGAGAGATGTCACACAGGCAAAATTCTATAGCAAACAGCGTATTCAAATAAATAATAATCTAAAGCAACAACCGGGCAGTTTGTGGCGAACCACAGGACTGTGGTCCGCTGAAGTCTCCCCATCCTGCAGAGGCAGTTTCTAGTCAAATCCAGCACCTCCGACTAACTGCTCTTCAAACTATTCCTCGTTACAAGGGAAACGGTTCTTAATGGTTGGAGCGATAAGCGGAATACAAGCTAATAAGTGACCCCCACTCACCTTTAGCTGCAAACATTTTAACTTTAGGGAACTTTGTTGATCATAGTAAATCAATTTTCATGTCCAAACCCTGAAAAGTTCCAGCGATCACTAACCAAATGATTTTTTTCCCCATTTGAGCATCAACGACCAGCTGCGAACGTGCAAGTCTGCAGTTACAGCGATGTCAGATATTGTGGCAGACCAGGTTTAATATTCGTTACACCTCCCTGCACTCGGACGTTTTACCCGTTTTACCCGTTCACCTGTAAATGACGACACTAAATCACTTTGAGTGTGGGGGGGCTGCTGAAGTCAACTCCTTCTCGCTCACGCTCACGTTCAGACTTCGAGCTGTTAGCTGAGCTGATCCCAAATGTCCCAGCAGACACAAAACGACAGTAATAAAGCAGCTCGCTGAGACACAAATGAGACAAGCACACTGTGGGCTAACGCGGCTCGTTAGAGGACGGCGCTGCGGAACCCGGCACCGGTAGGCGTCATCCTCTCGCAGGAGCACGAGCTACAAATGGACTCGGAACAAACGACGTCTCGACTTTTTTGGCAGCGCTTCACATTCCTATGATGGACTGTTGCTATTTGGCTGAGAGTCGTCTCCATTGTTGTCCACAGGACGTCCTGGAGGACACGACCTCGCTGTTCTAAGACTGGGCTCCACTGTGATGATTGATGGCGATGATAGTAAAATATTAAAAAGTCCATCTGTTTCTCAGCGGCTGTGTTTAGATTCACACATGCAGCCGCAGTGTTTCTGTCTGCGTGATACATGGAGGATTAGATCCACAGGATGTTCCGGAGGAGCGGGCGGCGAGGCCGAGCACTGACGCAATCGCCGCTGATGTGAAGGCGATAACACGCGCGTCCAGCTGGTCAGTATCTGCCTGCAGACTGACTCCAGCTTCACACCTGGATGTGAGCGAAGGAGCAGTTTGCACCATGTTCAACGTGACTTAGTTTTATTTTCAGCTCTTATGTCTTTGTGCCTGTCAGGACGAATCAGCAGTTGGAAAACGTTCCTCTGAACGACGCCGACGTGCCTCAGACGAACATTTTTTAATCTGTAAATATATAAATCAAGGCACAAGAGCAGAGCCGTCCACACCACACGTCCTCTGTCCCACACTAACACTGCTGTCTTTGCCTTTCCTTAGTGATTCAGGATCTGGACCAGAACCAGATTATTCTGGACTGTTGTCTGCTGAGGCACAAACCCAGCGAAACCACAGGTTCAGCGAATCACACGAGTCACGATCAGAGCTGATCCGCAGCAGGAATTTCCATCACGAGAAGCTGTTTTTAGACAGAACGGAGACGCTGTGTCACGCTGCGGACGGAGGTGGGGACTTTTCATTCTCGCCCTCAACACCTGCAAAACGCGCTCGCTCTTTGGAAACGCGCAGGATTCCGTCACACGATTTGTTCTTGCTTGATTTTTGCTTCGGAGCAGCATTAACAAACTGTCGTGGGCTCTGACATGGCGTCCTTGACTACGAATGACTCGTGACGTCCAAGAGCGTCTTTTCTTAGGACAAGTGCTCAAACATGTATTTCGTGTGTGTCAGTAATATTTGATATAACTACAACAGTAACACTGACTTTTGCCGCATTAAACCCATTTGACTGACTCGATAGGAACTAGTTACTTGACAAAGTTTTACAGAAAACGAGCTCAGAAAATCAGCCCCATTGTTATTATTGTTTTTAATTTATGTCTGATTATGAGCAGATGATCCTGAATAATTCAACGTAAGATCAGTTCGTGCTGTGCAGACCGCTCCCGTTTAAACAAAAGTCTGGCTGAATATACGCTATGAGGAGTGTAAGATTTGAGGGTATCGATGCCTCAGGAAAGTCCTGAAACTTTCGGGCTGTGCAGCTTGAAAACAGACGCTCGCTCTCAGATTCTTTAGCTGCTTCTGGAGGCGTTTTGGCTCCGTGTAAAGCCTCAAAGTTACTCAATGACTTCTTTCACAATCTGACACCCCCCCACTCTGTCTCCCACTGTTATTCCCCTCGTCCATCCTGCTCGCCACTTCACTACCAATCGGCTTCTCCATTTTCACCCATTCTTTATTCCCGGGTCTCTGCTCTGACACGCGAAGAAACTGTAAAAGTGAAATATCCAAGGCATGAGAACGGACATCAACGTGAAGTGCTCAGAGAAGAGAGCACAGTTCACTTCCTGGCTGACTGTGAAGCTGTGTTGTCTCTGTCTGTGGGTGTTTGACAGGCTGTGAAAAGGCCGGATGAAAGCGGAGAGCCCAGAGCTGAAGAGGCCAATGAAGAAGAAGAGCGTTTGGCTCGTGGCACTGGAAGTCACGGGGGGGTGGGGGTGGGGGTGGGGGTGGTCTTTCAGTGAGAGGATGAGCAGAAACGTGCAGCGCTCCGTGTTGCCGGTGCAACAGCAAACACACCAGTTTTCAATCTTCCATATTAAACGCCAATTCTTGTCAGTGGTTTGAACAGACTGATGCAGAGGGGACGGCCGGGCCACAGAGGGGGGGCAACTGCACAAACAACGGCTCATGTCCTGGACTTTCCAACTAGTGGGACTGTTTTTTGGAATTGTGTGTGTGTGTGTGTGTGTGTCTAAACGCTACTAAAGCCACGTTAATACTGATGCAGTGTTGCACTGCGTCTGTGTTAGAGTCATAACTTAGGTGAGGAAACGCTGCGGTGTGTTTAGTTCTGGACGTGTGTTACGCTGCACATCCAGCAGCTGACTGGGATCGGATCCTGTTTGTACAGTCTTCGTTTTCACCGTTCTGCTCCGCTCCCCCCGGCTCTTTTTTGCTTTTGCTCCATTTTTGTTTCTCATGTTACATTTGAGCTTTTGTTCCAGTTTTTCCATAGTTGTGTTGAATCAGTCGTATTGTTTTTCAGGGATTTTTAAAGACTTTTCTGTAATTTGATTTGGGTCTGATTGCTGTTGGTTCTTCTTCCTTTTTCCTTAAATCGCTTTTTTCCCGCTTTTGCCCCTTTTTCAACTCTTTGGGTGTTTTTTTCTCTTTGGATCATTTTTAATCCCTTTTTAATCACTTTGTCCCTAAGTTGAGGTCAAACAAGAGATATTTGCACTCAGAAGCTCTGGCCTATAGGGGCCCTCTGACCTGGGCCTGTGCCCAGTAAACCTGCTCCGTAATCCATCCGCGGCTTTACTCCCAAAAAAGACAAATGTGTACGACAGCAGGGAGGAGATATGAAAGACGTCCAACACATGAGGACTTTCAGTCAAATGTTCCACGTCAGCTCCTGCACCTACCAGTCTCTCTCCAGACAGGACCTCCAGCAGCTTGATGAGCATGCGTCCGTCCCTCAGGTCCATGTAGAGGTCGGTGATCCGACAGGACACTCTGGACAGGTGCGAGTTCACCCATTTCGTGAAGGTCTTCTTCTGCACCGCCTCACGCTCATCTGGACCAGACACAAACAAGAGACATTTGGGTCAGTACCGGGTCCACAACACAACAAAGTCCATCAAATGAGCGCGAGAGGCGGCTGAAAGCTTTGCATGAAAGTGCACGTGGAGTTTGGCCTGAGCAGTCAGAGTGCTGCTGATCTCTGCAGGTGTGTGTGGAGGCGTATGTGCTTCCTCAGTGTGTGAAAGGGTGAGGTTTCCTGTGTCAGAGAAAACACACCAAATCTAAATCCCAGCTGTAAATATTCTCGCTCAAACACACACACACACACACACACAGCAGATGAAGTTCAGTCTGATGGCTGACACCTGCTGTCTGCAACATAACTTCATTTCAAGTTGATTTCCCTTTGCTCTGATGATGGTTGTTACTGCTCACACACACACACAGTCAGACAGTGTGTGGGAGTTCGTGTTTTCTCAGATTAACCCCAAGGATTTTTTACTCTTACTCCTGCCTCTTCATTCTTCCTAAGAGATTTTCAACTGCAGTCTTTTCTCTCGATTCTGAATATTTTAAGCGGCACACAGATAAAGACAAAGGTCAAAGTTCACAGCACGTTGAAGACACTGAACTTGATGAATCTCAAGCTGCTTTGTCCAGATTTGATCTTTTACACGTGTCACAAACGACAGGAGATGTGTCTGACACGTCTTAAATAGTTGGTCTGGTTCAGGTGAGGGGTGGCGCCTGGGTGGCGTGTGCAGGAGGCAGGAAGTGAGTCCAAACGTGTCACATTTCGACACACGAGCTACGGTTTTTAGCAGTTCTCTCAGGTTAGAAGGTGCATGTTCCCAGTGCAGAAAACGAGATGGGAATAAACTCGGTTTGACCCCTGGAAGGAAACTGGACACACACACACACACACACACACACACACACACACACACACACAGAGCTGATAAGGTCCCTGAATGTCTCACACATGCAAACAAACACTCATAATTCCACGACCTCCAGTGTGTGTTAGTGTGGAGCTGCGGGACAATAGCTTCAGTGTTGAACGACCTTCGCTCGACACAAACACACTGTGGAGACTTTCTGATATCAGACTGGTGCAGCTGGGAATCGGCCACAAAGACGCCACGGCGTCTACACTCTGTCACTCGGCCCACTGAGAGAAGCAGAGTTTTCAGGACGATCAGACTGCAGAACAGCCTGAATCTGTCAGATCGTGTCAGACGACTCAGGTTCAAGAAAGTTCAACAGTCTTGACACAGACAGTGATACTCGTGCGGGTGCTGCTGGTCAGTGTCTGGACAGTTTTTGTTCAAATGCTTCAGCACTTAAAACCATCCTCCCACAGCAGAATGAAAATGTTACGATGGAGCATTCAAAGCAGTTCAGTGATTCTGCGCCGTTTGTGGTTCGTTTAGGACGGGCTGTGATTGTTCTTGGGTTGTGTGTCCCAGGACAGAATCCTGAAGGAGTCAACGACGAACTGCTCAGAAGGAGAGTGCGTGTAGACGGCCTGATCACTTTTAAACCTCCAGCTGTCTGAAGTGATGAGGGAGAAGAGCTTAAATCTGAGTCAGAATCTGGAGGAAACGTGCACGAGCTTGTTTTGATATCATCTATACTGAGCGATGGACTGATTCCTGTGGTGTGTGTAGATGAGGACGTCGTGCTTCCGGCTGTGTGTGCAAAGGTTTGCAGTGTTGTATGTACACTGCAAATGTGTGTGTCTGCTTTTGTTACATGTTGGGGGCAAAACCTCTACACACTCATGTGACATGTAGAGGAGCAGCCTCAGTGGTTAGGGGAAGGTTACAGGCCAAAAAGGAATGTAAGTCGGTTGGAAGTTCTACTTAGTGTGTGTGTGTGTGTGTGTGTGTGTGTGTGTGTGTGTGTTGGGCTTGGACATGAGTGTGTACCCCATCACTTCTGCTCTCCTGTTGTCCAAATGTGAACAAACTCTTACAAGCTACAGATACTTGCAGCCTTTGGCCACTGATTTCCTGTGACACGTCTCATGTCTCAACTCATCTGTGGAGTGAAAGCATCAAGTCCTGCGTATCATACAGTATCTCTCACATTAGGAAATCGCTGGTATCTGGCCAAAACTTCTCAGAGTCGCCTACTTTAAGGAGCTGAGGCCTTTCATCCACACTCACAACTTGAAGAATGACTCTTATCTCTGCTGGTACTGCGGCAAGTGCTGACAGGAGGGAGACGCGCTTCAGCAGCAAACAGGAATATAAGCCAATAAAAATGATGTCTCCATTAAAAAATTTAATCCGTTTTGATGCAAAAGGAAGCGCACGCTCACACCACTGCAGCAGTAAAAGCTGGTTTGGCGTCGTTTAGCGCTGAGAAAGGAGCCGCGTGTCCCACTGCTCTGATCTACACCAACCTCCTTTTCACTCGTCCTTCATTCTCAGACGAGGACGCGATCCAAAATACCTGACAACACAAACAGTCTGGACACAGATTCATTAGATAAATATTGAGTTGGACACCGTCTTGTTGAGTAATTATCTCCATGACATGAAATCCATTTCGGATTACTGCGCTGCAATTTATTCTTATTTACTGACTGAAATACACAGCCATAAATCTGCTACGGGCCCGTATGGACCTTGCCGCTTTATCGGTGGAGCTCTGATTTAAAGTTCACATCTGTTCTCCTCTGTCGCTCTGTGAACAGCAAGAGGAGGTCAGAATGAGGGAGTTCTGTGCCGGCTGTTTTACGACAAACCAGTCCAGGATTCAGGGCCCCGAGGAACATGCTCAGCCCCTCAGGTGTGTCTGTGGACAGGGAGGGAGGTTTACCTGCTGCCATGTTACTTTTGGCTCAGACACACTTGAGGTTCTTGTGGGATTTGCAGGTTTGTCTGATAATCTGTGACGGATGGAGGAACGTGTGAACGGTCCAGGCCTTCGGGTGTGTCCTCACGGCTATTTGGGCCAACAGTGTCCGCCAGTGAGTCTCATCTGAACAGTGCAGTGGACTCATGAGCATTTTACCATTTTTCCAGCAAGTACTAGAAGCAAAACCGGTTGACGCCTGTATCAGTACTCTGTGGACCAGCTAAAATGTCCTCACAACAATGGTATTAGTACTAAACGTGTCCACAGAAGACTGAGAAGACGCCCACAGCTGAGCACAACTCAATGTCGGTAACAAATGATGATTCAGTACCGCTGCTGTGAGGAGACTTTAGCTGGTCCACACGCTTCTTGAGGGCCAGGACTTGGTTTTAGGGTCAGAGTTAGAACTAGGTTTGGGTTAGGGGCTGGGGATTGTAATGTCAACGGGTGTCCTCACAAGTATAGAAAGACATGCGTGTGTTTCAGTGGAGCGAGAAGAGGAGACGGTGCTGAATGAGTGTTCTGTACACACACACACAGTCAGAGGATGACCTTAACCCGAGCCCGAGGACACACACACACACACACACACACAGTCAGAGGAATGTACGGCCTGAACATCATGTGAGGTGCATCACTGCAAGTATCACTGTCTCACAAACAACAACAACACACAGGAGAATTGTGATGCATCATGGGAAGTCAAGGTCGTGACAGAGCAAGAATGTTCATCAAGAGTTAAACTGAAGACAGAAAAACTGAGGAAACTAAATGTAGTAAACAAATGAAGGGAAGGAAAGGGAGAAATGAGGCAGAAATAAAAGTTTTAAATATGTAAACATAAAGGAAGAAGTGATGGAATCAGGAGAGAAAGGAAAAGTTCACGAGGGCAAATAGGAGAGGAGAATTTAGCACGGAAAATGAAGTAGACAAAGTAAAAGGTGAAAAGGAAAGGAGTCAACGAGGTGGGAAAGAGAGATAAGGCTGCGATCAAGGTCCAGACTGACCGTCTTTGGGAGAACGGTCTGCCTGAAAGACTCACTCAGGGCAAAATTAACCCACACACACAGTCCAGACAGTTCAAGTTAATGGGATTTGGGCCAGAAATAAATCTTTAGTTTTTATCTTCATCCACACACTGTTGACATCTACACATCCTCCGTGTGTGTGTGTGTGCACACACATATGTGCACACACACACACACATGTGCACACACACACACACACACTTCCCAATAGACCTAAGAGAAGAGGAAAAAAAGATTGAATGAAGACAAGAAGGACGAGGAAGAGCAGTCACTTCATTATGATCCAGACGCCAACGGTCTGAACAACAACAACCGTTAAACGGACGTTTTTTTGTCAACAAATGATGATTCTTAGTGTTGACGCATCATCAGCTCTTCATTTAGAGTGTGAAACAGCAGAGTCCCGTCAGCTGCTCGTTTCATACGCTGAAAACACGCGTGTGATACAGAAGGACGAGCCCGGAAAGTCCGTCAGTCGCCGGTCAAAGACAGACGGGCCTGCGTCCTTTCAGCTGCATCTCCAAAGCAGAGGGATGTTTTGCTGCGGTCTCGCTCAAACTCGCAGTCTCCAAAACCCGGACAGGTTCTGGTGGACGGTCTCCGTGTTTCATGAGCCTTATTATTTAAATAGTCGTGTTTATCGGTTATTATTTTTATTTTTCTGGCTGTTTTGTATCTGGTTTACCTTTTTATCAACTTTCAATCCTCTGTAACGCACTTTGAACGGCATTCATCTGTGAAATGTTTGGCATAAATAAAGATTTGAATCACACCAGTGAATGATAGTGGACGATTTCTATATTGTTTGTTCTGGGATGAACTTTTACACAGTTGTCAGTTTATTAGGGACACCGAGCATAAACTACAACAGCCTGAGAGCAAATTCTGCATGAAGATGAAAACGGCTTTCAGTAGAAAAAACGTCCAGGAGCCGAAAAATGTCAGTATCAACGTCAAGGTGATGGGAAGAGTCGTGAAGACTTTTGAACAATAACACCCAGAGCGGGTGAGATGTCAGCTACAGATTTAATAAAAACTCACTGTAGGTAAAGACAAGTATCATATCAGAACGATCATCGCCCTGGTTCCGAAAAACTCGACTGAGGCGTCACATGGTTTCTTGGACATTTGAGGAACCGCTAGCGGCACAGACCTCCGGCATGTTCTGAGCGTGTGACCATGTTTCTCATGGAGAAAATCACTTCCTGTCCTCTGTGCTGCAGCAACGGGCGTAAACAAGCGCTCAGTGTTTTTTAATCAGAAATGTGCAAACTGTGTTTTCATCTGCAGTTTCTCAGATGACAGATTAACTGCATTTCATAAACCACAGATTAATCATTGATGAGCTGCAACTGAAGCCAAGACTGTCGAGTGAGTGTGTTACACAGTCCGAACATATCACACATCTGTTTCCACTAACACACACACACACACACACACACACACACGCTCTGTTCATTCTCCCATGTCTGTGCTGTGTTGCCAAATCCAACCCAGTTCTGGGCCGGTCATAGTTGATCACATGACATTAACCAAACACACACACACACACACACACACACACCATCACGTAGCCTTATCAAAATACACACTTCCAGTTTTGCAGTTCCAGGATTCCTGCATTCCTGATCTCCCACAGGAGGAGCAGGGAGGCCGCCAATATTACAGTTACTGTGTGTGTGTGTGTGTGTGTGTGTGTGTGTTTTCACAGTTGGGGTAAAAATCCTCGTGTTCGAGGCTCCGACTGAGCTGCATTTACTCGATGTTCAGCTCTTTTCTGTTGTCTGACAGATTTATTCCAAATCACGAGAGAAATGAAACAGTATCTAAACTCTGTCCTTCGCAGCACTTTGTCCGTCATTAATCCACATGCTGACGTTCCTGTTTCTAACATTTCTTGTTTTCTCAGCCTTTATTCAAAAAATCTTTATATTCAAACATTATCTGTCTGACTAGACATGTTTGCTTTTTTCTTTCATCAGAGTATATTTTATTGAACACAGTCTGCATATGATTCATTAGCTAAACCATACGATCTGCTGATGGTTTTGTGTGTGTGTGTGTGTGTGTGTGGGGGGGGGGGTTGTTCATTAAACACAATGAACAAATCTGCACATGAAAAAGCGTCTGAGCGTCGGAACCAGCAGGAGACCAATCACAGCACACAACAGTGAGTCTGTCAGGGCCTCAGCCAATCACACAGGCCATTGTTGCTGCATGCGAGTAACGCACAGCGCTGCCGTGTGTCTCGGTCAGAGGATCCGGGACCTGAACAGAGGACTATTCAGACGACTTATCGGCCTGTTAAACGGGCTGAAGCCGTATGTCCTGTGGCATTTCCAGCCAGAACTGGCTGAGAGACAAAGTGCTTCAGTTCAAGCATTCCAGCTCTTCCGACAACACAACACACGTGGGACTGTTTGTGGGGGTCCACCCCCCAGACCTGCCTCTGGTCCAGCCTGGCATAAGACCGCCGACTGGTGCCCCCCACCACCACCCCGTCTCCATCTCTCTCTGCCAACTCAACGTCTCCTGGTCTCACGCTTTTGTTAGTTTCCTTCAGCGACATCGTAGCTGCACCTACTGTTTCCTCCACCAAACTGTCAAACACTGACCATCACGTCCAGGTCGTCCACATTCTCGCCGATATTAAACAGAGAAAACTGGAGTCGCGTCCGGCTTAATATGATCAGTAGGGAGCTGATTTACTTCCTGAACCTGGTTTTCTTCAGAACAGCGGACAACAGGTTATATTTGATTATCTCCCATCAAAACCACTAAACTAATGTTCTTATCACTTTGAGTCATCTCAGAATTGTAGGCTGTTGATTCAAACTGAAGCATCGTGTTAGGAAGCAGTTTTTTACTAAACGCATCTTTCACATGCATCTCAGAAACACTTCTGCTGCTTTGCACCTTCTACGTGGCTTCGGATAAATGCATTTATCAAATGATTTGCGTTTAATCCGGTGGCTGAGATTTGAGCTCACTTGCTGCTCACCCTCCACACTCGCCTCCTGCATCTTTCTCCTACGTCACCCTCATCTGACTTCATCTCCAGCCACGACCACGGAAACTGCTCGAATTTCTTAGAAAAGTGCAGCATCACTAAAATTCACCTTGTGGTCACCTGGTCAGTGCGGCAATATGGGAAGAGACGCCGCTTCAAACTGTCTAACGGACGAGTTAAAAAGTCATTTTTGAGAAGTAGGACTGGATGTTTTAGTGTTTGTGTTTGGGCTGGTACGGAGCTGCTTTGAGCAGCTACAGAACATCACATCTGGGAACTTGTCACTAAAAATTGAGCTTTATTAACCATAACTAGCTCCTGCTTGCAGTGAGCCTCCAGTTGTACAGATGACTGTCAGTGGACAGTGACAAAACGTGAAGGTGTGGCTATTTTTGGTAAATACTTTCATTTACAATCATCATTAGCGATCATGACACCATCATTAAGTGTAACACACTCGCGACTGGATGTTCACATCCTCCCTCACATAAAGTCCCAGAAACTAAACGGATCTGGCTTTGCTCCGTCTCGCACACACACACAGTTCACGTTTACATCCTTGAGAAAAAGCAGCTGCTCCCTCACAGGCAGATCCTGTCACACATTAACACATTATTAAAAGATGCATTAGACAAATATCTCTCACACACACACTCACACTCACAAAGCAGCCGAGCCCGTTCAACACTTACACTTACATTCCAGCAGCAGGTCATTACAAAACGCCAGACAGGAGATAAAATGTATCTGACGCAAATACATATTTTCACTTGTCACACCTGCTCCGGCTGAATCGTGGGGATTAAACTCTAAGCCGTGATCACACACGTTTGTGTTTTTTGTTTGAATCTCGGCCTGCTGTTCCCTTCTGGCTCAGACAGCTGAGTTTCTTCCTCTCCCTCATTCTGCTAACTCGGGCGTCTCAGAAAAACCCAGACTTAAATTACAAACTGGCAGCTTCTCTACACCAGCGAATGAACGTCTGCAGGTATGAATCCACAGTCACCGTGTTCACTGCACCACAGTGTTTTGTCTTTATTACGGCCCCATGACTCAAATTCCTCATTGCTGAGAGAAGTGAGCGTGTGTGTGTGTGTGTGTGTGTGTGTCACAGTGATGCTAATGAAACAGCGTCGCTGTGCCACAGACGTGCAGATCATCATGATCTCATAACTTTCTTCCAGTATCACAGGATTCATTTCTCCAGCCGACAGAGTGAAGCTTCATTTCATCCGGAGCTGCAGGTCACAATCATTAACAACCGGAGCGAGAACACTGACGATAACCTGGTTGTTCCGCGCTCGGGACCTGTATCCAAAGATGTTCGGCACTTTGAAATGACATTATGTTTCCTTTACAGTGCCACATTAGTGAGCTTTAAAAAAGCCATGATGCATTTACACAAGTCTGAGGCCCCACGGAGCTCACTGGGTTTAAGATGACTCAAGGTTTTTGGAAGCTACAGTCGCAGACATTGATTCAGACAGATGTTACAGTTCGTTCTTGTAGGTTCCACATTTCCTCTTCGTGTCCCTGCCGCTGAGCCACGGTGGATGGACAGAAGCAGAAAGAGGAAACTTGTGCTAAAAGCACCGACTGAACGCAGGGTGGAGAGCTGCTGCATTTCATCAGCAACCAGACGAAAAAGTGAATTCTGCATTTGTTGTTTGCACTGACTCTGTGCTCAGCACTGGGAGATTCAGTCACTTAATCAAGGGAGAAAGTGGAACTAAAGGGGAGAAAAAGAAAAGACAGGTTCGACTTTCAGCTGACACCTGGATGGAAAAGTGCAACTTGACGTATGGACAGAAATAAAAAGTTAAACCCAGTTTGGATCCACTTTTCTTTGCAGCTGCAACTGTAAAGGACGTTTCTTTGGACTCCGGAATACGAGTCAAAGTGTTTCACCTAAGACCAACCAGCTGCACACGTGCAGACACCCCGACTCACATTTCACTTACAAACAACTCAACACTAGAAATACAAAAAATAACACAAAGATTTAAAGAAGTTCTGGATCCTAAACACATTTGTGACTCATCCCAGTAAATCTGCAGCACAATGAGCCAAACATCCATAGATGAGGAAAACAAGAAGACCGGCAAAGATGGCGCGTCCCCCCCCACTGTGAAAAGTGTGCTCAAAAATACAAAAATATTACCATGAAAAATTTGTTGGCCAACGACTGAAGTAAAATAAAGAAGATCAGCTTCTGAAGAACAAACCAAAATTTAATGTGGAAAAGGAACGAAAATGCAGGTATTAATGCAACGTCCGCATCAGTCCATCACCTGAAAGCTCTCAAAAGCTGATTCAGCATCTTCACAAATATGACGCTGAACAACGGCAGCACAGAGACGTTTCCAGAAACACCAGGTCATTTAGTATCAAAGCTCTGACAAACTGATCTCACTGCTGAAGTCAAACCAGGAAACAGGATTTTAGTCAAAATGTGAGCAAACAGCGTGAATAACTGAAGTGACTTTCCAAAAACCTCAGGATAAGACAGCGCCTGTAACCATGGAAACCATACAGAGATGGTGACAGCTGTTAACCATTATAAAGCATACATATATTAAATACATACATTAAAAATGTGGGATAATAAATATGTTTTATCGGCTAAAATTTGAACTAACAAAAGGTCAGAGTCAAATTTCACTTTAATTTACATTTTTGCCAAAAGTCTGAATTAAATCCGCCTTGATGGTCAGAGACAGAAGGAATCCACAGATGCTGGAAGAAACAAACTGCAAAGAACAGGAAGAAGCAGCAGATTGTGGTCTGCAGCTCATCAGCGCTGGAATCATTCTGGTCTGGGTCCAGCCACATAATTCTGATGGTTAGTAACGAAGCCACAGGCAAAGCTGCAGCAGCAGCTGATGTGAGCGCGGCGGTTCGTGGTTTGACAACTTCTCCTTCTGTGAGACACTCCGTGACACTGTGCAGCTGAAAGGCTGAACCCCCGAGGACACACACACACAGACAGAGGTTATTTTTAGCTCTCTGGGGGTTTTCTCCCTCTCTTGGGTCAGGTGTGCCCCCCCCCTCCCCTCTGCTGTTGTGAGCATGCTCAGTGGCGCGTTGCCATCAAAGACTCATTTCATTACAGATCTGAACGTGGAACACACACACACACACACACACACACACACAGCGAGCTCCTCCTCAGCCTGAAAACACACACTCCTTCCTCCAACACTTACTCATGTCACCTTCTGCACAAACCCGGACAATGACCCCATTCTCTCTCTCACTCTGAATCATTTCCACACTGTGGATTTTTCACTGAGCTAAATCCAAGACAGTCGAAACTATGAGATCTGTCAGAGTCACACTGAAACACAGCAGGTCAAAGTGAACTCACTTATGCACAAATACATTTGATATGACAGGATGAGATCTTCATCTTAGAAACTAGAGGCCGAGATAATTTTCAGAAACTATGACACAAATACCGTTTTTAAGTTGCACTATGACAATGTTCATGCTGTGGAGCTGTTTGTGTGTCAAATATTTGCAATTCTTTGAAAATCTACTTGCCAAATTTTGCTTATAACCAAAAGTAAAAGTACTGTTACTGTTGATTATAATTATTGATGCATTCATGTGTTCATTACACAGACTAATAAACAGCATCTAAACAGATAATAAAGGGATGACGCTGTAACTCAGCTCAACTTGTGAGAGAATGATTTTGAACGTGCACAAACACTATTTACCACATTAGTGGGTTAGAAACGCCTTTATTAGGCTGAAACAGTGAAACGCTCTTTCCTCATCTGTGCCGAGACTCGTGCTTGGAACTGGACGACTTACAGTGACGTGGAGGAGGAGCTCGTCCCGTCTTTGTGTAAGTTTTATCAGGACCAGACCTTTAATTTCACCGACAGGCTGCGGGGAGGGAGGAGGGGCCCTGCAGAAGCTCATGAAACATTGATGAGCTGAAGAAAGAGGAGACGAGGACGACGGAGTGGACAAACACCTTCTCAGACGGAGGGAGAAGCATATTTTGGGCTCATCCCCCCGCCGTTAATCCACACAGAGCTCAGAGGCTCCCAAAGCTCTAGGATGCTGCTGATTGGCTGGCTCAGGAAAACAGGAGGGGGGCTGATGGGAGCAGAGAGAGGGGTGGTGGGCTCGTATTGTGAAGGTGGCCTTGTGTGTTAAATCGTAAGAGAAAGCCTGTGTGTTCCAACAACCCATCGATTCACGACGCGTCACCGGTTTCTGACTCCGTGAACGTGTGAAAAGTCCCAACGCAGAGTGCGGCCCCGCCCTCCTCGCGCTCCACAACAAAGGTTTGGGTGCAGCCACCGGTGGACACGGACAACAGCACTGCTGCGATGCTGCAGGGGAACGGGCTCATATTTCGGTGTCTCTGCAAACCTTTAGTTACGTGACATTAACTCACTAACATCCATCCGGATTCATCGGCTTGTTCCCTCCTCATCAGTCTCCATCTGCTCATTTTGCCCATAATTCATCCCTGCTCCTCTGTCACACTCCAACCGTCCATCCAACCGTTCATCTTTACATCCATCAATCAGTCACCATCATCCCACCCTCATCCTTGGCCTCTACGGGCTCTGGAAAATGCAGAGTACTGAGGAAAGAAGCACAAAGCCGTGTGACGTCTGTACGAGAGACCTCTGCTCTGAGGAAACTGACGTGACTCCGTTCAGTTGGAGGCTCGTCTCTCTCCATAACTGCCCGATTCGAAAAAGAGGACGTACACTCAAATCGCCCTAATGAGGAGGAGGAGGATGTGCTGATCTTCACCTCCCTCCTAAGAGAACTGTGAGGTGCTGCTCTAAACCTCCTGAGCCACACGTGGGACAGGGTGTGAATTTATAGGCTCTCGATCTGCAACTGGCCTCATAGCAGCAGCTCCCAGAACCGTTTATCTGTCTGCAGCGAGGCCTAACCATCAGGGTTTCCTCTTTAATGATTTAAAGTCCTGAGGGTGGTTTCAAAAACCTCAAAGCTTTGTGGGAGCATGTGACAATATTGTTTTCAAGCTTCTGATCTTAGGAAAAATGCTTTCCGAAGGTTTGACTTGCAGAGATTATCAAACACATTATTCTAAACGATGCAGCGCCCACAGCTGCAGAAGCCCTTCACAATCCCATTAAAGTTTTAATGTGCTGGTGAGACTGCTGCACCCACCTGTAAACTTTGGGTTTACGTGTGAGAAATGCTGCTCGCAGGAGTTTGGCGTCAAACACTGCGACAGCACACGGGCTGGTAACTCCACAAGCTTCAGTATCGATGGATCTTTGCAGACTGAAGTGTGACCCTGCTCCTAAATATTACACCGGAGCTCGACTGGCTGTTTTGCAGTTTAGTCACCAACACGACGGCATATTAAGTAAACGCAACATTTTACACAAGTTCCTAAATCAAATGATCACCAACAAATCTCTAATGTGATCATCACGGAGCGTTTAACACCGTTTCTGTTCAATTTTCTTTATTATTAAAACAACAACAACAATCAGCTGGATCAGATTCATCATTCCAAATGCCGGTTCCACCCAGAGACTGAAAGTCATGACGTCAAACATCCCTGAAACACATTCATCCGTTTGCTAAGCTCACGCTGCCCGAGGTTCTGCCCCTACGCTGCTTCCATGTGACGCCGTTGGCTGTGAACTTCGACTGACTAAAAATGTGCAGAGCATCTGAGCACTGTGGTCACCTTCAGGCTTTAAGGCTTTTCTCCCTCCTCGGGCTGGACCAGCACTGCTTTAACCCACCTTTGCTCATCACCACGACCCGATCTATCGCTTTATGACGCTCTAAAGATAACACACTGGATGCTCCACCCTTTTAAAATAGTACACAAACGTCAGATGTGATAAGACGTTTCTATTAATCTCGATGTTCTGGGGGACATTTCTGAGCAGCAACGCCTTTAACTCCGTGACCCTTCGACATCAGCGCAGTGTTCAGGGCTCGTGGGACAAGTGATCGATAACATGCTCATCTTCTCTGCTTACAACTCATCAACCCAAAGCCTTCGGGTTTTAGCTTACAGCACCACGAACCTGCTTCAGCACCTTCCACTTCTACTTTTAGATACGAGCCACTGAAGGTCTCTGCACATCGATCAGGCTGCATCCAAAATAAACCAGCTCCTTCAGCCTTCAGCTAAATTCTGCCAGTAATGAGTCTGTGCTTCATTAGGAGGAAAACTAACTTCATCTGTCCCCTTGACATCTTTGATCTGTGGGTTACTGGCCACAAGCTGATGAGTTGGGACATGAAATCTTTGTGTCCTGCAACAATTTAAATTAAAAAGTCTTCAGCAACTACAGACGTTAAACAAGGACATGTCATCCCCTCTGTCAGTAACCAGGTTACAGTCGGCTGATTTCTGAAGTGGAAACTGGGTTTCTGTTGGAAAATGCTACCTCGACAAGGCATATGTGTGACAAAAGCTGAGTGAAAGAAAGAATGAAAGTTCATACGTCAGGTTCATGTAAACCAGAGAAAGCAGATTTCTCAGAAAACCCCGGCTGCTCAAGTGCATGTGAACACAGTCAATCACTTTCTACCTGCTACAGCAGGTTGTAGGTTCATTAAGACAGAGAAAAAAAACTCCAACATTTCAGGTCTTCAGCCTGAAACTATCATGTGGGGCAGATTGTTCAACTGTTGCTTTAAAATAAATTAAAAGATGCATTGTTCTCAAACCCAGGGCCCGGGTTAAGAGGGGGGTCAGACTGAACGGCTGAGTGGGAGAAAGTCCTAATTTTGGGATGTGTAAAGAAAAACTGTGTCACCTAAAGAGAGACATTCTTAACTGGGACAGAGCAGCCTGATTTAGAACTTCATGTCGAGTGAAACCGATGAAGCCAGGACCCATGAACAAGTAAAACACGACTGTGAATCATTGCCCAGAAACAAATGACCGCCTCACTCCCTTTAATAGCACGTTACAATGACTAACTGGACATTCCTCAGCAGGACGCCGCCCCGGGGAATGATTAGAGAACAAGCTGAGTAAGACGAGGACCTGGGTCACCGGTCAGATCCCACCTCTGTGGGAGAATGTGGGCGTGGGAGCTGCTGCCCTACAGCGAGGCACCGCGTCCCCGGCGGTTTTATCGGCGTGACTGTGGGTGAAGCAGGGCGAGGCTGAGATAAGGTCCGAGCTGCTGACTCATTCACACTCTGATTTCACATTCACACGCTACAACCATTTACCACGAGTCCACATCTGAGGTCAAAGACTAGGAGCCCAAAGAGAAACGCTGCAGACAGAGTTTTTATAATCAAACTTTTCAGTTTTTTTTTTTTTGCTGCATGAATCTAAAACTCCATGCAGATCATCTATGGAGCAGAGACTTCCACAGCTGCGGTTTCTCCTCATTCACACTTTCATTAAGCCTTTGACTCCGGACCCCCTGAGAAGTTGAAATCCAGTTTCTACTGTTTCGCCCCCTTAAAGTCACCTTGCCTGGTTACACCTGAATGCCTCCGTCAAAAAGCGGATTAATTCTTACGCTGCCACCAACACGTCTGTCACGATGCTCCGCACTTACCCTGAAGCTGTTTGAACCTCCCCTCCAGCTGGTTGTAGTTGAACACAGACTGGCCTGAGAATCCAGGGCCAGGACTGGGCCCCCTGGTGGGGCTGAGGTTGGGGCTCGGGCCTCGGCCGGGGCTGGCGACACGAGAGGGCCCGGGGCCGCCCGACGACGGCGACAAGGGGCCGGCGTAGTCTGAGGTTGGGGAGAGCGGGCTGGGGGACAGGGGTCCAGGGAGACTGCTGGTGGCGCTCTGAAGCTCCATAATGAGCCTCCAGAAAGGACGAAGGGAGATTTAGACCCGACAAATCCACAGAGGCATCAAGAAAACACTTCGGGCTGAATTAAACGAGTTCCAGAGTGTGTGGTCCTCTGTGCACCAGCTCAAGTTTCAGCAGGAATGAGGGTGAACTCGAGCTGCAACAGGATGGACTCCTCTGCAGCCGTGCAGAACTCAGCTCCAGTTTCCAACAGGACGGAGTCCAACAGAACAAGTCTCCAGGAGAATAAACGGGTTTCAAGACAATAAACCAACCTGAGATTTAAAAGCCCAACAGCTTCTAATAAAGCAGATAAATAATCCCAGCTTCAGCAAAGGAGAGGGCGAGAGACACGGGCGAGAACCACAGAGTCCCTCTGTCCGGGTTTCACCAGCGTGGAGGCAGGAATCGCTGGCTCAGCAGCCTCACCACTGCATCATGCTTCTGTTTCCCCCCTCCATCTATCAGCGTCTTCACAGACCACACGTGCCCTCTGTTCAGCAGCACACCCGCCGTCCAAGTCGACACGCGGCACAATGAAACGCCGGAGCAGCGGCGGCAGCAGGCGAGAGGTAGAGAATGAAAGCGCGGCTCTGTCCTCCGGTGCTCAGCAGCAGACGCTGAAAACAAACACCTTCAGACAGAGGGAGGGTCGGGGGGAGGGCTCACCCGCAGGAGCTGCTACTCCACCCAGCGGCCAATCAGAGCCCTGCTCCTAGTGGTGATGTCATCGGTTTTTTAGCATGAAGGGTGGAACGCGCTGAGAGAAAGTGAGAGAGAGAGATGTCACGCCGAGGGCGATAAAAAGGAAATCATCGCCTATTTCCTGTTTAGTGTTTTGTAGATTTGTGCTGCAAAAAGTGGAGCCACACAAGCTGGAGCCCAAACCTCAAAGTTTAATTTATGAAACGCTGAATTTATTGATCTTAGATGTTATTGCTTGTTTGTTCCTCACTTGTAAGTCGCTTTGGACAAAAGCATCAAAGTGCCAAATGCCTAAATGTAAAAAGTTTGTTTGTGCAGAAGAACAGCAACATTGAAACAAAAAGGGACAATAGAAAAGTAAAAAGAAAAACTATTAAAAGTTTGTCGTTTTAATTACTGAGTCGGTGAAATGAAAACACTGGACTTGGAGCCAAATCTCAATTAAAATAAAAAAATCTGCAAATTAAGTTTCTGTGGATTCAAAGTCTGTTCGTAACTTTAACTTTTCACTGATTTGTGAAGGTTTTTTCACATAAACTAAATTCTTATATTTTTTGAGCATGTTGTGGCACAGGATTGGAAAATTGTGGATATTATTAGGAATGTGATTGCTGAAGCGGTGCTGAGGTCATAAACCGGCAGCTGCTTCTTCTGTCTAATGTTCTGAAGTTAGAAAAGTTTTAACAGAACGTGTTCGTGTCTGACGGGGAGTGTCGCATTTGTCCGAACAACAAAGATTGTTACTAACAAGACCAACGACGTGGAACGTGAACACACGGTTTTGTCACTTAAAGATGGTGAATTCTGCATGTTGATCCCGGTGGGAAACAGACACAAAGAAGAAGAGAAGAAGAAGTTTCATTGTCCTCCAACTCATCTGGACACTGGCGGAGCAGCAGCTTTACTCTGCTGAAGCTCATTCAGACGGGGTGTGTGTGTGTGTGTGTGTGTGTGTGTGTGTGAGTCGGATTATAACAAAGGAAACAGGGTGGAGAGAGTGTGTGTGTGTGTGTGTGTGTTCGGCTCAGGATCGTCGTATTTTTTCTGAGCTCATCGCTCACACGCCCAAACATCCTGAGCATATCTGAGCTCTAATATTAGAGCCCGTTGTGGACATGTCCTTCCTGTCTGAGCCCTGCCAGCACTTCCTGTTTGATTACGCTCAGTTTTTTGCTGATTTCGGATCCAATTTTCTCCTAGAATAAAAATAAAAACAAAAACAATTTTTCCAACTCTGAAGCTCTTTATTCTCTGCCTGAAAGTGTGTTCTCAATCCTCAAAGCTCCTTCCGCAGACGTTCTTGATTTTGTGCAGAACATGTTCTAGGTGCCTCCATGTGGTCCACCCGCGCTCGTGGACGTCCCAGGCTGCCGTCCTTTTGATCATCGATGGTGCTTTCGCAGACGGCGTGAAAATCTTTGAGTCTGTGCTTGCAGCTCCTTGAACCGTTCTGCTGCTGATGAACTTTGATGACGATGGTTAAGCACAAGCACTCTTTAAATGGTGAAAAACGTGAGGTTTTTGGAGGACTTTTGGACTAAGCGCTTAAAAACGTGCAGTAAATGTAACTTTTCATGGAAGTTTTTTGCCTTTTTAATGTTTCGAGAAAGTTTGCAAAGAAACAAATAACAAGTAACAAATGTCCAGACTTTCCAGCCAAAACTGAACAAAGGAAGAGAATCGCTTCCTGTACGAGCGATCGGACACAGCAGGAGGCGAAGGTTTGAGGACAATACATGGAACAAATATCCACGTGAAATAACTGCACACGACAGTTCAAACCCAGGCTAAAAGAATCAGGGATCCAGTGAAAGTCAGGAGGTCAAAGGTCACAGCAGCATGACATCTTTCCTTCACTACCATGACCCTTGACCTTCTGATTCGAACAGCACCACCCAACTCCACCCAGCATTCGTTTCACTTTCACTCCAACTATTGAAGTAGATCATTCACAGACAGACCAGCAGAATCGGACTTTTGTCTCGTCTGCACGAGGACGAGCATCATATTTATATCTGCTGCGCAACGACAAACTGAATTCGACTTGGAAGCATCGACTTCACGTCTCCTCACACACCAGCTTGTTCAAGAATCAAGAATCCAACGTCGTTACTTTTCCCCGTGTGAAAAGTAGAACAGCAAGGAGCAACTGGCCAAACCCAGACAATAAAGAAATCATCAAACTGCTGATCAATAAGTAAGTGGTTTGTATTTGTTTATTGTTGCCATGGTTTCCCCCCTTGGACTCGTACTGGGAACAGGGCTAGAGAGTTCCGGCCGTAACCCTCATTTGTTGCATCCATAAGTAAAATAAAACCAGATTATCCAAACACGAGCGGCCACGAGTGCGGAGGTCAAAGGTCAGAGGTCGAAGCTAATGGACAACAGATGGAACAAACACTGCGCAGCTGACAGAAACAAACGGACTTCTTTATGTTCGGAGGATCATCTGTGTACGATAACACGCCGAGTCCCGGCTGCACGCCGAGTGTCACGCCACGCTGCCTGCAGTCATGTGGCGTCCTCGTGGCTCGGCTCCTCGGGGCGCACTCGTTCACCGAGCCGCAGTGTGACGCACTGCACGACGACTTAAAGCTTCCTGAACGACCTGATCACGTCTCTGGTTTTACTCGGCAGGATTTTACTCCAGGATTCAAACTTGTGAAGCTGCAGTGCTGAATTTCACACCGGCTCGTCCTCCTGACACACGCCGACATTCCTGCTGCGAGGCCAACATCAGGCCACCGCGGCCATGTTGGAGGACAAAACCGTCCAACTCCTCAACTACGGCGCTGATTTTTGCATGTCACTGTACAGAAAAACATTTGTGTCGTCTCCTTTTCTGCATCTGGTTTTAGCACCGAGCAGCAAATTTTCCACATTCCACAAAATTGTTTAAACTTTTATACTTCAAAATCATATTTGATAGTAAATTGTCCATAGACAACATGTCAATGTTAAAACTGAGAATTTGGGGTTTTAAAAAATATTTGCCGTTTTGATTTTGAGTAAACAAAACAGGAAATGTTGTGTAACGCTAAAACAGCCGGTGAAACTGAACCCGGCATTAATGAGGTCGATCGGCAGCAGGTCAGAATGACGACAAAAAGAGCAAAAGTTCAAAAATCATTTCTTAATGTAAAATTGCAACAGATTTCATCATCTGCGGTTCCCGATATCATTGCCGCATTGTGAGAATTCAGAGAAATCCCTGGACACCAGAGCCACTGAACGGCCTTCGGGCGCAAACAGGCAACAAGGACGTGACAAGTCGGACTCAAATGATTATTTGAGGATTTGTGGATTAATTTTTCTTTTTTTTTTCCAACTGTTGCTACTTAAACTTGAGTTTCCCAGCATGAGTCAAAACACAATGAGAAGAACGAAAGCGACAGGTTTGAGATTAAAGAATGAGGAATAAATGAGGAACGGGACAGAACGATAGAGGAGAAACAGAAGAGACAGAACGAGAAGAAGACAAAGACGTCTTCAGTTCAGCTTTGTTTTAAAAACCTCGCACATTAAAGAAAACAGACACACCAACATTCCCAGCATTCCTCCATCTGAACAGGAAGAGACACACACACACACACACACACACACACACAGAGGAGTGTGTGTGTGTGTGTGTGTGTGTGTGTGTGTGTGTGTGTGTGTGTGTGTGTGTCTGCGGGGGACCTCGACGGTTCCTGGTTCTAATTATTTAGCCGGTGAGTGAATCCATCATCACTTTGAAGCTTCAGTCCACATTGTCGAATCAATACTGTCCATTTCAATTCTTATTAAAGTGCTAGACGTCTCTACATTTCATCCACTGTGGATATAAACACGTCTCTTCACGTGTTATAGAACCGTCCACACTCAGTTCAACTCAACTCAACACAATACTACTTGAAAGCAGCTGAGGACTGTTCAGGGACACGTTTGGGTCGGTACCAGACATGAGCATCGACCGTCTGTCCCCTTACGGACAAACCACTGTGACCTTCGACTTCCTGCCCGGACGGGCTCTCAGTGGTTATTCTGAGCTGCTCACAGAAAGTTACCAGAAACACCCCAGGGCTGCAGCCGAGGTCCAGACGCGAGGACAGACGTCAGGACTGATTCTGCAGCCACAAACAGGAATCGAATCGTGTTTCACAGAGTTAGTGACTTAACCTACAGGAGGCTGCAGACGCCACGTTTCACTGGGGAGAGAAGTGAATGTGGCAAAGGCACACACGGCACAGAGAAAGGAACACACACACACACACACACACACACACACCTTCTGTCTCTTCACTGTAAGCAGATCTGCCTGTGTTTCCATGGTGACTGGTGGTTTTGCGTTTCCCAGGATATCATATGGAGGCGTAACACACTTGGCTTCAGCCTCCCTCTCTCCTTCTTTCACACACACACACACCATAGATGTTTAGCATCACTTTTCAGAAGCCGCAGTATCATTGCAGGTGAGCCAATGAAGGAGGAGCGGAGAGTCTCCATCATGTTTTTAAAAAAAAGAAGTAAATTCATGTAAAACAAACAAAGCAGCAAAACCTCAGACAGCAAAACGTGCGAATCACGTACTAACAGCTTCAGTTTCCCTTTACACGCCAAGTTATATTTCACCTACTCTGAAAATGTCACTTTGTGTATTTGTCATGTTTATTTTTCAAAGAGCACATCAGTGGTGGCAGAGCACACACACACACACACACACACACACACACACACACACACACACACACAGGATCCAAACCAGCACTAATGTAATGTCATCACCCACACGTCCTTCATCCCGCTGAGCTCAGCATGAACAGGAAGAAAGGAGGGAGGAGGAGGAGGAGGAGAACCGGTCACTCAGATCACGTCAGACGGCCGCATGTAAAATAATAATTAAACATTTAAAAAACAAACATTCCTTTTTGTGACACACTGGTTGTTCTGCTGCAGCTTCCAGACAGGAACGTGAAGCATTAACAAAAGAGCGTGAAACGTCCCGTAACAAAGGCAGAAAAACACTGATGAAGGGCGATGACACGCGGTCAAACAACAACGTCTGTCGAATCCTCGTTTAGTCTTTTATTCTCTGCAGCTGCAGTTTGAGCTGAACTACGTTCCGTTCATTTGTTAATGAAATAAAGTGCGTGATCATGAACAGATGGACCCGTTTAGAACTGCTAGAACCGTTTCAAAGTCTTGATGCTGAGTAGAAGGAAAATAAACGTAAACATGTTTTAATACTCAAACACTCATTTCTTATTATAATATTACTCATTAATAATTCTAAACACCTGCCAGCCGGAAACACACTTTACTACGTTTAAAATAGAAGCAGACACACACACACACCATCAGCCTTCTCCTGCAAATTTAACCCTGCTGTGAATTATTTAGTGCAGCGTGAGGCTCCTGAAACAGTCGCCATCGGGATAAAAACAGCAGGCGGACAAAGAGGTAGAGTTACTGTAACTAACACACACACACACACACGCATCGCATGCGCGCAACAAATTATTAATATTGTCCCCTGCTAAAATTAGGACCATGCCAGAATTTCACATAATAATAACTAGCGTTTATAATGAACTGTGCATGAGTAGGTTTATAGCATTTGTATTTCTTCTGTTCATGACCACGGACACAGTGAACACAGGATTAAATCATCTTAAGCGATTCACGTTTCTGCATGTGAAGACATCAGGGGACCTGATGACGATTAATAAATTATATTTCTAACAAAGTACAAAAAAAATACGAATGTGTATTTGACACAGCGTATTAAAATAACTTTAGCTTTTGAGACGACTCATGCAGCTTTTCATCATTAATGTCTGAAAAGTTGTATTTTTTCTGAAGGCCACATCAGTTTGCAGTTACAGCACCTGACCTGAGGAGGGCAGTGACGCCACAGCTCAGAGACACTGCTGCGTCCTCAGGACACACATTTACTGTTACCGCGGTTCCCAAATTGCTTCGTAAATAACCGACTTCCTGTCTTCCAAACACAAACCTGAAAAAAACTGAAAACAATTACAACTAAAGCAGAGGGTCAAAGGTCACAGTAGCCTCGTTAGGACCAGATTTGTTATACGCGGGTGTGAGGAGTCCTGCAGCCTGGACTCACCAACTGTCCAACAGGAGGCAAAGTTTCCCTGTCCCCCCCTTCTGCTCACCAACATATTTTTCCCCAGGAGATGATGAGCAAACTTTTCATTTTGCAACTCGGGCTTTGAGAGGCTGCATTGTTCTCCGTGTTGACACAAACTCCGCGACCCCACAGTTTATGAAAGTGTATGAAAGGGACAAAAACACAAGAACCGAGCTCCGAGTGAAAGACCACAGATCGGATTTTCTCTTCAATTAATCCATGTGAAACATCATGGGAATCAACATTTTAGTCCAATTGTCTGACCATCAAGTACAACCTGACTCTCAATCCTCTCGTTCATTATCCAAATATAAGTGTCGAACACATGTCCAGCTAAGTTCTTCTAAAATAAAATATTTCCAACATGAAACCAAGCTCGAGCTGCTTTACCTGAAGTTCAGCACCTCTGGAAAAACCTGAATCTTCATGGCCATAGTAGAAAATAGGGATTTTTAACAAAAACGTGATCACTTCTTAATATCCGATTTATTTAAAATGCCACATCTACCTTTAACTTTTTACAAACCACAAATTCACCTGGATGTCCGACATGAAGAGACTAACTGTTTGTGGATTCGACCTAAATGACGCTTCACTCTCTGCTCAGCCACAAACATCCTTCCTCCGATCACATCCATCCTACCTGCGAGGGCTTTGATGCGCGAGCGCTCGAACAGACGCGCGGAGCTGTTCTCGTTGTCCCAGTCGTCGGCGTCCCACCGATTGTTGACGCCGTCGCTGTACTGCTGCTGGATCTCCATGTGGTCGTAGTCGGCCGCTACCGACGTCATCTTGACCTCGATGCGTCTCCGCCCCCGCCCCCTCCTTCTTCCACCTGTGGCTGCTGTTTGCGACGGGACCCTCGGACACGCCCCCTCTCACGCACTCAGACCGTCTCCGACTGGCAGGCCAGGAGGCTCGTGCAAAACCTGCAGAGGACAGAGGCGGAGTTAGTAGAGAAGGCTGAAACTGAAAATCAGACCTTTGTCAGCCGCTCACATGGGGACACAGACAGAGGGAGGAAGTGTCCTGCAGGACAAAGTCACAGGAAGAGACACTTCTTCACAGACTGACGGTGTGTGCTGAGGAGTATGAGGAGGACTGACCATTTCTAAAAGTATATTAACCTGGAACAGAAGAGGAAACAGCTCCTCACTGAACAAACTCCACAGAGGAGCAGCAGCCTCAGTCATGTGACTGTCACCCCGCTCTCTGATTGGCTGGAGAGACTCTTTCAGATCTGCACCAAGTGTGTGTGTAAAGTGAGAGACGGGTTCCCTCCTCTGGACACCGCACGCTGTTACAACACACACACAGAGCTTTATTCAGTCTGATTACTCTGCTCATCGTAGGTTAGAAACATTTCTACGTCGTCACAGTCAACTCTAAACTCTATGATTTCAATTATTGATTATTGAGTCATTTAGCATCGTCTTTCAGAATAAAACGAGCCTTAAAAATTACAAAATTCCACGTTGACAGCCTCAGATCTGCTGCAAAAGCAAAAGGTATTTCATCAAAACGTTCCAGATCCTGGACTGTGGGGAAACTGGAACCAGAGGACGTAAAGGTGAAAGCATTAGTTTCCTCACTCAATAAATGAACTGGGGGATTTTAGTTTAGTTTAACCAGCAGCTTTTTGCCGCAGCAGCAGCAGCTTGTGTCAAACTGTGGTTTATTGACTGGGATTTAAAATGCACACGATGTGTTCACGGTCACCGGGCGACAGGTCGACAGCGGGTCAGCAGCGACTCAGCACAGCCAGTCTGTCAGCAAATGGACCCATGACTCAACGCAAAGCCCAGACCGAGCGACACAGACACACAGCAGCTCCCCTCCAACTACATGCCCCCTCCCCTCAAGTTTACTCCAGTCTGCAGAGGAAAAGCCGTTTCACTTTGCAGAGATACACACTGATGATCTGTGTGTGTGTGTGTGTGTGTGTGTGTGTGCGCTTCCACCCACTCGCAGCTCAACAACCAGTCAGGCTGGAGCTGCTCATGTTGCTACGCTAAAAATATGCCGCAACCGATGGGAAACTGTGCGTGTGTTGCCAGAGTGAAGCTAACACAATGTGCACTCACGCAGAAGCTATAAAACACACACACACACACACACACACACACACACACACCATTCAGGCAGTCATGACAACAAGCACAGAGTTTCTAGAAAGTGTGTCAGTGCAGGACAGTGAAACGAGCTGAGAGACTTGGTCAGGTGTGTGTGTGTGTGCGTGTGTGTGTGTGTGTGTGTGACATGTTTTCAGACGCAGTGTGACTTACACATATCAGAGTATCAATATCTCCAGTGTCTGTGATAAACAAACGTTCCCGATATTCAAAAAAGCTTGACTGAGAATTTCCTCAGGTGAAAGCAAACAGGAGCTGCTAGTGTCTCATTCAGCTCCTTTTAAAGGGGACGACATGCTGGGACATAAACAAGGCGTCCTTACAACAGACAACGTCCTGGTGCTTCACTCCGGAAACCTGGGACCAAGGCGTCCCTGAAACTGAATTAAAGACAACAGTGATAACAGCCGCGTCGATGTTACTTCGCAGTGCTGCCAGTCATCTAAATGACACCGTCCTCTGCGCAGGTTTGAACCTGTGGACATGTGATGACTGATGCTCATTATCCCTCTTATCAAATTACCTGATCAACTGTTCAACAAACTGTTACTCCTTCAGCTTCCCCCCAAGTTGCAGAAGAATTCAAGTTTGCAGAGGAGCACACACAGACTTAAGACCACAGCCCGTCCACATGATGTCATCTGCAGACAGAACAAAGGACAAGACGTCACGGAGACAACGACCGGGTACGATGGGCGGTAACACCAGAACGGGGAGAGAAAGTGGGAGGGAGAGAGAGTAATGACACTGACTGGAAACAGGAAGGACAGAAATAGAGAGAGGACTAAATGAGACACGGAGAATCGGAAACAAAACAAAAAAGAATGTGTGGTCCGGTTCAGCTCAGAGCTCACGCTGGTACTGTGACCGTCAGTGAGTCCAGTCCTTTTCTGCTGGGTTCAGAAACACCTGTGATAGCTCCTTCCTGTCCTCTGTCTCTCGCCCACGTCCTCCTCGACAATCAGCCCCTACTAAAGCTCTCTCCGTCCTTGACTCCCTTCTTCTGTCACTCTGTCCGTTTCTTGTTTTATTCTTTAATCCAGTAATTGTGGCTGCAGTCCAACTGCTGGAAATCATTAGATGCGCGTTTGCTCTTTGGGCTTGACGATTTTGTTAAGACTTTTTCCTGGCGTCAAATTCCACATATTTTTTAAAAGGTTTCCACGTTGGACACGTCATCTTTGGATTTACACCCGAAAACGGCTTTTTGTTCACATTTCCTCCACCGTCCCGTGTAATCCATCCACGTGTAATTGTGCCGCATGTTGATTTGATGCGTTTGCTGCTTGTTTTTTAGTTTAAAGCAGCTTTTCAGTTCAGGTGACGGATCAAAGTCGCACTAAACATTTTTCTGATTTAAGCTTCAAATATGAAGAAGAACAACAAGAAGCCTCCTGATTATTACTCATTAATAACAACAATTACAGCAAATGTGCGAAAATGTGGCTCATGAATTGTGTTTTTATCTTTTCTTTGTCTCCGTCTCCAAGTTTACAATGAAAGACGGACATTATCAAGTCAGAACCACTGATCTCCATGGTTACAGCCGGAGCAGCGCGCATTGTGCCGGAGCCCACTCGTCAAGCTGCAGACAGCGGCACAAAGACTCTCGGCTGGAGCTTCACAGAGAAAAACGCACAAACTTCACGGACCCTGAGGCCAAATTACCAGAGAGCTGAAGAGACGCCGCAACAGAAAAGTGAGACAAAGGACGTGAAGCACAAACATCTGGAGACGAGCAGAGACTAGTACATCGCAGATCCAAGAAAATCACATGTGTCACGTGACAAAAAACACCCGTTACAGGCTCTGAATGTGTTTCTGGTCCACGTCCTGAAAGTCATTAGTGTTTTACTTTGCAGACTAATTAAACACCACAGAACAAGTGCTGGATCCTTAGCACACGCTGCCTTTCAAATTAAAAGCCCATCCTAAATTCAGACGTGACTGAGGAGACATGAGTTTGTGAAGGACAAGAAGCAGAAAGACAAAACTGAAAATAAAAAAGGACAGACAGGAAGAAAGAACGGCGAGAAAGATTTTTAGAAAACAAGCACAGCTAGATTTGCTTCTTTATGAATTCTGATCTTTTCTGGGCAGTTGTGTCTTTTGATTTTTGTTTCTTTTTGGTTATATTAGGTGTTTTTCTGAGACTTGCCAGCAAAAAATAGAACTCTGTCATACGGAGAGGAATTTGCTCACTGCTCTGAAACAACTGAATCATTTAGTTCCCATAAAGTGACGGACCTCTGAATTCTGAGACCGACACAGTAACAGCTCCAGAACATCCCAGGCTGTCGATGCTAAACCTATGAAGTCAGCTCTGCCGCCGCAGCGACGCCGTTCTGTCAGATGGATCTCAGCCTGCACGTCTTTAATGCTCCATATTTTTAGCCGTCTTAACATTTTTGCAATTCAAGTATCAATTGTTCACCATGGCAACAGAGACCCGACTGAGTCCCGAGCGACGCTCAAACTCCCACGCAGGACGAGCCGCCCGCGCTGCACGTCACCGCCGCTCTGCAGCAAAGGCTCTTACCCCGAATTCTGCATTTACAAGAGCAGCTGCTTCACTGCAGTGACACACACACACACTCCAAACACACGGGTCGCACACACACAACCTCCCAGCACTTATTGAGAAAAAAAAAAAAAGTATCTGTGCTTGTGAAATGTCACGTGCACGTCAGGAAGAACAGACTGAACTGAAGCACGGACCTCTGTCACACACACACACACACACACACACACACACCCCCTGTACGGTATATATAGGGCACGTGTGAGTGTGTTGGCTGAGAAGATCATCCATCACCCTGCTCTCTGCTCTGTTATGTAGGACACTTGGTGCCATGTGGGGCAGCAGCACTGATCTGACCTGACACCATCAGACAGCATCAAACACACGGACTCCACGTCAGCAACTCGGCCAGCGCACGCCGCAGGCCGAGTCTCAGCTCAGGTCTGACGGGAGGAGGAGGACGACGCACACAAGAAACGGCAGGATCTGTTGCTTCGGTGTGTTTGTGTCGCAGTGCAGATGTTGGTTTTCAGTTTGTCGTGAAAACCTTTCGGCGTGTTCCGCTGGATATTTGAACGGATCAGTATCAGCTGTGATAAAGTCCGTGAACAAAGGTGTAGTGAAGTCCAGTGTGTACAGCATTTTACTCAGGGGGAAACAAGCCCGTGTTTGTTTTGGCAGATGAACGCGTGAGAATTTCCATTCTGCAGACGACTGAAGAGGATTTGCAACTTAAACCCGAAACAAAACAGTTTAGTATCTGCATCAGTAGCAGCGAGTACCTAAATCTAGGTACTTGTAACGTGTCTGCCCTACAGGCAACTGTCCAAACATGAAAAATATCAGTATCAATAATAACACAAACAGGAAGATTAAAAATGTCTTTCATTCCCAAAGTCTGCACTTGAATCAGTGGAGAGGGGATTGAAAACTCTGCACAGTCCTGTCGGTCTCATCAACCAACGTCGACATAGCATCTGTCCATGAGGAAAAGGGCAACGTGTGCACATGCAGATTCAGAACCGGGACCGCATCCGCTTTTCAACCTGACTGAATGTGAACCGAGCCCTACGAGTTCTGTCAGCCATCGCCCTGCTTTTGTAGGACAAAGACAAACACGTGACACGTGAATCCGAGACAAAAGGCTTCAGGCTCTTCCTGTGTAATTATTACATCAGTGTTTCCACGCGCACACACCCGAGCATCTTCTCTACAGACGGACGCTCGAGTCCAAACGTTGATCAGATTGTCTGGCTACAGAGGACAGAGCGGATCTAAAATGTTGTGGCAGGGACAGAAGGTCAACGGGACAGTCAGCATCCCTGCTCCTTTAATTAGGTTATCACAGGAGGGTAACCGCCAGCCGCGTTGGTGTTGCCATGGTTACACAGACAGATCGATGAAGGCAATGGACCAAAAACATAAACACACAAAGACCCCGCTCTGTCCTTTTGCCATCTGTCTCCTCGAGAGAGCAGCATAAAGAGCAGTGTCCCCCACGTCCATCCCCTGTTTCCTTTAAAGCAGATAACCGCTCTCACTTCCATGAGCGATAATTACAATCACCTGGCTGCTGCGTCTGCGCTGGGTGTAACTTTGCAACAGTCGACCAAAATCTAAACTAAAAGTCATCAACGCTGGCAAGCCAACAATCACAAATGCCGTAAACTGTCACCGACTCGATGGAGGAACCTTCAATTAAGGACCTGGACTTTCACTTTTTTCAGGGCAGAACTGATTGTTTTGCTGCACCACATTCGTCCAACAGCTGTACTTACTTTTCAAATTAAGATTCAAACACATATGAACGGCGTTTGAGTTGCATCCTCTGTAAATGTCTGACACGGTTTGATTTGGGCTCAAATGGTGTAAAATTATTCACAATTTTAGAGAAAATCTTTGGGCCTAAAAACCACCTGCATTTAAATGCAATTAATTATTTGAGAATGATTTAGAAGCCAAGAAGTACTTTTACTTTAAAGCTTAATAATATTTAATTCTGTTAAATGGGATTTTCAACAGAGTCCTGGCGTCTCCTCCCGTCACAGGACAAACACTGAGGCAGAGCCTGGAAAAACATGTCACAGCTGCATCAACAGAACAAACACGTACGGGGCTGGAGGATGTAACATCCAGCAGGAGGGTCGACACACTAAAAGTCCGATTCCTCCTTTAGGAGGAAGGTTTCCGTTACGGGGGGATGAAGATGGGTGTTCTCGAGCTTTAGAGTCGCTGTTCATTTCGAGTTCAATGAAGTTGAAGGGAGGATGCTGCACAAGGCGAAAGCAAAGTAAGATGCTGCTGCAAAATAATGTCTCTGCTCGAAGCCGAGACATGATGCACGAACGTTTAAACGACCATCTATAGATCAGTTAGGAAACAACAGGAAATGATGTCACTTATAAGAACATCTGCAGCTTTTCACCTTCAGCACCACAACAATCCACAGAGAGGTTTCTCTACATTTATGGAAACACTGCAGATGAGTTATCATTCCTTCACAACGCGACTCTGGGTTGGTGCCCACAGCAAAACAAAGAGCAACGCAGCAATAATACGCTTCAAAAAGAGCGTTACTGAGCACAGACCGTCAGCCAGTAAACACACACCGTCCCGGTCTATAGTCGGACGAGATAAAACCGTTCCGTGTGTTTCCGGGGCCTCTCTGCTCCATCATGTGAGAGTGTGTCCACACACACACACACACACACAGAGTGAGCGAGGGAATAAAGGGCTGAAAGTAAAGGAATGTGTCAGCAGTCGGAGGGGATGAGATCACACCCAGAGCTGGCACAGAGAAACAGGGAGGGTGAGAGAGTACGCGAGCGCAGGGAACAGGCAAACTGTTGCGTCACCATATCCTCGTCCCTCTGCGGCGGTTAAACTCCTGCTCCGGGACGTCCAACATGGCTGCCACAGCAGGAGAATAATCATCAGAGCGGTTTTAGAGCTGGAATCAGCACGTACACTGTACCGTGTGTGATTCAGTGCATCACTGTGTGTGTGTGTGTGTGTGTTCTGACAGAATTATCCTGCTCTCAGCAGCTCGTTGACCTCTGACCTCCGCGCTCCTCTCACCTCGCTCAGAGGAACAGTAGTTTACTGTTGACCCACTTCCTGGGGACACAGGCAGCGTCCACCTTCGCCCTTGAACTTTTGAGATTCCCTCCTACAGCACTTTAATAAGTGAATCTGTAATGATGCTAATGCTGAAATCAGACATCAGCTGTGATCCTGCCTTTGTATTTGTACTTATGAAACTTCTGACAGTGATCACAGGGCAGGTAGCTGGAGGTGGTTTTCCCTAAATCTGAGCTGCTGCAATTGTCTTTTTTCAGCAAAAGTTGCTTGGTTTGTTCAGCAGCAGATGCCGCCATATTTGGTGTGACAAAAGAACACGTGAGGAATTCAGGTCTCTCCGGATTTTCTCAAGTGCAACTGGACTGATGAGGATTGTGGAGTAAATCATTCTGGAAACAAAACCGTTTAGTACTTGTGATCCGTATTTAATTTTAAATTAAAATTCATATAAAACCAACAAAATCCTGTGTTTCATTTGGAATCAGGAAGTAAGAACAAGCAGAACAAGCTGAAACGGGCACAGACAGTTCACCCAGTCAACGAGGCAGTACTGGATAAAACCGAGGGTGTCTACGAGCCTGGACTAAACTGAAGCCGATCCTCAGAATGACACACACACACACACACACGCACACACACGCACACACACGCACCACACACACGCACACACGCACACACACACACACACACACACACACACACACACACACACACACACGCACACACACACACACGCACACACACACACACACGCTGCCCTTTTGTGTTTGAGTCTGATTTTATTCCAGGAAGCTTTTCAGGCGCCTCCCTGTACGTTTCTCTGTTTCATCTCACTGCTTCAAACTGACCCCATCCACAACAAACTGGCCCAGAAACTGTAAGTCAACCCAAAGTGAACCAAGCCGCTCCCCTCTGAGCAGCTGCTCACCATCAATAAGTCATGTGATCTCATGTGCTCAGTCAGGCGAGTTGTTTTCGTCAGAGCAGAGATTCAGTAATCCTGAAAGCACCGGGAGAACTGGAATCCAGCAGGATTTCAAACGCAAACACAGAGGACAAAAAAATGTCCAGGACAAAAACACCTACATGAAACCAGACGCACAGACACCGCCGGTAAAAACACAATCGACTTCCTCCTCAATGTCGATGTAGCAGCATGTTCCACAGAATGAGGCTGGAGGCGTTAGTGCGAAAGGACGTCCGGATTCCACTTTATCCCAGACTGAGCACAAGTACATTTGAATCCTTGTCGATACGGTTTTAAGTTTCAGATTCTGCCAAAATCAACATAGTGGCAACAGGTCTTTAATAAACAGGGCAAAAAAAAAAAAGACGAACAAGGCACAGATTCAGAGTGAGATCCTGGATGGACAACGCGGAGATATTCATATTCAACTCCTACCACATGTCTGCGCCGTTTCAGATATGAACTCAGGGCAAATTCATCCACGGACGTTATCGTGTAATTCAAAGCGGGAGATCGTCGAGTGGGAAACGTCCTCACATGTGTGATCAGCCTGCACAGGAGGCACAGCTTGATATGAAATTTAAAATTTGGGAAGTAGTATTTTGTTTACACCACATCTGACCAGTGCAGCTAATACAGCAGAGGAGTGACAGACACACACACACACACACACACACACACACACACACACACCTTGTCCTGAAGAAGGTGAGAGTCTTTGCCTGCAGCAGTCACCTCTGCTTTAAAACACACTGACAGGAACATGTTTAAGGAGGCTGCAACACACAGCGACTGCAAAGGTGGAGGCGTTGCCGAAAGCTCAAGGCAGCTGCCAAACTGTCCTGGGCCATCAGGGAAGCAAAGCACAAGATTTACAGCGTCTCTGAGGACAGTGGGGACATCAGGCCCGGCTCGGCTTCTTTGGAAGCTCCGTCACACCGTCCACAACAGACCCGTTTCTGTACCGGTCCAGCACAGGCTGCAGCACATAACAGTATTTCTGTGAATCTATATTTGATAAGTTTACCATGAATTAGTCATTTGCTCGTGTGTGTGTGAACACACCTGCAGCCTTTCTTTAAGTCTACCATCCTGTTTCTGTTAAGATCCTTACTGTCACACACACACACACACACACAGACTGTTAATCACGCAGCTGCACATCATCTATTAATTATCAAGGAGGGTCCTGAGTGCTCCGCACGTGTGTCAGTAACAATTGAGGATCCACATCCTTTGTTCCACCAGGAAATAAAGATGTCATTGTGTTGCATCAGGCAGGGACCACACACACACACACACACACACACACACACACACACACACACACACACACACACACACACACACAGGTGGTGATGCAGAACAGAGCAGTGTCTCACACTGACAGAAGGTCTGTAGTAACACTGGACTGGGACGGATGACAGGAAGTAAAGGATGAGATGATGAGAAAGCAGCAAATGTTGCGTAACAGTTGAAGATGTAACGTTTTCCAGCTCTGCCTCTGTGTGTCTGAAATCACTTCAACTGTTTCTCCAACTTCTAACAGCTTCCAGGTCTAAACTCTGGTTCATCCTCCTCACAGTTGTTTTCTTTTGCCTCAGTCAGAGTGAAGGTGAATAAAACGCACGTCCCTTGTCTGTTTCCACTTTCCATGTGACGACAGAAAATGGCAGCAGTCGTTTAGCGTCAGTCTCCGCCCCACCCGCCGCTGATCACCTGGCTCAGGTATGTTTAGTCCATCAGAGGCTGGAGAAGCAGCAGGGAGGGTGGAGACAAGCAGGACTGCGGAGCCGAGCTCCCAACCCCTGCGGTAACTGAAGGGAACCCGAGATCAACAGCTCGATAACATGCGTTTAGCCTGGGTGGGCCCTGAGACCCAGCGGAGACCTGTCCAGGGTGGACTCTGTCCAGGGTGGACCCTGTCCAGGGTGGACCCTGTCCAGGGTGGACCCTGCCTCCCCCGACAATGACAGCTGGGACAGACTCCAGCCCCTCTCGACCCTGAACAGAATAAGAGGTTAGGATGATGGATGTGTGGATGATGTAACGGCCGATGCAGCCATGTTTCATAACGAGCAATCAGAGAACAAACGTCCACGCCCAGCTGGGCCGGGGCACGTGGAAGTGCTGGACGGACTCAGCACGGACACGCATTCTTCGATGAGCTGCAAACATCCTTGTCTATTCATATTCATGCTTCCTAACATAATAACACCTCCCCTTATGTAATTGTGACATTTCTCCTGGATGTTTCACGTGCACAGCAGTTAAAATAACCAGCTGTGCGGCTCCTGCAGACTTGTCCTCATGAAGCACGTTAAAAAAACCTCACACAGCTCGAGACCATCGACACCAGCGGCGTTAGGCAAGTACAACATGTAGATCCACAAGTGTAACACAGACGACGAGTCCGAGAACTGATCCGTCTGCTCCTGCTGGCCTTAAGTCTGCAGACAGCAGGTTCATTCGCTGACTCGTGCTCTCCGTGCTGCACGGTGGTTAGAGAGTTCACTCCGAGAGTCACAGGGACCCTCCCCCTTACAGACCGCACATGTACATGGTGGATGAGTGTGATTTCACTCTGAGCGCTTCCAGATGATGGTAAACAAAGAGTTTACTACTCTGAGCTGTGTGTGAGGGTGTGGGAAACAAAGCAACCCACAGAGCTGTGTGTGTGGAGTCATTCACCACGGAACTCCATTTCCTCATGTTTCTGACATTTCACTGTGAATTCTTCACTCTGACTTTTAGTTGCTGCCCTCAGATGACACTCGGGGGGCAGATCTCTGACACGAGGGGCAACAAAACGATCGCCGCAACATTTAAGGGATTTCAGCTCTGAAAACACTGTTGCCAGGCAACTGACATGGAACAGTGTTCATCACAAAGCATTTAATGTATAAACCGCACAAACCGCTACTCCTGCTTTTTGACAGAAATACATCTACAGTAGAATGGGAGTCATTGGTTTGAATTTACTAAATATCTAAAGAGTTTTGTTGGAACATCCACGTGTGTTCATGTTACTTTTTCAGCATTAATATGTACAGTGTTGAGTTTCCAGCCGTAAACACTGGTAACAGGATTACAGACAGACAACCAGGAGCCACGTGGACCCAGTGAAGACTGAAACATCAGGTCCAGTCCCGTCAGGCCAGGCCATTAAGAATTCACAGGAAACATGGACAACACAGAGTGAAACCTGCCTCCTCCCCTTCCTCGGCCCCTCATATTCCCAGTCCAAACTCTCCCACCGCTTTCCTGCCATTATGCAACTCGAGGCCGCAGCCAAAAACAGCCTCGCCGCCCAACTGCTCTGCTCCTGTTCAAACAAACAGCCTCTCCGCCCTCTGCACAGACAGACGGGCGGAGGACACGGATGGACGAGACCGAGGAGCAGAGACACATCGCAGCCCTGCTGGCTTTTATTTAGTGAAAGCTGCAGATGAACAAAGTTTGCAGGTCTTAAGTGGAAATGCCAGAGATCTTCGTTTGGAAGCGTTTGTTTGCTCAGAGTTCTAGAAGATCTTTGGTTTCGTGTAACAGAAGTCGTCTGTGCAGCTGACGAGCTTTTCTCCACTTTATCATCAGGATTCTTTGTATTAACGTGCTGGATTTTTCTCCCACAAAACTGTTCACACATAAGCACTTTCCTTCATTAGAAATCTAACTGCTGATCTCAGCTGACGGCATAAAACGACACCGACGCGCCATCGTGTCTTTCAAAGTGACCACAGTGTCGGCACAGGAACAAGGAAACTGAGGCAAAAGCTCGACACCAAACACAGAACGAGTCTGCGAAAAGCCGGATCTGACTCAGCTTCTGCATCAAGCTCTGCAACTTTCACACACAGCAGGTCAGAGGCTGAACTCACGATCTGCCGCTCACCCAGGCTCAGGTCGCAGTGGCAGCAGGTTCAGCTGAGCTTAATAAAAAGGAGAAATATGGTCCAGAACTAATCGCACAGCGACAGGCTGCTGCCCGAGCCGTCGACGTGCTGTACAAACGTGCAGGAGTGCAGAGATCTATTCTGCTTGACTTATGGCGCATCTGAGTTCTTATTTATCATAATGAGAGAGAGAGCGGAGCGGATCGATCCACGTCCCCTGATGACACCGACTTCACCTGCACAGCGACGTACTGTCGCTGTAACTGAACAACAAACAGGTTTATAACCAGCGTTTCAGTTTCTTACTAATCCGATCAGACATAACTATGACCAACAGCAGCGGCTCGGCCATCAACTTAGAATGTGTCCGTTTTACTGAGGCGGCCAAAACATTAGAACCATCTCCACAACCCACATTGATAAACACACTGTAGATTCATCATCGGACAGTTTCACCCTAAAAACTAAGAAATCAGAACATTGCAAAAGTAGAATTTTTAGGTTAAAAATCTCAGAGAGGTGCTAACGATAAGCTGAGATGTTTCCAGAGACGGTTACTGCACGTTAATCATGAACACAAACATCAGATTTATTTAAAACTGGGGGATGAAATGTCCATTTTGAAACAGGAAAGACGGAGGTTCTGTATGAACAACAGCTCCACCTCAGCGTGACGCCCGTGTGTCCACCGTCTGCACGTACAGTCAGAGCCGACACGCGCAGCAGCCAAATGCCTCCAGGATAAATGTGATATTCTCAGATAAACGGCACAATTACATCCTCGTACCCACTTCTGAACGATGGCCACTGTGTCTGTGCGAGCAGACAGATGGGCCGATTGTCGGCCCAGACGCCTGGGAACGGTCGACACCGACAACAACACATGGAGGCAGGGAGGGGAGGCGGGGTGGGATCCGACTGAGTCACGTTAATGAAGTTAGGCTCTAATTTGCCAGACTTTCTGCCTGACAAATAGATGGAGAAAAGAGAGAGAGGAAGAAAGAAAGAGGCCATTTCTGTCTTCTCATTACTGACAGTTTTCCATGAGGACCTGTGACCTTCAGAGAGAAAAGGGGCGAGTCAACGGGAAAACCTGAACTTTTCATGAACCAGACGGGTCCGGTACCAACTGCAGTCGCATCAAACTGAACGACGGCTTCTGTACGACTTTAACCACACGCGTCCTCATTAACTCTGTCCTCACTGTGACTTTACGTGTTGGAGACGTCCTTGTCCCCATGTGTTGACACTGTCCTTGGGCCAATTTCACATTCTGCAGCTGTTTGATCACTTCAGGATCGTTTGATTCGCTGACTGGCAAACGGATCAGAAACAAAACCTACAGATGAACATCCCGAGGTACGGATGATGTTTCTGGTCTCTTTATCCATCGTATGCGTGTGTGTGTGTGTGTGTGTGTGTGTGTGTGTGTGTGTACAATTAGTGCGGCAACAGCTGCAGGGGAGAAGATAAATACATTTGTTTCATTCGTTATCTCAGCTCAGGATGGAAAATATGTAAAATATTCACTGGAAACAAGTGGAACGCAGGTCACAGAGTGGGTGTCTGTGGGCGGCGGCTCTGAACACACACACACACACACACACACAGACATTTTGTTATGCTGAAAGGCTTCGTGGTAAATGAGGAGGAGGAGAGGATGAAGAAGTGGAGTGGGTTTAATGGTCGCTCCACAGGGAGCAGATAACCTGCTTTTACTCTGCTTATCAGGAGGAGAGCACTAACACACACACACACACACACACACACACACACACACACTGAACAGAGCAGCTCACACATGCAGCTTTAGCAACACACAGCTGTACAGATTCTTTTTATTCTAGCACAGAGGAGCATAACGTGAACCAACCAGGACCCTCCAAGGTTCAGATATCAGCATCTGAACTACAGTACCCAGAATGCCTCAGTGTAAAGAACAGCCACCAAAGCAGAGAAAATAAAGACAGGAAGAGAGAGAACTGAAGTAAAAAGGAGGGAAACATAAAGAGAAGAATGTCGGGACGAAGGACACAAACGAGGGATCAGACCGAGGAGTGAAGCATTGGAGAAAAACAGAGGAAGGTCGAGTGGATCCGGGTGAGGTCACTCTGATCCGTCCAGCCCCCGAGGACAAGTGTGTCCTGCAGCCTTCACACCCACAGATTCTATGTCCTAAAGTATCAGGCCGCTAACCCAAAGTCACGGTGATGTTATTGTCATGTGTCCAAAAAACGACTTCCACGGAACTAAACCGAAACCCCCACGCGCACACACACACACACACACACACACACACACACACGATCATGTTCCTCTGTATAAAACACTACAGGAGGCTGCAGGATGTCAATAAAAGCAGGTGGCTTGAGCTTAGAGAAAGATGCAGTTTTGTCTGACGTCATTTAGTCCATGTCCAACTTTAATGAACTGATCGGATCATTCAGTAAATTAAATGTGTTCACGGGTTTAGCGTATTCAGAAAACGTAGCCCTCCGCGTCTCGGCTTCTGAAAAGAACTGCTGCAACGGTTTTAGCAGATCTGTCTGGGTCTGAGTGTTTGTGAACAGAGAAGCAACGGTTTTTGATTTCCATCAAAGAACCAGATATTTGGCAGCAAGGACGTGCAGGATCTGAACTGCTTTCAGAGTGGATTCAAAACCGGAAGTAACGAGCTTTTACAGCGGGAAGAGTCCGCTCGGTTAAAAAGACGCCAGGAAACCACCATGGCGAGCACAGACAGCCTATGCCTGCTTCACAGAGCAGGGAAGAGTGCGTGTGTGTGTCGGGCGCGGGTTCGATCTCCGGGGCTGGATCTGGGGGGAGGAAGAGGAGGGTGGAGACGCTGGGAGGGGGGTGTTGAGTTAGTGAGGAAAGTGTAAAGGGGGGTGAGGAAAACTCTCTCCTGTTTATCCTTTTCTTCCTCCGCCTACTCACCCCCCATCTCTCTATTCTTCTTTCTTTACTGCCCCCGAACTTTTCCACCATTTTCTTTCCCACCTTCTGTCATCTGGATTTGTTGCTTCTTCACCCCCCGCAGCCTTCACTCATGATTTTCAGTCCACGCGACCAGATGTGGACCAGCTTGTCCACAGCTTATTCATGTCTCATTCACCGACAACCTCTGTAAACAATGACAAGAATAAATTCCAACCCTTACTTACTCTGCGCACGTTAAACGTTCAGAACCGTATGTACCACACACATCCTTCCCAGAACATTCTACTATGGTTTCATCTGCCTAAAATTACACCTGAAGCATCAAGACGCTTCAGGTGCTCGGCTCTGTCTGCAGTGGACAGATGAGGAACCGTCACCTGAGTGAAGTGTGACGAGGCAGCAGCTCCACTCAATCCAAACTCAGATCTGTGCTGTGAGCGAATTGTCCTGATGGCTCATAATGGACGACTTATTCACCCTCTCGTGTATTGATTGTGTTTAATGCACCAACGTCTTTCAGGATGATGTAAACGTTTTATTTTGACTGTACGGTCCATTAAGATGCTCGTGTTAAAGGATGTAAATGATTTTCATGCCTGTGATCAGTGCGAATAATTTCCGACCTGAAATATTAAAGTGAACATTCAAAACGATGCAGACTGACACATGCCTGCTGTTATCGACGAATACTTATGGAAAAAGGAGCCTTAGTGTATCCTGCTCGAACTTCACATGCTGTCGAGATGATTATGGCCAATTTGAATCCTAAACACAAACTACATATGGGAGAATGTGAACAATGACAAAATGACAATAAAAGCAACATCAAACAGCTAAATGTTTCCATCAGCAGCAGCTCATTTCATCATCGCTCAATAAATCTGACATTTCACAGAGTAAACGACAGAGAAGAATCAAAAAAATCAAAGCCAACACCTGGAAAAAATGATTTCAGTCTGATCAACACAAGCGTTCAATGTCGGCTCAGCCCTGCAGCTCCGGGCAGCTTCAGTCCAAAAATATCACCGACTGTCAAAACCCTCACACACACACACTCACACACACACGCTAACGCTCAGCTCTTCACAGTCCAGATTGGAGAGCCGGCTGTGTCGTCATGGTGATCCATCCCATAACTTGCCCTGGCCAGCTGCCAGACGCTTTTTCTCACTCTCTCCAGCCCACAATCCTGCCCGGCTCATGCTGCAGTGCATTGTGGGATGTCAGATCTAATCTATTCCACAGGAGCGTGTGTGCGTGTGAACCCACACTGACTATAGGTCCTTTGTTCGTCTGTGTGCATCCTGCTGATCAGAGCGTTAAAGCGGAATCAAACACATTCCTCGACAGTGCCAGTTCACGGCTGAGCGCCCACCTGTGACACTGGCTCACCGGTCCGTCCGTCCATCCGTCCGTCCGTCCCTCTGACACACACACACACACACACACACACAACTACAGCCCCATTTTAGACAGAAATGGTGGAATTTTTGCAGTTAACTCGGTCCTTTAACGCAGCTTCTTTCACTAAACTGATCAAACTGCTGACACTGGTGTCGGTGAAGTCAACGTAACGCCAGAAACACCCTGCGACTGGCAAGGCTGAATAAAGTGAACTGATTTCATGTTGCCACGTTTGTCTTTTCAATAAGGAACTACGTCACCTTCTAAACTGGGTTTTTCACTTTCCCAGTGGTAAAAAAAAAAATCTCTGATACTTGAACATCCACAACTTGCTCCAAGCAATTTTAGATATTTTTTCAGCACAAACATTTGTGAAAAACCACTGGAGAAAGTAACATCTGCAACTACAGCTGCTGCTGCTACATCTGCTGCTGCTACATCTGCAACTACAGCTGCTGCTGCGCACGTTTGCATGATTCCACCTGCGTAGTAACATTAGTTCTTTGTAGATTCATCAAAAATAAATATAGAATAAAATCCTGTTTTGTCAGAACTGAACCCTAACAGAGTCCATTTGTAATAATACAAACACAATTTGAATAATATAAAGACAACCAAAATCAAGAAAGGATTGCATGCGTTACCATGACAACATGTGTAGCTCAAGGTTCGGGCTGGAGCTGCTGAAAGTCGATGGCGTGTAGTTTACCGAACACAAACCAGTGCAGTTTGCATTTTACTAACTGACAATTTTACATTTCAACACGCTTCACTTTTTCAGTCATTCACTCACAGGCAATGACACCAGTGAGGGGGGAGGGGGGGGGGTCACTCTGCATTCAGTGAAGGTCATGGAACCCCTCCCCTCGGTGTTACACACCAATTTCCCATGATGCTTAGTGTGACACTCTGTATTTGTGTGTATCAGAAATTACTTGTGTATCTCACACACACACACACAATAACTTTCTCAGTCACAACATTCACATGACAGCTTGTGGTTAAATAATGAGGCTACATAAAATATACATAACATACATGAAAATACACAGAAAAAATCTAAACTGCTTTATTTCTACTTCCAAAAAAAAGAGTTGCTTCAGAGGAGCAGTCCCAGCTCACCTGCTTATGATGCGTTCGCGGCCCCGAAACCAGTTACATAACCAGTGCTGTGCATGGACGCACTGCAGGAGCGCTGCTCGCTCAACAACTGAACCACACTGAACGTGAGCGTCCTCATCAGCGTTTGTCCCTGAACCGTCTCACGTCTGTGGTGAGACGTTTGACTGTGCAGAGC